>JBAMHV010000004.1:11454475-11521670 GCA_037177535.1 Pseudomugil gertrudae | reverse complement strand
ATAGTGTTAAAGCGCTTTGAGTGCACTGATGTGTAGAAAAGCGCTATACAAGTACAAGACCATTTACCATTTACCAAATAGACCTCAGTATTTTCCTGTTTGGAAACGATGACCCTGTTGTCTCTTCCAGTGTTGCTAACACTTCTGTTCATTATATTGAGGGAGTTTTCCTGCACAGTTTCAGGGTAATATGTTGCACATCTGCAGATTGGTATGAATTAACTCCTCAGTTCAGTGAACTTTTTCCTGCTAGAACAACTCTGGCCTCAAGCATTTTTGCAGTTCAGAAAGTCTTGTATAGTCAGCAGCAAACTGTTACAGCAATATAATGACACCCATTTTATTTCATCTATCCATATATATTCATTTCTCTCTCAGACTCTTAACTTGGGTTTGATCTTTCTGGTCCTGCTCCCTACACTTTTCTTTCAAATACATCTTGATCTAGTAGCTTCTTGTGCTGCAAAATCACCATTTTTATTATTTAAGCTGTCAACTTGGTTTGTTCTTTAAATAAGACAAATATCATGACTTGTTATATGATGTTTCTCTGTAAAGCATTCAAGTCTAATCCTTATTTGTTTCTGTGTGTAACCTCTGGCCTCTGCTATGTTTGTGCATGTGTATCTTCCAGACTTGCTGGTGGACATGTTGGGCGTGCTTGCCAGCTACAGCATCACTGTGAAAGAGCTGAAGCTTTTCTTTAGCAAGCTGCAAGGGGAGCAAGGCCAGTGGGTGAGTCAGAGTCATAATGTGGTGATCTGTCTTGCTTGCTGAGACCCACATGAGGAATGTGCTCGCAGCACTTAAACTGCTGCCATCCCACAGACAGTACCCTCATCACAAAGTCACAATAAATCACGTGAAACCAGACAAGGGCTCTTCGCAGGATTTGGATCCAGAGCAGCACATTATTATTTATATTGGCTGTTTCAGAGGAAGACACGCAAAACTGAATTAAGTCTTTGATGATTTGAAATGATCAGTCTTATATAATGACCTAACTGCATGAGATGCTTAATGAAAAACCACAATTAATGAATATTCGGAGCATACAGAAGAACTGTTGGCTCCAAAGATATGACGGATGATGCTATGGAAATGCAGAAAGTTATTTGGTGATTTACTGATTAATGATACAATAGAATGTGGTGATTTGACTCTCCAGAAATTTTATTCTTGATTTATTCTTCTGTTTAATTGTGCATTCTAGTTTTTTCTATGTGGGAGCACTGTAACCTCACTAAACACTTCATGTAAACTTTGCTCATTATTTAAGAAGTCATGTCACTGAACTGTTTAAAGTGCTTATCTACTTTGAGGATTAAGAATATTAATGAAGTGTTACAGGTTGGCGATTTGCATTCAGCGTATATGTTGCTGCTCTTAATGGGTTGCATGTGTGAAACTGGTTCATGTGTTTACATGTGATTAATTCCATATGATCACTGAGTTATATTAGCTGCCTGAAATGAACCCTTTTTAGTATATCTTTCTTTCTTTTCCCCCCCTCAGCCACGTCATGCAGTGAAGTTGCTGTCGGTGCTGAAATACATGGCTCATAGGAATGATCCTGACTCCTTCTTCAGCTTTCCAGGAAAAAATGCAGCTGTAAGTAAGCTACATAAAACCATAACCCAACACACTGATGATGGACTGACTGTCATTAATTTATATAGACTAGATTGATTGTTTGACTCTAGACTTGATGATCTTTATGGTAAGTGAATCTGGTTACTGGTAATGGATCAAATAATGGTGAAATCCACTGTTCTGAAATGTTCATTACTAAGCAATTTTTTTTATCATCACGAAATATTTATATACTAAGTGAAGATGAAAGAGAAGACATGAGAGCTTTGAATGCCTTTTATACACAATACCTTCATTGAAGTAGCCCTTCAGTGTCTCAGCTAATTCATAATTGACACACTCCAACTCAGACCATTCTCAAGAGCATTGAAAAGCCTTTGTGCTCATATAAATGTTCCAGTATTCAGCAATTTGGTGTCTAATAGCCTTCTTTTTTTTATTAAAGCACCATCCATTTTAAATTCTCTGCTTAATTTGTGTCTGAATGGATTTTTCTGATTAAGTTCAGTCCCATAGTTTGATTAATAACAAGTTTTGATGTACCTTGTTGGAGCATTGGGTTATTTGAACCCTCTGCTTTTTTTTTTCCTATTTAGTATCCGGGTATAACAGTGCACACATTTCTTTATTCTGTGTCTTAAAAGAACACCAGATTACATAATTTGACATCATGCCATTGTTGATTTTTAAAACCATTTTTTAAACGTATTTTTCAGAATATATAATTTTGTTCATTCATGTGTCCACATATGTAAATGTATCTGCTTTGAGAATGATTCCTGTTGTCATTGTTGAACCATACAGAAGCACTGGTTTGCTCATGTGTGCATTGTTACCACACGCACAAAAACTTATGCAGCTTTTTTTTTTCCCTTCCTGCCACAAGTTAAGATGTGGCATGCTGGTATGAAAATCTCATGATGATTATCTTCTCATATATCGATGTACCAGCGTATCAATGCTTAATTGTGAAGAGTTATAAAGTCAGTGTTTGGGTGTAAATGGTTTAAGTTTTAATAGTCTGAGTCTGTGGAATATAAAGATGATATTTTCCTCACATTGTGTGATTCATACAGAAAGATCTTGCTTCCTGTGTGTTACTCTTGTCTGGGTTTTCATATAGTGTAAGTGTGGATTCTAGCCAGCTACTGATAAAGGTGGTGGTTTATTTGTGAATGCAGAATGCTGCCTTGCAGGCTACAGTTTTGTTTAGTCAATTTAGAGTTGTGTCATACATGTTTACAACAAACTTTTTCTAGTTTGCTTCTATTAGTTTTTCTTAATTTAATTTTGGCCACCTAATTTAAAAAATATTCACTAGACTTTAAGGCTGACAAATTGTACTGGGAAATGTTTTCCAGTAGCTATAAAGATATAAATATTGTTGGATGTCAGAGAGACTGGTGGGGGACTTTTCAGTGACAGACTGCTCCTGCCCAGGTGTAGGACCAACAAGCTTAGGAACTCCATAATGCCATCACTCTCTACAACTCCTCACTTGGGGAGAGGAGGAGATTGAGTATAGAGGACAGAAAGGGAGGACTGGTAGTAATGTTCAATAACTACCACAGTGCAATATGTTTACGTTAACCACTGGCAATATTATTATTTTTTGGTTCTATTTGTATTTTATTCTATTTATTTTATAGTTTTTTTTTGTATTGAGGAGTCTTTCTTTATAATCTGCTGCAAATATAATTTCCCTGAGGGAGTTTTCCCAAAGGGATCAATAAAGTCAAGTCGAAGTCTAAAGAGATTAAGTGCATTATTTGATTCCTTAGGTTGCTGAATTTGTCTGTCTTTTTGTTTTCTTCTGTTTCCTGATAGGCGATAGCTCTGCCCCCCATAGCCAAATGGCCATACCAGAACGGATTTACATTCCACACTTGGCTTCGAATGGATCCTCTCAATAACATCAATGTAGACAAAGACAAGCCTTACTTGTACTGGTAGGTAACACAGGGAGCTTTTCAGTGCTGTTGGACTCTTCTTCATAGTTTATTTGAACGTCTTACAGATGTGAGATCAGTATGTAGTGATGCATACTTTTCATGTGAACATAGAAAGGGGAGAACTGTGAGGAAGACCTTATCAAACAGTTTAAATTTAACTACGGTGTTTTAATGTCCCTGCAAATAAATGTATTTGAATGCACTGTGGTGTTTAAATACAGCTTTCTGACCTATTTTTTCTTTCTCTTTATCCTTCATTTTCTCTCAGAGGACAAAGTAATAATTTCTTATGATTTTATTTTCTACCAATAATTAATTTCTGCCTAAATCTAATTGATATTACAGGGATGTGTTTGGGTCTCTGTGAAAATAACAAAGATGTGCAGGATTTGTATTAAAAGCTCTTTCCCAGTCCCATGCCCTTTTTTCAAAAAATAGGGTAGACCCTGAATTTGATCAGGAGACTTATTCATTTTTTAGAAAATATTATGGTCTGTCTTAATGTACTTTTATATCTCTATAAAGTCTATGGTTTATCTGACAACTCGTGTAACCCCTTAAATTTAGTCAACAGGGAAATCTGCGTATTCTTGCTGAAAACTAAAGTTGTATGGTTTGTATAATTTGCTTTTCTTCCTTTGCATTTGCATTTTCCAGTTTCCGCACCAGTAAAGGCATGGGTTACTCTGCGCACTTTGTGGCCGGCTGTTTGATAGTGACCTCATTAAAATCAAAGGGCAAAGGATTCCAGCACTGTGTAAAGTATGACTTCAAACCCCAGAAGGTATGAAATGAACAAGTGTACACATAGCAGAGTATTTGGCATGTTACCCAGACATGCCAAATGCTCATAAAAGTACAAATCTCTTCATATATATCAGAGAAACAGCATGATGGCTCACACTTCAATCCCGTGCGTAAACACAAGCTTACTTGTGCACACGTGAAAAATGTAGACATTGCAGTGAGAATGAACTGCCGCATCTCACCTGACTCTGGGGAAAAGCAGAACTCAAAGACAGAGGAATGAGGACAGTGGAAGAGAAGGAGTATCTAGCATCTAGGCCTCCTCCTGTCACTGCAAACACTGAAGACCATTTCAGTCAAACACACTTTGCCTGCAGACTATTTGAAACTTCATCTTTTTTCCCATGGGCATAAAAGCACCATTATTCACCAACAAATCTCATGAGGATTCAGAAAGCTAATATTAGTTGAATTTACACTGTATTTTTAACACATTCTTTATTGTCTGCAGGTAACTATAATATCTTATTATTTCATTGATTGAAAAAGTGAGGTGAACACAAGACATAAGTAGGTGAGATCATATCTTGAGGGCACCATGTCCTGAAATGTGATGGAAGTAGGCTAATTAAATAAGCACAAAGAATGCTGATCTACTGATATTGCATTTGTCTGCATGTGTCAGAGCGATGGGGCAAATGATGCTCCAATTATACAGTGATGTACGTAAATGGTCCAGTTTTATGATGCCTCTTTTTGTTGTTGCAGTGGTACATGGTGACTCTCGTTCACACCTACAATCGGTGGAAAAACAGTGAAATTAGCTGCTATGTGAACGGAGAACTGGCTTCCTTTGGTGATATTGCCTGGTTTGTCAACACCAGCGACGTAAGTAGCAACAATTTAAGAATACAGAGTTTAATTTCCAAAATGTCTTCCAGCATACGCCAAGAAGTGCAACTACAAGTTCCCTTAATTTCAATGGAGTTAGTAGGTTTTATTAGTTTACCCTGTAGTATTTTTGCCATTGATCATTACAGAAACATGACGAGGTTATCAAAAATGGAGAGTTGGGTTAGAAAATTGACACGAGTTGTACATTTGTAAATAAGAGGCCCTTTGCTGGCTTGTACAGGTTAACATGAAGACTGGGGACAGGACAGAGCTTGCACTTCTGCAATCTTGGGATTATGTGTTCATCTGAAAAATAGTTAGCTTTATTAATCATTTGAATGAATAATGAGGTTTGAAACAAACAAATGAGATTCAATGTTTAATCAGTGAGCTTAAGAAATCCTGGTTTATTGATTTAGTTATTTATAGCCAGGCGACATGTTTCCACACAGCTTCCTGTCTATCTTGCCGGCTGAGTATTTGCATTGTTATGCAGAGTATGAGTTTCATCTGACTCTAAGGAATGGAAGAAATGATTGTACATGATGATGCAATCCTTGAGCCATTTCCCATTTATTCATATATTGCCAGGAAAATGGGAAATATATGTACAGATTTTTTTAAACACATACAAAGATGCACATACAAATCAAAGTAACATATATCAATTCAAAAATACTATGATCTCTGTTTACTTTCCTGAAAAAGGGTTTCTTTCCAACCAACCTACAATGGAAATAATTTCTAATAAGTATAAAGAGTAAAGGAATCTATCAAAGGGTCAGATACACCCCTCGGATCTTTTTTTCAAAATTGTGTGTTACCCTGGTTATTGAGTTTCCCACATTGTCCTTTAAGGACACACCAACCATGTACTGATATGCCAAGTGAAAATCATTGGGGGGGAAATGTCCAACGTCCAAATGAACACACTGGAAACCATGTAGAGAGTTTGAATATGAAGAAATGATAGGCTCGACGCTTTGATTAAAAAATATTCAACTACTCTCCCAATTAGGAGTCTTTGTGCCTAATGGGCTTTAAAATAAAAAAAATCTCTGAATGCTCTAACAAAACTGCTACTTATTTCATGCCTCTCTTGTTTGCTTATTCTTTGGTATAAATTCTGGTTGAATATGTGGTTTATGAATGTCAGATTTCACAACAAAGAACAAACCAAGCACTCATAAAAAATGATTGCTTAGGCATATCTGATCTCACTCTGGTATTGTAGGAGGTGAAACCATTCTCCATCTTTTAGCATGGAAAGTACAGTGGAAAATGAGTAAATATAAACCCTGCACCATTCACATATCACTGCATGACCTCTATCACAGTCCACAGGATTGCTTTCTGTCATGCAGAGATATGAGATGGTCAAATTAAATTTTGTTTGGAATAAAAAATGCCTCCAAAGCGTGGTGTAGTTCTGTAGATATGTCAGAAAGCAAATCATTCTCTTTGCCGAGACATGGTCTCATGATTCTCAACACTTCTGCGCTCACTATGACCGGAAGAAGATGGTACATTTTCAAGTTAGCTTCAGTATGCTCAGTGGTGGCTGCTTTTTATAAGAAGTCTTAACACAAGTGTCTTTGCTGGTCTGTTTTTCTATTTTAGTCTTTGTTTATTCGTCTTTCATGTCTTTATTACTTATTTCCTGCCTGCATTTGAATTCTGTTTTCATCTGTTTTTTTCCCTTTTTGCTTCATTAATTCTTCATCCTCCTCCTGCAGACGTTTGACAAGTGTTTCCTTGGATCGTCGGAGACGGCAGATGTGAATCGTGTGTTCTGCGGACAGATGGGGGCAGTTTACCTTTTTGCAGAAGCTCTCAGTGCTGCTCAGATCTTGGCCATCTATCAGCTGGGTCCAGGCTACCAGGTTGGAGAGCAGAAAAAAAAATCTGTTGCAGTTAAATGTGATTTATTGGAAATGATTGTTTGCTGATTGGACGCAAGTTATTGAAGCCAACTTTAAGCAAATACCTACATAAAGAAATTAAACACAGAAGTATTTACTGATGAGTCACACAAAATAATTTCAAGACAACAGTGTGAAAGTGAGTGCTTTGAATTCTTTCCTGCTCAACAGGGTGTACACAAACGTTAACAGAGCTCATCACACGCCCAAACAGAGCTACTCTTTAGACATTAAACAGGAGTGCATGTATCTACCCAAGCTCTTGGAAATAGCAGACAAGGAACAATTATTTACTTTGTGGCCTGTGTATCCAGTGGAAACGCTGCAGACAGCTTATCTTGCACAAAGCCATAAATGGAATCCGTGACTCTGTGACCTTTGACCTGCTGCCATAAGCAGTCATATCTGAAATTCCTTTACAATAAGCAAAAAACATTTTACTCAAACCAGTTTTGTGATCTAGTGATTAACTTTTCTAAAGTAAAGGATTTTTTTTTACAAGCATTATAAAATGACATGAGCTTGAAAAAACTCCTGTTTGTCTGATTCATTTCATGTTACTGTCAGTATTTGATTTGTTTTTGGACTTGTTGTCTTGTTGGAGAGACAACTGTGTCCCAGTTTGAACTAAGAGTATCTTTCTTAGATTTTTTTAGTTTACCAGTTCAACTTATTAGCAATTCCTTGTGTTGAACATGCTTTGCACACCCTTGAGCACACGGGGCTGAAGTTTGGGTAGGATGCAAGTATCAAAAGGGTGCACAAGACTCCGTGAAGAGAATTTTTGTGACTGGACAGAGTGGTATATTTCACTGCACTGATTTACCAGAAAACTGGAATGTTTTTAAATGATCAAAATGTATTTAATCATTATGTCCTAGAAAATAAAAACTGCATTTAGCCGTCAAATTCAAGCACCTAAGTTGTTTTGTTTTTGTTAATTTTCTTTTACAAAATCTGTTTTCCCCTTCTTTCTTTCTTCTATTCACAGGGCACGTTCAAGTACAAGGCTGAGAGTGATTTGTTGTTTGCAGAGCATCATAAGACTTTACTGTATGATGGCAAGCTGTCCTCTAACATCGCCTTCGCTTATAACCCTCGCGCCACTGATGCCCAACTCTGCCTTGAGTCCTCTCCCAAGGACAATGCCTCAATCTTCGTCCACTCGCCTCATGCACTCATGCTGCAGGTAACCGTACAGCCTCAGCTTGAATGTTACGAGTCATTCCTCTCTGAGTTGGGGGTTGGATTGGATTGCCTGAAAGTCCATGCAACACCAACAGTAATGTCCATGCAAATTCTTTCTCTACCTGTACACCTGCTCCCATCCTTCCATATGTACCGTGATTTATACTTCGGTCACGCACAAAAATGAAAGTACCCCAGTTGGCATCTTTTCAGTTTAATAGCCTCATTAGAGCAGAGTTGCAAATGTGTTAAACCAGCCAGACAGCTGCAGCTGCTAAAAATGCCATCCTGGGGTTTTAATTATAAAAGTGTTTTTCTTAAGAAGGTTTTGGTGCAAGTTGCTGTGCATTTTTACTCTTTCTAGCTGGTGAACCTTTTCTGATATTATCCAGTTTCACTTTTGAAAATATACAAAAATGCACCAGCAGTAAAGCAGACAAGTTACAGGCGACACTTAAAAATGGTTTCTTCAGCCACATTGCATTGTCTTCTTGAGCATTAGTTGGATTTTTATCTCATGACTTCTCATCATGGAATAAAAAATCCGTTTCTTTTGTGTTTGGAGCCTTTTGTTGCCACACAAACATACAGTATGCTCCCCTCACTATACTGATGCCCACTTAGTGTGAAATATGAATGAATGTGTGACCTAAATATACAGCGTTGCTGTGCTATGCTCAGAAACTCCAGTCTCATAATAATGAGTTTTTTAAAAGAAGTGATTTTAGTGTTTGTACATATGATGCACTCAACTAGCTCATAACTCACTACATAGTAGCTAATATAAAGACCCATTCTGCATAGGCATCCATCTAATCCAACTTGGAATTTGTTAGTCAAGAAGAAAAACTAAGCTTAAAGACAGTTACACAAATCCTGATTTGTTAATCATGGGCAGAGATGAGTTGTAATCTATACCTGATCAAAATGTGGGAGCAATCGTCAGCAGTTTAACCCTGCTACTTTTAACGCGTAGCTTTGCTGCTACATTTATAACATATGACCATGGTTTTTGGATTAAACTAATGTTTAACTTTGGCAAAAACAAAAATGATCATGTGTTAAAAGTTTGCATATATGTGTGTGGTTCTGTAGGACGTGAAGGCGGTGGTGACTCACTCAGTCCAGAGTGGCATACACTCCATCGGTGGTGTGCAGGTCCTCTTCCCTCTGTTTGCACAGCTGGATTATTGCCAGCCTTCCAGCCAGGAGCTGGACACCTCTGTTTGGTAACACCAAATACTGTTGGATTAAACTATACAAAGAGCCATCTGAAGGAATTTATAGTGTTTATAATTAAATAGTCAAATTTAAATGACACAATATTATATGTGGGTTGCTGTATAAATGGCTATTTGCTTGGGGATAATGAATCCATCACCTCACAAATTGTTAGACATTAAAGAGACACTTTTTTAAATTAATAAAAGCCAGTCTCCTTTAAAATGTATGCCCACATGCTTAATCTGTTCAATTTAAATAAACATTTTACCAATCCAAATTAAAAACTTGTTCAGCTAAAATGTCGTGTCACTTTGAAACCATCTCACTTTGATTGCAATGTGGTTAGATCAGCTGCTGTCATGGTAATGCTAAGTAAAAATCAGTTCTTACAGCACAATGGGGACACAACACCCTCATTCAATCACACTTGATGTAGGATGTACCTTTGACAGTCAGGGCTTTGTCAGCAGCTTACATAGATTATTGTCACTGTCTAACTAACTGGCTGTCTCTTGCTTTGTTGATGTTTGTCTGTATGTGCGGCACATAGCTGCACTTTGCTGTCTTTTGTGATGGAGCTCTTGAAGAACTCTGTGGCTATGCAAGAGCAGGTCTTGGCCTGCAAAGGCTTTCTCGTCATTGGCTACACTTTGGAAAAGGTGAGGTCAACAAAATTAACTCAGAAATGCAAACTGAAGCATCTTCTGTAACCAGTAGCACCACACAGAAAGATCCCAGCTCACAAATAAGGCTGATGTTGATTCCACTCTGCTGCAAACAGGCTAAAAGAAGCATACACCAACATTAACACTTGATAGGAGACAGACTCTGTTTTCCCCCTGGCTGTTTTTGGAGGTCACATCTGGTTTGTGTGCTTGTTAGGCAGAAGAAGAGCTGCTCCTCTTCTTTCTCTGCATGTGTCCTTTTCTTTGTTTTTTTTTCTCCTGCTACATGTTTTTTTATCATTTAACCTTACTTATCTAATAAATTTATGCTTCTACTATTGCGACCCTGATTACCCTCTCTTTCTCTGTGCTTAAGTCCTCCAAAGTGCACGTTACACGGCCCGTCCTGGACATTGTTCTGGCCTTTTCCAGATACCTTAGCAATTTGCAGAATGGCATCTTGCTGCTCAAGCAGCTGTGTGACCACATTCTGTTCAACCCTGCCATCTGGATCCATGCCCCTGCCAAGGTATTTTGAATGCACAAATACACTCCATCACATCATTTCACATTAGGTTTAAATCATATTGGACAATGATTTGGGTATGTAGAAAGTTGTTACAAAAATAACATTATGCACCCAGAATTTCATTCAGTTGCAGAATGATGTTGTTTTGTGTCGGGGAGCCCTAAGTTTTTATTTTAGTGTTGCAGAGTTGACCTTGGAGGTTTTTTTTAACCACCTGCGACAGAATAATTGGTATTCAGATGAGAATTGTGTTAAAAAATCTAAACAATTTTCTTAAAGAACAGAAAAATCTTTAACCCTCAGCCTCCCGAAGAAATTCTAAATATTCAATAAAAACAAGTATTTAAATTTAATTTGTAATAAAGTAAATTGAAACTATCTTCACCATCATTATAATGCATGTAATGTTTCAGGCCTGAAAGAAAATTCTGCTTCAGCTCCTAACCTGTTAAACTGTAGAGACTTGGAAATGCTTATTTTCTTTCTCTGAACATTTGTTGTTTGTGTTGTTTGTGTTTGTAGGTGCAGCTGACGCTCTACACCTACCTGGCAACAGAGTTCATCAGCACAGTGACCATCTATAATGCCATTCGCAGGGTTGGCACTGTGCTTCAGGTCATGCACACACTCAAATTCTACTACTGGGTGATTAACCCTCAAGATCGCAGTGGAGTCATTCCTAAAGGCCTCGGTGAGCCTGTACACATCACTTTGCCTTATAAATTCAAACCGATTTTTTTTTTTTTTTTTTTTTTATCTTTAAGCGCTTCCTGAATATAACATAATAATTTAAACTGTAGCTTAAACCTGAATATTCAAAAAAAGACTACAATAATTAATGCAGTTATTATTTTAATGGCTCTTTCATAGTGAGTTCTAAAATATGGATAGGTTTTGTTTACCAGACTTTTTTAGGCAGTGGAACAAAGTTAATGGAGTCCAGTGTCTTTTGTTGTGCAGTGAAATTATTGAAGGATTTTAAATTTAAGAAAATTGTTTAATTGATGTAATACAGGACTGGTATCCTTAATTAAAATTTTTTTTGTTAAATGAATATAGATTATTTTAAAATTGGATTTCACAAGCATGATCATGTTTGAAAAATATGGATGCACACTCTCCACAGGCTGAGTGATGAGTCCCTCGTCCTTTAAACAATAAAAACATTGATTAACTTCTTTACATGATGGTAAAACAGATAATCTCTCACTATATTCTCATGGAACCCATTTGACTACAGCAGGTTGGCATTTTACACTGTTTGTGTTTTTAGATGGTCCCAGACCAACCCAGAAGGAGATCCTCTCACTGCGAGCTTTCCTCCTGCTGTTTGTCAAACAGCTCATAATGAAGGTCAGTTCTTGTTGGAAATAAGTGTATCTCATGAGAAAATGATGACATTTCTTGTTGTTTAACTGAAAACATTAACTTAAATACTGAAACACTAAAATGTTACTTTTTATTATTCTATTGCATCTTAACAACATCCTCATGGTGAATTAAATGCCATGTGCAACTACAAGTATATTAACACATCCACATTACTTTAAATGGATTTCTTAAATTACCTTGCTTACATTCTATTTCTCATATTGTAAGCACCTTAATGGCCTGTTGCATCTTAAGGTTTTATAGTCCATGATGCACAGTTAATCAACAATTTAGTTAAAAAATAACATTGGCAGTTATGGCTAATGATATTTGTGAAATATGGACGTTTCATTCTGGTGTTGTAGACGGACCATTTTGGGAATGGTTGGATAAGCTGTGCATTTATCTTACAGGATCACGGTGTCAAGGAAGACGAGCTGCAGAGTATCCTCAACTACCTCCTGACCATGCACGAGGTATGAAATGTCACCAGCAAAGAAAGAAAGCACCACCAGAGGGCACCATAACACTGCTATAAACATCAAACAAGCAAAGGGGAGCATTTACAGAAAGAGGAATAAGAAAAAGCAGTATATTTGGCCAAGTCTACCAGTTTGAGATTCTAATATTAGTGGGTTTATTTCCAGTTGAGAGGCACACAGCATATCATTAATCCAGATCAGTCAGAAAATGATAACGAATTTGAAGGGTGATGACTTAGCCAAAAAAGGCTGCTCTAAATAAATATAAATATTATAAAATAATAATATAAATTAAAAGTATGTATATCAATAAGCTGGATGTTTGTGTAAACAAACAAAAAAATGTCTTGCAGTGTGAGGTATGAACTTGAAAGCTAGGCCAGCTTCTCTCTCTGAATTTAACAGCAGCTTTAACATGTTTCCCTCGCGTTCCACAGGATGACAACCTCATGGATGTTCTGCAGTTGTTGGTGGTTCTGATGACTGAGCATCCTGGATCCATGGTCCAAGCCTTTGACCAGCGAAATGGAATTCGGTAACTATTAACCTGTTTCATACATATGTAATCAATGCTCTCCTATAAGTTTATTAAAAGATACATTATGCTAAGTTAAATTGAGAATACATACAACATCTACATATCAATTCTTATTGTTATTAAAGAAGTGTACATTTCTTTTTTTTTTACATGCATTTAATTAAATTTACTCTTTATCCACAGTGTTATTTATAAGCTTTTGGCTTCAAAAAGTGAAGGAATAAGAGTCCAGGCACTCAAGGTCATGGGCTACTTTCTGAAAAGCTTGTCACCAAAGTAAGTTCTTAAATTCCTCTCCAGTGTTTCTCCAGACTGTACAAGTCAACATCAGTGCTGAATTTAAGTAACAAAACATTTTTCTACACTTTGCATTTCAGTGCATGTTTAGGTGTCCACCACATAGGCTGATGAAGGCATACTCCTCTACTAAATAGCCTGCCAGGGGAATTGTTGTTGTTATAGTTCTGTATTGCCAATTTAAAAAAAAATTACTAGAAAATAGACGGCTTTGCAAATTGTTCAGTGCTTTTTTTCCTTTTAGATTGAGGTTCTTTTCATAGTTTTAGGTTTTCTATAGCTTTTCCCATTTCTAAAGGAAGACTGTTACTCATAGATCATTGATGAAATGGTGTAGGACGTAAAATAACCTAATTATATGCTTATTCATAACATCGTCTGAGAAATAGAAAAACGGCAATTGATTTTCTATTAACTGCAGGTCTGAGTGTCAAAATAAATTGTAAAAACATGTAGCAACTAACGTGATTCAATTTACTGTGAAGTCAGCTTTATTTTGACTGATAATTAATGGACTTAGTCATACTGGCAAAAGCTCTCCTTTTCAATTAGACCTGACTCTTGAGGAAACTTTTTTTCGTTGGTAATAGTTTATAAAGCTTGTGAGCCACATGCAGGAATGACTAAACTATCTGCAAACAACCAACAGTGTTTGTAGCGAAGCTGAAAATTAAAAAATTGGAGTTGATGGATGACCAGAGATAAAAGTGACAAATAGTTTTCAGTGATTAACTGGTCTTCCTTAGTCAGCTGAGTCCTTTTTATTTTTACTGATATCAGACATGAGTTATATCCGAACCAGTTCCAGCCAGTACATATTTCAGTCGCTGCTATTATTTAATTTATCAGTTAAAACATTTACGCAAGACATTCTTTAAAATGCATTTTATTCCTTAATAATATGTGCCTGCCATACAGATTGTAATTGTGGTATTTCTGTTCAGCATCGGCAATGATCAGGTTTTCATCATGTGCCAGTTTGAGAAATGCTCGGCATTATCTTCTTATAGAATGATGGTTTTCACAAATCCCCATGTTTACTAAGTGTCCTTTGACCTTTTAACATCCCGATCAGGAGGAAAGCAGAGGTCATGCTGAGTCACGGCCTGTTCTCATTGCTCACCGAGCGCCTGATGCTGCACTCAAGCCAGTTCACCATGACAACCTACAATGTGCTCTATGAGGTCAGTCCACATATGTAGACTCTGTGATTACAGTGAAGTGATATTATTAAAGACATTAAAGGTGTACAATGTATTTTATGTTTGTATCTTTGGTCTTTGCAGTCAAATTTTGCAGCATCATATTTATCTGTAATTATCCTCATTAAATACTGAAGGATCACACCAACAATCAGAATAGAAACTTAGTAAAAAATGTGACAATGAAACATGAGCAGGAGTCTGTGTTTTGTTTCTCTGTTATTTTTCAGAATGATGTAGACATTTATGACTTGAATCCCCTCTCTGTCCCCTGGTAGATTCTTACAGAGCAGATCTGCACTCAAGTGATCCATAAACAGCATCTGGACCCCGACTCCTCAGTGAAGATTCTCAACCCACGTAAGTGCCTCCTCTGCGCCACACTGCTCTCCTAAATCATTTGTTGCAGCGGTACCCTCTGCATACCTACGGCTCCATGCTTCGGGGGGATAATCCCTGCGGAACCGCACGATCGCTATATACTGTCCAGCAAATGAACATAAATTTAGCAGCCTGTGTGCACACTAATACTTCTAAAACTCAGATGTAAACTTAATAGGACTGTACAAACACTTGACGTGACACAAATACATACAGTGCTTGTTTTATTGAGGCTCTGGATTATTTTTCACTTGGAATAATTTGCATAAAAAAGTATAAGTGTGGGAAAATAAATTCAATAAAAAAAATTAGTGAACTACTTTTAGATAAAATTATTGCAAGAACATTTAATGTGAATTATTTAAAGCCATTAATTATTGTATAGAAACAGAAGATTTAGTATTATTTAGAATTGCACATTCATGTTTGTGTGTTACTATATGGTGCTTTATGTTATGCACTGATACTTACACTGGCACTCACACATACAGTTAGCATAGCTTTACCCAGTCTTTTATGTTCTGTGCTATTTGTTTTTCCTCATCTTTCATTCTTTATATGACAAGGGGCAACATAACAAGCAGAAACTTTGGCTTTGATCCTTGTCCTCGTCTCATATTTTCAGCCTATTACTTACTTACCTATTACTTTCAATTTCACGTCAGCTCACTAAATCTTTTCATATGTTGAATTCTTCAGTATTCTCTTCAACTAAGAAAAGAAAACACACACACATACGCATCTTTGAACAGTTTGAAATTCAAGCGCTTGGTATAATCACAACCAAGGTTTACTTCCAACCAGCCTTAATCTGACAAGGTCTGATGTAGTCACACACTGATTAACTAAGCCCTTTCTTGTGTTAAAAACTCTCCCACCCAACCATCCCAGACAGGCGGTGTATATATCATAGAAAGCTTGTAGGGGTTTGCCCATGTGCACTCATGCTACAAAACCTAGAGCGGTGGTCTGTTTCTCCTTTGCTCTGTATTTTCTTGATTTAATCTGCGACAAACTCCCAAAATGGCCCCCTGATTGCAGTCTTTAGTAATGTCAGAGCCAATCAAACAAACCGAGGAAGTAGCGTTTCCCTCAAATTAACTCTTGGGAAAAAGTACCAAATGGAAAAAACAAGAGAATGCGGCAACCCTTCATCCTCATTCCTGGTACATGTTGGGGTAATTTTCTGGCGGTAAAGGTTCAACAACTCATAATTTGAGTGACTAAGGCGTAGAAACAACACAACAATCTGCCGGGGCAAGGGGGCATCAGTTAGCACCGATGTATGAAGAGACGAGCGAAATCCAAGCTCAACCATCTATCTACACAGAGAGCGAGCACACACAGACACTGTCTACAATTCATCTAAGCACTCGGCCTCTTTTTCGTCAACTGTTTTTTCTTTTTAAATAAAGATTTCAGGTGTGTACAGTTGTGTTGTTCAGATAGCTTGTGAAAAAAATATTTGCACACGTTGAGACTATAGTTTAAATATAGCTGCTGATCTATCGAGAGAACGCTGAACATTTTGGGATGAAAGATTTGTCTTAAGCCTTGAATGAAAATTTGCTATTGTCATTTGCTATTACTCCTTTTTTGTTTTCCTCTTGTTTACAACTTGGGAAAAAAATTTAAAAATTGCTGTTTTTCTTTTTCAGAGATTATGAAGGTAATAGCTGCTCTCCTGAAGAACTCTCCCCTATCTCCTGACAGCATGGAGGTGCGCAGGGTCTTTCTGTCAGACATGATCAAGCTGTTCAATAACAGCAGAGAGAACCGCAGGTAAGCGTTCCAGCACCTCTCGCCACACAGAAGTACTTCACACACCAGTCCACGCAATGATTGCATTCAGCACCCCGCTGCCTCCTTATATCTATTTTTTTCCACACTTCTTTCAGGAGCTTGCTGCAGTGCTCGGTGTGGCAGGAGTGGATGCTCTCTCTGTGCTTCATCAACCCGCAAAACAACGAGGAGCAGAAAATCACGGAGATGGTGTACGCCATCTTTCGCATCCTGCTCTATCATGCCATCAAATACGAGTGGGGCGGCTGGCGCGTCTGGGTGGACACCCTGTCCATCACACACTCCAAGGTCAGAGTGCTCATTATGTCCACGCACTGCTAAAACACACACATACAGGTTTTTTCCTTTCTTTCTGTCTTTTTTTTACTGGGATCTTCTCATTTTTGAGTTTCTTCCCATCTTTTTTACCCCCACACTCTCACATTTAGCTACAAAATTGTCAACCTAAACACTCGTCACACAACTGTAACCATAGCCATGCTCTTCAACTGGATTACAGCCAAACGGAAAGCAATATTTGGTTAAAACCATCTGCTCTGTCACATGCATTTATAATTGTGAAGCTGACAAAATTAAATCCATCAAATGATAAGTTACAGAGCTATATTGTCTGGTTCTCTAATTTGCAGCGTAGCTTTGTATAGCAGTCAAAGCTTGCCTCTTGTTGCCCATCAGATTAACCTATGGAAGTTGTACAATGATTATAATTTAAAAGCTAGTTGCAGTATAAACCAATTGGAATGAATCCCTTCACCCTTTCCTCTATTTATTTATGTAAAGAGTCTTTTTCTTTCACATTGAACAGATAAAAATAAACTTCTGGCACTTCTTATTTCCAAATGCTGAATTCAAAATGCCGCTTTAGAAATTCACTGTTGATATCATATTACTCGACTCTGTTCCACAGCAGTGAAGTAATTGAGGCTGGTGTCAGATTGTGGTCTGGGGGGTTTTTAAGCCTGGCAGATTGAAAGTTGAGTTAAAGAAGTGCTTGTGATATGAGATGCTTCACTGTAAGTCATGTTGCTGTGAGAGCTGCTGTCCAACAGGGGGCACAGAGAGACTGCTGTGAAGATGGTCAGTCTGATGGCAGACTTTAACTGAATGTCTGCCATGTGTGTTTGTGTGTATTGTCCTACAGTCTATGGTATTGTCATGCATTAAACTCTTCGTGTCGCTTTACACCTCCAAACATTGTAATAAGAAGGCAGAAGGATAACAAGGGGGAAAAAATATAATTGCACAGTGGTTGTTAAACCTGGAAGCTGTCATACACGTATTGGACATTCTTCTAATAATTTTTTAAGTGTAAGTAACAAAAGTATTTGACTCTGTGGTGGTACTGCTGTATTTTTGTATATACTCTGAGATTTTTTTCCAAGGAAAAAGTTGTGTTATAGCGTTTCACGTTCAGCTGTGTAGAAAACTCTTGTTCATAACGGAAAAGGCTTTGTTTCCCCGCGTAATTGTGCGAGATTAAAGCAGCCTTTTCTTTGCTACACTTGCAAAGCTGTTTGGTATAATTTCATTCATTAAGTGTGTTTGAATGAACCCATGCACTTGTTAAATGTGAGATGCGTCCACGCATGCACATTCTCATGCAGCCTCTGTGCAGAGAGCCGACTGTGAAACAGATAGTTGCTGCGGGTGCTCGCCACCAAGATACATGCATCTGCTATAAAAAAGCTAAAGAAACTCAATTGCAATTTTATTGTCCCGTTTGATAGATTTCCTGCCACCTTTGTAGCACCATAGCTGTTTGTCACTGTTGCTCTCTCCTCCCACTGCTGCAGGCCGTGTGTGTTTGAGTGTGCGAGAAGCACACGCGTGCTTATGTTTGAATGTGAGTTACCAGCCACAGTTTCTCTTTGCCCTCCTTCTCTCCTGGGTTTCTTGCAAGCCCTTCTTTCAGAGCACATTGAATATTCATCGGAGCTGCGCAAGAACAATCGCAGAAACAAGGCCTCATAAATACAACCAGTCCACAGGGAGCCTCTTGATAAGTGCATATATGCATTCACAAATACGTATTTGCACATTCCTCCTGTACAAAGATTTACTTTGCTTTGTTTCAGCCATGGCAGAATTGGTAGTTTAGTTCAGATGGGGACTAAATGTCTAAAGCTGAATGCATGTTTTCACATCTGTGTCTGGCAAGTCATCTTGAAATCACAATACGCATACTGCATTTTTCTTTTGGCAGTAATTTATAAGTCATAGGCAGCCTTACATGCATGCATATATTTTCTAAAACATTTCCAGGAGTAACTTTTTTCAGCCTGTAAATAAAGGCATTTTTTTTGTTTAACTCTGAAAGCATTTTTGTAGTTTAATTTCTGTTGAGCAACTAAACCATTCGGATATTAGTTTCTTTTTTGCGTTAGTTTTTACATTTTATTTGATAAATTCTTATTTTAAACTGTCGAATGCTACAGTGGTAAATGATATTGCTTTTGTAGCATCTGGATGTTTGAAAAAACAAAAAAAACTTGGTAAAATAAAACGGTAAAGTTGTGTGTGTGTTTGTGTCTAAGTCATTGGCACGGCAGTATATCTGCATACATGTCTCCCTGAACAGACAGATGTTCCTGCAGGTGGGCACGCTGACACAACATCCCTCCCACTCTCAGCCCACACAACCCACCCAAGGTGCCCCTCGTCCATCTTTGCACACACAAATCAGCCTGAGAACAAGGAGGTCTCCAAAAGAGAAAGATCAAGGCGTGAAGGTCCCAATGCCCTTCACTCTCCCACTGTCAGCTACCCTCATTTCATGTGTCAGACACCATAAACATAAGGAACTGCAGAAATTAACCATCTCATCTATAAAAAAAATACAATGTGTAAGAAGGTATTTAAAATTTGGAACTGAAAAGTTTGCTTTTGTGTTCTTGATGTTACTGAGGCTTTAAAACAATATTCAAGGTTTTGTTTTTTGGCAGATTGAGGCAGTAGCATTATCAATCATAAAATAATAGATTAAATTTATCAGTCATTTGTTAATGCTATCCAGCACCTTGCATTTACCATCGAGACAAATAATCTATCCTGTACTTGGCAAATATTTGAGATTTATAGAAGTGACAATACAGAGATTGTTGTAGCAAATGTAATTCTTCCATCTGTCCTCAAGTAAAGCTTCCATGAAGTCTTCTGAATTTGCATCAGGATGCATATCACTGGAATAAATGAGCAGAAAAACCATAGAAAAAATGTTTTAACAAGTAATGATGAAGGGAAACATGTAGTGAACATGCGCAATAGTATACAGCCATAGAGGCAGCAGGAGATGACATTGATTTTTATAGGAGGAATTGCATTTAGCTAATCGGATTACTTTTGGGCCGCTCTCCTCCTTTCCCTTTGTTTTGTACTTGCTGGTTTATGGTTACTTTGAATAGGAACGCTCATGCTTCTGTTAGGATGTAGGAGGGGGGTGTTGTCAAAATTAGTGCTTTACCAGCCTGACACTCACTCACTAGAGCAGGTCAGGAGGTTTATTGTACAACTTGCAACCAAAAAAAAAGAAAGAAGAAACTGATGTTTTAAAGTGTGACTGTGCTTTGTTTGGGGAATTTGGTTTCCTTCTGAAAGCTAAAGTATTTTTAGATAAAAAAAAAAAGTTATGTTACTGTATGAAACAACAGACTTGTCCGGGGTAATTTTTGCAATATGTCCTGCAGTTTGATTGTAGGTCCACTTCCGAAGCATTTCAGATCTTTTGTATGATCTGGCCTATAGTAACATGCGGTTAATACCATGTTACCTGTCACATTAGAAAGCCCACCATGCTTTTCTACATTACCATAACATTTTTCCATAACCCACTAAGACCAGACCCAGTCATGGAGTAGACTGAAATTAGATTAGATCAGCACTGATGTCTTAGCCACCCAAGGCAGTTTTTATATATCATAGTGGGGCTAAATGCTCTTTTAAAAACCACAGAGACATACACTACCTCTGTCTAATGGTAACTGGATCTGTTACAGAACCCCATTTAAGGCCAGCATATATCATCCTAATGTACAGCTGGCATCCTGGATCTATGATGTTATGTGCTTCACTGCTTTCCTGTGTAATGTCCATAGCGATGCACTCTGAATGCAGCCTTTTAATTGCAGAAAATGCTAAATGTCAAATTAAGCTGAAACTAATGGTTTAGAAGGTCTGGCTGTGTGATCACTGAGAAAGCAGAAGGGAGGAGAGGAGGAGATGAACCACTGGCGCATTTAGAACAGGCTGTGCACTCAGAAAACAGCTATGGATTACCAATCACTGCTTCCCACTACAGAAGATTAATGAGCACCCGTGTAGCAGCCTAATTTAGAACAATAACGCCTAATTAATTACAAATAATCAGCTTCTTTCTCCCTTTTTCCTTTCTTCCTCTCCCAGTGACTCATTTCTGTCCTCATTTGCCATTTACTTTTCCCCTTCTTTTCATCTTTTACATTTTCTTTACTCTTTCACTCTTGCTCTCTTTCTCCCTCCTTCTGTCCAAATAGCCTCAGGTGAAAAAGCAAAGTGGGTCTAGTTTGGCCCCCGCCACCACCGACCCATCTTTGACTCCCTGTCCTCAAAGCTCAGTGATTAATGCAGGGTCTTAAATTAGGCGTGGGAGGATTTGCCAATGCTGGACACGTACTCAGCACAGCGAGAGGACACACACTAATAGTATCTACTGCTAATCTATGACTGCTTACATGGATGGGATCTTCCTCAAATGCCACTGCAGACCATTGTCGATATAGACTAGCAGTCTGGGCTTCCCATATCAGATGGTAAGACTGATAGAGGTTAATAGGCCTTGAAAAGCTGCATAGAAGAGTGAAGTTTTAAATATGCTGCCGCTATCCACAAATGGTCCCAGTGGTTAGGTGTTGTTAGAAGCATCTTGATTCCATCATTTAAAACTTCTTTTTCAAAAGGGAGTTAGGCAATGAAATGAGATTGGGAGAGAGCTCGACTATGTAAACCAGAGCTGGCAGGTTAAAGACAGAAAATCAGAGCAAACATTGATGGGTGGACCTGATGGCATGAAGTAACTTCTTAAAGTTACTTGAAAGTTACATTGCTTTCTAATTGATGCTCTGCTGGGGAGGTTGGAATTGAATGGTGGCTTTTCTTTGTGGAGTTTGCATTTTTTCTTTGTGTTTTGCGTAGGTTCTCTGGGTACTCTGGCTTCCTCCCACCCACAACATATGCATGTTGGGTTATGGTTAATTAATTGCTTATCGTGTGTAAGTTGCTTTGAATGAAAGCGTCTGCCAAATGACTGTAGAATAGAACAGAATGGGTCTTGGTCTAACTTGGATTCCCCCAAAATTTGGGAGTAATTCAGATTGCAGAGAGAGAAAGAGATATAGACATACAACAAACATCACAATATAGCCAAAACACTGTGGATTCATTATGAGTGAGCAGGGATCTAGTAGTGTGTAGATATAAATGAATGTAGGACCAGAACATAGGGTGAAAATCACAGTATGGATAGCATTTAGCTGCTTGGTGGTCGGTGCTGTCAGAGAGCTTTTCTAGTTTGCAGTTAGTTTTTTTAGACTCATATTGCTTTGAGTTGAGATACCTTCCTAGGGCCAACTGTGTTTCCCTTTGATAACTGTCCCAGTTTGTTTGTTCTTGCTCCTAATTTTCCACAAGTTGACTGGGAGCAGCCGGTACTTTCATCTTTAGGAAAATTGGTTTATAATTTATTTCCTGTCAGTCTGCCTTGTGCAAAAGCTTGCTTTGCTCTGCCACCACTCCTATCTGCAGACTCATTTATATGTTTGCACTTAGAAGTATCTTAGCTATTGGAATTACATTGATTGAATCATTCTCTCCTCTAAAAAATTTAGATTTTCTTTCTTTGTCTGAGCAATTTTTGGTAGGCGATGTTTTGACAAAGGAAATATTCAAGTATTAGATTACAACGAACCAGATTTTTACATTTTCAAATTATAAAACTAGAGCAATGTTTGTTTAGTATGGCAAAGCACTGGTAGTGTGTTTAATACTTAAAATATTTTATGTGTTTGCAGGTGACCTTTGAGCACCACAAAGAGAATCTGTCACGTATGTTCCGTCAGTACCAACATCACGAGTCTGCAGGCTCTGAGAGCTTAATCCGCACAGTTTCTGGTGTCAGCCAAAGCTCAGAGACGGATAAATGTGTTAATGGTCCACCTGCAGAAGAGACGGCGCCATCCACTGTCATTGAGCTTAGAGTGGATGAAGTATCTGAGAAATCCCTTGATTCAGCAACTAGTTCCACCGTAACGTCCAAGCTTCAGGAAACCAGTGAGGACAGAGGGCACGCATCCATCACTGTGTCCAACATTCTGGCCAGGGCTGAAGAAGAGCAGACGTTGGTGGAAGAGTCCCCTACAGAGGGCTCAGGTGTTGGAACAGAAACTTGTGCTGCTATGACACACAAAACAAATGCAGAGGAGCAGAGTGAGGCGATTGACAAGCAAGCAGTGGCTGAGACTCCGCATGACAAAAACAGTGATGACCTAAAAAATGAACATGGCGACCAGGCTAAAACTGATGATGCAAAAGCTTTTGAAGAAGTCGGTGGCTCTGCAGCATCTACCTCAACAGGTGATGACAAATTTGAGAGTGAACACAAGGAAGGTGAAGGAGAAGGAGACACACATGTTCCAATAGTTTCAAATCAAGGAGACCAAACCACCCAAATGTCCCCTGAGCCTGCAGCCAGTCTGGAGAACAGTGCAATAGGTGGAGCTTCTGTCTTCAATGAGGACTTGGTAGATGTGTCGTCTGTTAGTGACCAGATCCAACCTAGTGATGCTGATGATAGTCAGGAGGAGTCCTCTTATGCTTCTGCTGCTACTGGAGAGGAAAATGAAGAAGTGAAAAGTAAAGCAAAACTTGGAGATGATGAAGATGAAACAAATGATGAAAAAGATCAGGAGCTTAAGGTGGAAGAAGAAAAGGAGGAAATGCAGGAGGTTAGAATTCAAGAGAATAAAGGTGAATCTGTAGAGGAACAGGTGCCTTGTTTGGACAGTCAGACCCCAGCAGGTGAAACACCTCAGCAAAGTGTCACAGACCCACCCAAAGGAAATGTTAGTGAAGCACATTCTTTCTCCATAGCTGGAAGTGCTACAGATGAGCAGCCCTCTGTTGCCACGCCAACCTCTTCTGTCCAGGATGTTACAGCTGCTTCAGAAACTACATCACTGAGCCAGCCTTCAGAGACCAGTGCCACCACTGCGGGGGAAACCCCGTCTGGTGCCCCTGACAGTAGCACCTCCAGCTCTGACACCCACAAGAGCACAGAGTCCATCAGCAAGACCAAAGAGATCAAAATTGCCCGACTGGACGTGTCCAATGTGGCCTTAGACACCGAGAGACTTGAGCTGAAGGAAACCCCTTCAACAGTAGGCATCTGTTTTTTAATCTTACCAGTTGTATTATGTGGGATTCAAATGTGTCATTTTTGAGGGTATAAACCCTCATACCTGCTTTCTCCTATCCCTTTTTGAAAGCTCTACACATTTGCTTTTACAGGAAACGAGCCAGGGTCAGACGGTCACAGCAGGAGAGGCAGGGAGTTCATCTAGCCAGCCGAGGGATACCGACACATCGGCTTCTCGCTCCACCATGTTCCGTATCCCAGAATTCCGTTGGTCCCACATGCATCAGCGCCTCCTCACCGACTTGCTCTTCTCTGTCGAGACAGATGTCCAGATGTGGAGGAGGTTGGAAAGCCACTCGCTTACTTTGATTTTTCAAATGCTTTTTCCTAACAATAATATTGATTAGTTGAGTAAAGATTTTTTGACGTCTTAACTAGAAGGTAGTAGAAGAACAAGTAAACGGTTTCATCTCAAAAGCCCCCTGATAATTAAGCCTTGCAGGTGTTCTAATGAGTTCTTTACAAATCTGTATTTTCTATGTTGGATAAAGTTTTTCCAAGCAAATACAAAATTAATTAAAAAAAAGTGTAAACAAATTTACAGAACAATTATTTCTGATTTTCTGAAGGTTTTTCAAAGTAAACCAGCAGCAACTCTGAAATAGATGAACTGCTGTTTATTAGTAAATTAACTAAAAAAAACATTACATGTGGTGCATGATATTAAAATGATAGAGTTGCCAGTAAGTCTTCTTGAACCAGCACCTGCTGTAGCTGTTAGGTGTAGTAAATACTGTAGTAGTCAGATAAGTAATAAGATGTTTGTGCTCTGGCTTTTAGTCACTCCACAAAGACGGTGCTGGACTTTGTGAACAGCAGCGAGAATGTTGTGTTTGTGCACAACAGCATACACCTCATCTCCCAGGTGGTGGACAATCTCATTATGGCTTGTGGAGGGATTTTACCTCTACTCTCTGCTGCCACCTCTTCCACCGTGAGTCACTTATTTATTGCTGATTCTGTGTGTGCTTGACCCCACCCCCCCGTCTATATATATATGTGGCACAGGAAGTTATCAATCCACATTGACCTTTTCCAATCACATTAGACAACAGTTAGCTGCCTCCTAACATTGTTAGTTTGC
Source organism: Pseudomugil gertrudae (assembly GCA_037177535.1). Taxonomy (NCBI): domain Eukaryota; kingdom Metazoa; phylum Chordata; class Actinopteri; order Atheriniformes; family Pseudomugilidae; genus Pseudomugil; species Pseudomugil gertrudae. The sequence continues at coordinate 11,496,354 of JBAMHV010000004.1, read as the reverse complement.
TTTTGTCTTGTCTGACCTCAGTCCCTGCAGCACTTCTACATGATTCTTCTCCTGACCTGTCTGTCGAGGAAATAGGTGGAAGTTCAATTCCATTATAGTTTAGCTACATTCAACTTTATGTGACCTGTAACCAAATTTAAAACAGTCCAAGAAAAATGTTGCTTTGACATGTGAGTCTAGGAGGACAGTGAAGCTAGTAAATGCATGCAAATGACCATTTCTCTGACCATTGAATACATTTTCCTTTTGAGTGTGTTTTTGACATTACTTTGATTTTTTTTTCTGTAAACTTCCAGCATGAATTGGAGAACATTGAGCCATCCCAAGGCTTGGCATTGGAGGCATCCGTTACTTTTTTGCAGCGCCTCATCAACCTTGCAGATGTCCTCATCTTTGCTAGCTCCCTCAACTTCACAGAGATAGAAGCGGAGAAAAACATGTCATCAGGGGGCATCCTGCGACAGTGCCTTCGCCTTGGTAAACACTTTTAATCACTTATTTTTTGATTCTTTATTTTATTTGAGTCTGAGGTGGTATTTCTTTCATAAACTGTCTAATTTTTCAAGCAATTCCATTTCAACTTATTTAAATGAATACATCAACTTTTTGTTGTTTTGCTGTTTTTGCTTTGTAAATGTAAAAAATATAACTTTCTACTATATATAGGTTTATAGTAACTAGAACCCTTTCTCATCAGTATCAGTAACATAACATGTCATCATGCTGTCCAGTGGAAAGTTGATTTTGTTTTTATATTTTGGGACTAAATTGAGTATTTTATTAGATAATGCCTCATTTACACAAACTTCTTTTATTTACTTATTTAGCAATGAAAATATTTTAATAGTTTAAATTAATTTAACAATGAATTTAAATTAAAAGAAAAAAGAAACATGTAAAATATTTACGATGTGACTTCAGTCAAGGCAGAGGTTAAGTGTCTGGCAGCATTGGTTGGTCTGTCTGTTAGCAACCTAAAAAAGTTACATACATAAAACAGATTATTATAACAATTTACTTTATTTTTGTGTGTTAAGGTATGTTTCCAAGATCAAGGATTTGAAATAATGTAGCATCTGTTGTAATGATGGAAATAGTGGTACACATTGATTCCCCAGGTCCTTGTGCAGACTGAGGGTGGATTTTGTAATGTAGCCTTGACAGCCCACGTCCACAGGGCACACTGTCACTTTTTTAGCCTTTCTGTTTGGTCTGCCTTTAGGGTGGAGCAGCGCAGCCTCTTGCTCTCGTAGGCCTTGTCCAAGGTGTCTTCCCATGGTACTATCAGCTCAATGAAGTAGACAGCCCGTACGTAGTTGCCCCAAAGTATCAGGTCTGGTCTTGGGGTTGAAGTTGCTATTTGCTAGTTGAGGAGGTATTGTGAGCTACTGACTTACATTCCCACACGTTCTGTGCTGAGTTTGCTTGTTGCACCTCTTCTTTTGGGAGCCACTTTTGCCCTGTTGTTAACACTGGTATGACAGCCCTTATAGTTGTATCCCAGGACTCTGAGAGTGTAAGCTACAGTCTTGATTCTGCTTATTTGAACTCTTCTATGAGACCTGAGAAGAGCAGATCAAGGAAGCCACATCCATACAGGCTGATACTGCTCAAACACCTAAGCAGCTAATCATTTCCTTACATCAATTCTGATTGCTCCTTCCATCTTCTGGACAGCTGCGATGGAAATGTCACTGACAGTCAGTGGCCATAGTCAAGGAAGCAAACCGAACCAGGCACCGCTGTGGTGCCTCCACTGTACCACAGCCTCTGTTTGCCAGGATGTTGGTTTCTCAGATATGTTTGGTATTGGCTGTTATTATTTTATAGACCTTTGGTTATAGACCTTTAGTCTGAGAGATTGGTGATGAAGATGTTTCTTGATTTGACTGGTTTGATCTTCATCCTGACCCGCAAGATGTTCTCCTTGAGCTTCTCCAGGATACACCTAGTGAGAGTTGTAGTGACGGTTGTTATGTCGTCCAAGAATGACCTGATTGGTGTTAGCTCGACTCAAGATTTCAGTTGCTTTGCACCACAAACCATTAAAAGGCTCTGAGAAAAACCTACAACGCCATGTTAATGCAAGGGGGAATATAGTGCAGCCTGCCATTATGCCACATGGTGGTGAAATTGGGTGTAAAGACGAAGATCTGCAAATTCTGTAAAAAGGCCTTCACCCGATTTGTGATGGGCTCCGACACTCAAAAGAAGTTAAAGCCCATAGGTTGCTGTATAGAACTGATCAAAATGCATTTTCCAGGTTGAGGAGGAGCATGTGCAGGTTTCTCTACTCACGTTTGGCCTGTTGGATCTGATGTAAGATCATACTGATATGTTCCAGGCCCCCTGATAATCCTGGCATACCAGAAAACGTGTTTTTCCAAAACAGCTGATCACTTTTTACACGGCAATGCTGTAAAAGATTTTGCCTTCAATGTTAAGTAAACTATTAGGGTGGAACTGGCTGATGTTTGTACATTTCTCCTCTGGTATAAGTACTCCCCCTGCTCTGCACCATGCTTTAGGTATTTTTTGCCTCACCCAATCTAATTTGATCAGCTTTCACAAAATGCTAAGGACGTCTGGGGTGCTATTGTATATCTTGTATGGAACACCATTCCCTACCCCACCTAAAAGATTAAAAACAAACATGTTGTGTTTGGTAAACTGTCTCCATAGCTTCACTTTATAGAAAAAGACTATACGCATGTTAAAAAATTGAGCTAATATGAAATGAAGACCACATTTAACACACATTTAACAGACACTCTATTTATCTGTGGCTCCTCACTGAATTTCCTTCTTATTACCACATTGTCCTGTCATGTCATTTCACATGTAAGCTGGCAGCAGCCTCTTATTTTAGCTCCAATCATGGCTCCTATTGCCTTTTTAAAAACTCTCTCCTGCATTCTTTCTTCTCCGTGTTTTTCCTTTCAGTCTGAGTTGCTGCCTCTTTCAGTCTGCTCATATCTGCTCTCTCTTATCATGTTATTATAACCCCACTGCATGGCAACACTTTCAAATGGCTGCTAGCATGATATAGTGAGTTGTCCATAATGGCCTTGGCTGCGCTGTACTGCTACATAGCCTGAAGCCTTGTTCTGCCTTCTGTTCCAGGCTATTAAAGTTTCCTCTGACAGCATCTAAAGGCTCGACTCACAATTGCTGAATAAAAGATACTGACATTGTTCCATTATTTATTCTTTGTGGTGCACCTTTTTAGCAACAAATATAAACACGGTACACACACTTACATGCACACACCAAGTGAAAGTAGCACAGTGTTTTCTCCAGCAATTTAAATGATTTCTTCATACTGTACTCAATTTATGAAACAGTACATATTCAGGTATGAATTTTTTTTAGAAACAATTATGGTTACAAACAATAACGGTGTCAAAATCCAAACTTGTTATCCAAAGAGCGTGTCGTTCCCCTGATCTCATTGCTGCTGCACAGGTTTTGCAGGAAAATGCCGTCTCCATAGCACAGTTGCGTTATAAAATGAATATTTGATGAGGTATGTGCTCCCCATTGCTGGCACCTAATCTGATTTTGGGAAACTGTAACAAGGTTTTAGCATCTCAGCCCCTCCCTTTGCCTCTCCTTTTATAAATGGTTGTATGAAAGAGTGGTCCTAATGGAAAAAGCGAGCCCATTTCTAGACGGAATAATTCCCTCCTTCGTAATCTTAATGCAGCAGAGTTAACATTTGTCAGTTGTCAAGAACAGAGCAGTGGGGGTTGTGTGGGGCTCCAAAGAGGAGCAGTCCATCAAATTACATGGTTAGCATGTCACTCCTGAACCCACCTAAAGTTATCGGACAATAAGATATTTTTCCTCTGGTGAAGGACGCATCTCGCTGCCTACTCAGCATGTGCACACCCTAACAGTGTCATTTATTATGGGAGCAGCACACAGTGGATATGATTCATTCTGCACTATGACCTTGAGAGGAGAGGTGGAGCAGAGAAGAGTGAGCGGTGCTGCCAGAGTTGGCCAGAGCACTGACCTTGTCATGGCCCCACTTTTTCTCTTTTGTTTTTGTCCTTCTCAGCTGGTCCTACCGATCTACAGAGTTCATGTCCGGAATTTTGCTTTTCTTGCATTTGGGGGCAAAGGAGCACAACTAAGAAGAATTTTAACTTTGACAGTGACTTTGTATGATGTCACAAAACGTCTCATTCTCTGCTCTTCCCCAGTTTGTGCAATGGCAGTGAGAAACTGTCTGGAGTGTCAGCAAGTGCAGTTCAAGCATGGCGCTGAAGGCTCTGCTCACAGCACTGTGCTTGGAACAGTCAAATCTGCATCAGCACAGGCAAGTAATTCAACTATTTTCCTATAGGCTTTATCCTCACCTTTATACCCCCCCACTCCTAAAAACACAAAACCTGAAGTTTCATAAATCCACCTTTGCTTTTCTTTGTGCTGGCCATTATTACTTTAACACAAATTCCTTTTATATTTTCTCTCCTGTCCTTTTGTCCTTTGTTTTCTTTACTAGCTATGACCAAGTGTTATTGCATTAGCTCATGTTATTATATTACTACATGTGTTGCTATATGTTACACTAGACTAGGACCTTTGTCATTGCCTCTTTGATTTGATACACTGAGTTCCTGTAAAGTTGTGTTGTTCTTCCCTGAACTGAGTGTCAAAGCTCATTTATAATGCAGTGGCTCTATAGAAAAGCCATTATGTTAAGGATGTGATCTCAGGAGATGTGGCATCCCTGAGCTGTTTAACCATACCTCCATATTCCTTGATCTGTGTGTAGAGTGGTACAGTACGTATTCTGATTGGTGTAAATCTGCTTTCACTTGCAGACAATAGTGATACATGTCATGTGGTGACACATTGATTAATTTTTTAATTTGTTGCAGAGTCCTGTTGATGCAGTGACAGGTGGCATGTCTCCAATAAGAGACTTGGATCGGCTCCTTCAAGACATGGACATTAACCGCCTCAGGGCTGTTGTGTTCAGAGATATTGTGAGTTGTACAGTAAAGATTTGCATGTATCATATTTTTCACTCAGCTGGACTCTTCTTACTTGAGGTGCTTTCTAAAAAAGACACATGTGCAGATTTGTTTTTTTTAGTGAGTTTTGTTTGTTCCAGGAGGACAGTAAGCAGGCTCAGTTTTTGGCTCTTGCTGTGGTCTATTTCATCTCAGTCCTCATGGTGTCCAAGTATCGTGACATCCTGGAACCTCACAATGACAAGAAACACCCTCATCGCTCCCAGTCTACCAGGAGTACAGGTAAGCGAAGATATACAAACCCAATTCCAAAAATGCAGCTGTGTAGTAAAAACTGAAGTGTAAACAAAATGCAATGATTAGCCATACTTGTATTTCAATATCTAATTAACAATAGAACACAAAAAAACAGAACCTAAATAAAACCTAAAAATGAGACTTTTTTTAATAATGTAATGAAAAACATTTGGTCATCTTCAATTTGGTAATAATGTGTCTCAAAATTCTGATATCAACAAAATGCTTTATAAGAAAAATATTTCAGCTAGGTTATTTAGCGACTGGTCTGTAACATGATTGGATGCTTAAAGAGCACCAGAGAGGGAGAGAGTCTCCTAGAAGTTAAGACCGACAGAGGCTGGACAACGTACAAATACTCCATTTATAAATGTACTTTATATCATCTAAAGATTCAGATAATCTGAAGATGTCTCTGTGTGCATGGGACAAACCCAAAAATTGATATTGGATTCTTGTTATTGCTGGGCCTTCAGATGGCGCAGCATTATAATAATTTAATAATCCAAATTGCCAATTAGATTTAAAAAAAAATCCCTGTCCAAACACAGTTCTATGTGCATTTAAGCCATCCATAAATGCAGGTTACAGTTCCATAATGCCAGAAGAAGCCATATGTAAAGATGGTTGAGAAATCCCACCATCACCTTTTGGCCAGAGCTCATTTTTAAAAGGTATAAAGCAAAGTGGAAAATTTATGTTGGCATGTTTAATATAAAATTTAAATTAAGTTTTTTTTGTTGTATCTTGTGAAAAATAGAAGTAGTGGATCATGCTGTAGCTCAAAAGCCTACTTCTGTAATGGTATGAGACTGCATTAGTGTCTGGAACCCTTGCACCTTTAGAGGAGCTGGGTTAATGCTGAAAAGTCTGTCTGGGTTTTAGAGCAGGGCGTGCTCCTATCCAGAGTCAGACAACTCTTTTTAAAGCATGCACTACTACAACCTGTGAATTGCATCCATCATAACAGCAGAGCTTCACAGAAGAATTTGGGTGTTAAATAACCCTGATTGGAGTCTTGATATTTCATCAATAAAAAATATTTGTGCTTCGTTGAATGCTAAAAGAACCCCCCCCCACCTCTCCACCCCCAATCTGCCCTCAAAAAAAAGTTGTCCTTTGCCAACGGTTTAGCAGCTGGTTTCATCAATTTCATGATTTTCCCAGTGAAGGGGATGCTACACACTGGTAAATATGGATTTGTCCAAGCTTTTCTTAATGTGCAAAAAATGATCAAATTTGAGGTCTTGGTCACTCTCAGCATGATGTTTTTTGTGTTCAATTGTTTAAAAGATATTAGCTTATATGTATTTACACATTACTGCATTCTAGTTTTGTTTGCATTTTGCACAATGCTCTAAATTGTTAATGTGTGGAATTGTATATATGTTGACAGAAAAAAAGCTTTTCAGTCATCTCCAGTTTTTTTTATTGCTTTTTACCCCTAAATATGTTCTGATGTATTGGAAGTTTTCTCAACGGCCCTCCTTTAATGGACTACATTAAGATCTGTCCTTTATTGTATGCAACTTTTTTTCCCCAATGTACACTAGTATTAAACTATTAAATGTTTGCCAATGCTTCAAAAAATCTCCAGAGGTTTATCTTTTCCACTTTTTTCAATGTTGTCACAGACAGTGGTGGGGCTTCAGGTGGAATGGAGGTGGAGAATGGCTTCTCTCTCAGGAGGTATGATTCTGGTATTGGTGATGACCACACTTCAACTGCAGCGAGCGAGGCAGATCTGTCATCCTCTGGTGCAACTCATGGTCCAGACGCCGTCTCAGAGGCCTTGTCTACACTGTCATCTGAAGTCAGACCTGCTCTGTCTGCTGACTCCAAGGGCAAGAATGTCAAAGACATTCTGCGCAGCCTTGTGAGCACTCCAGCAGATGATATGATGGTGGATCCAAGTCTGCTGCCACCAGCGTTTCTTGGACCTGTGGGGGACATGGCCAGAGAATCATCACTACAGTTCCGCTCTTTTGATAGGTGAGAGCTAAGGTGACAGGATGACACCAAGTTAAATGGAGTACATTCTGGTTTTTTTCTGCGCTACACCTTATTGACTGTGGGGAAATGAATCAGGAAATTTCTCTTTGCTGAGACCTGACAGTTTTGTCAGTTTCTTGTAATAGATATGATACTATGCCTTGTGATTCTCAAGCTTTGGAGTTGACAGTTTTATGCCATTTATTTCAACATAACTGCAGGACACTTTTGAAAGTCAGACCTTGAGCACATCTCAGCGTGGTATTCTCAGAGGAGGCTTTGGTGGATCTTGAAAAAATTGTAACTCAAATGTTTCCAAGCAGACTGTCTGACTTTTTTCTTTTGGAGTTTTGTTGCTCTTTGTTTGCCGTCAGTGAAGCCCCTCATCCCAGGCAAAGTGCTTTACAAAGATTCTGCCTTATGAAGAAGAATCTTATCTGTAGTGAAGAGAAGGACATGGGGAGACAAAGCTGACAGGAAGCTGTTTGTTTTTACATTGAACTTTTTAAAAATCTTTTTTTTTTGTTGCTTTATTCACTGTATAAAATTCATATAGTTTTTTCTCTTTTCTGAGAAAAGGAAATAAAAATAAAAAAAAATTGTGTTACTTGGTAGTACAAAGTAAACTCTCAGGAGTAAGGCTTCAAAAGCAGAGCAGGGTACCAAAGCCACAGACGGGTCCAGGTGAGAGAGGATGGTTATCAGTCTGGTTTGCATTTGGACTGTTGATTCTCAGGCATTTTACACGCAGCAGAGGCAGGGTTCTGGGTGAAGAGGGGGAAAAAAAAGAAAGACAAGAGAAAGGGGGAGATGGGTGTCAAGTCAAAGTTCTCATGTTTTGAAGAAAATATTTCTACATTTTTCTCCCTCTCACTCACAAACATAGTCAGTCTGCCTGCCCCCAACTGTGGGAATTCCACAGCATCTCTGTGATCGCGTGTCTTTATCTGAGGAATGCTTTGTCAGGTCTCAGGGCGCTCCTCATATCAGAGGGATTAGACTGGCTCCTGTCCGCTGAGCACACTCAGTGGGAAGAGAGGACGTCAGGAGAGCTGGAGAACGTAGACTAACAGCTCACTTGATACCTATGGGAGCCTCTTCTTGCAAACCTAGTCACAGACCCCAACTCTACCCCTGCTACTTTTTAAGGCAAATATTAAACCACTTTTGTGGGTGTTGGACTCACCTGCATATAATCATTTCATTATATAAGGGGATCAAGGACTAATATAGGTCCATAATTTTTCTATATGATAGCAAAACTAAGGGCTTGTCAGGTTTTGAAAAGATTTTACCTTGTTTTGTTAACCCCTTTTCTACTAAAATTTTAGATATTTTCATGAACACAGGGGCAGTTTGAATGATGAAAACTGCAGAAAGTAGTGAGGAGTTGCAGTTCTGTTAAATACACGCGCTGTGGTGTCACTGGTGATCCACGTGGTGGTAGAATGGTTAATTCTCCACAACAAATGCTTTTTCTTGTGTTAGTAGCAAAGGTAAACAATTACAAACCAAAGTAGCTAGGTTTTCCAGGTACTTTTTGACATTTGTCTTAATTGGTAACGTACATCTACTACAGAGATACATCTGTAGATGTGTGTGGCACTTGCACTTTCTGCACCATCTGCGTCATCATGTCACCCTTTCCGAACACATTTGGTGCCTAATTTAGGGCCACAGGATGATGTGTGCTGGATTTAAAATGTGGCCTCATGATGCTGCATGCTATCTATTAGTCTTGGTGTCTGTTAAGAGTAACAATCACCAACTTTATGCTTAAAACTGTTTAATGAAGTGCTGAGTTTATCGTTATTGCTGTCACATTTTATTCACAATTGTCGAGCAAAAATCTGTTTTGCATTGAAAAAATGTTTTAATTATAAAAAAGTAAGATGTTTTCTGGTGATTTTGGTACTAAATTGTAATGCACAGCTTTAAATCTAAGCCTTTTTCCCCCCTCAGATATTCAAATTTTTCACTATTGAGACGTTACCCTGCTTGAGTTTGATATCACCGTGTCAAGTTGACCACAATCCTTAAACTAGACGGCTTTTTAGTAGATATTTAGTCTTTTTAGCCCTTTTTTGATCCATCAGCTGTCTTCCAAGTCCTTCCTTTACCAGTTAGCTTATGACTTATCTTGATAAGTACCAATGGTGTTTATTATCTATTTGTCATAACTCCACCTCTACTCAGCATTTCCTACTAACCCAGTAAGTCTCATAGTGACAATAGCCCAACCCAGAGCTGACATTCTACACTGACATCTCCTGTCAAAACATGGCAACTTTCAGCTTGCCCAGAGGGCAGGATTTATGAGACCACTGGATGAAAAAAGCAGGGATCTCCCAGATAAAAACTGGGGGTGGGTCAGAGGGTGAAGTATCCAAACTGATTTATTTACTAGTGGAGACCTGCTGGATTTCTCCCATGCATTTCTCTGCTATGCCCCTGTTATGACAGCCAGTCTGCAAATATTTGCTGATACTAACCAGAACTAAACAGTGTCATTGTACAACTCTGTGATTTAGACTGCACAGTTCAGCTGCATATGCGAGTGTTAGACACTGGGATATACATGGTGCAGTTGTTTGCATTCCTGATAGCAGGCTCTACATGCATGTGCGCAGATGAGTTGTGTTGTTGGTGAAAGTTAATTAACTGCTGATGGTAAACGGTACGTTACTTTACACTACGTGTTTCGATCAATTACATGTTTATCATTCAGATTACTGTTACAACAGTTGCGCTTCCTTCATGTTAGATGACTTAACACGGCAAGGATTTAATAATGTACATCGAGAATATTTATCAGTATTCATAATTGCAGGGTTTTTTGTTATTTTTCATTGGACACATGCATGTCAGTGATTCAATAATTTTACTGGTAGTTTCAATTGTTTTAAAAATGCAGCACATAAAAATTTAATCCAATTATGTTCCAATTATTCCAAAACACAATGTCTTGTGGGAGATATTATCTTTTGTTAACAGCTTGATGCATTTTTTGAGGGGTTCTGAGAATGCTGTGTAGACAGTTAATGCTATTTTGAACATTCATGTGGATTTTATTGCAAAAAAAAACTAACCGGAAACTTATTGTGCTGTGAACACTTGCATTATTTTGAAAAAATAGCATAATATAGCATACAGATATAACAGACGTGACTTGTGGTTGCACCTAAAGGGGCAGAGATTATTTGAACAAGAGTGTTGACTGTACCTAACCACGGTGTGTTGAGGGCACTAAATAATTTAGTCCCTTTTTTTTGTTCATGTACACACAGGCTCGCACACACACATGCACTATGCTTCCGGCCTGTGTTTGTGGGTTGAGAGGAGCCGCTGACGGCTGATTAATCGACTGGGGCGTCCCACTCATGATAAGTGTGGGTAATGACTTGCTGAATAATTCACTGGGCCCTCTGCAGGGGAGCAGATGGAAGGCCAAACAAATCCATGCACATGATCATCATCAGACTCCTACACATTTGAGTGCATGTATTAAAATAATCATAGGCAAAATCGCGCGTAAACATCCAGTGTTCACACACTAGGGAACCCCTATCTCTGTCCCTCTCTAATGCTGTTGACACCCGGGGTGCTTCATGTCAGCGCCGCCCCTGCGCTCTGATACTGCCAACCAGTTCAATCACTATCTAAACATAAAAAAAACCCAAACTTACCAGATACTTTTATCTCTTCTCTTACAGGCTATCAATACCACTTTTGCCCGGCTCTATCATTACTTGTGCTTTCTTGTGTCATGATTGAGCCTATCACAATTTTATTTTAAACATCAAAGTCAAACCTCATGGATCTTACTGCAGCTCTGTTCCATTTTCCCCATTTTCCATTGAGGCGTCTGCATCACAGGGAAACCCTGATTTTAAATATCCTATTTTGTGAATATATGAGGCTGTGACACCAAGAACATGGTGGGAATTGATTTTCCTCTGTTTTAAAAAAAAAAATGTGTGCATTAGATGCATTTGTGGTGCATAATCTGTGTTGGTTTGTGTTTCTGAGAGGTAGCAGTAGTCAGTGATTAGACCCTGCTTCCCCTGTGTCAGCACTGATAAGCAGAACCAGGCTCTCTTTGATATGGCCAGTGGTCTGTCAGAACCCCAGTCTAAACTGACAGCTTATCTGCATGCAGCTCTCCTCCCATCATCTGTTTGCTGGCTGGGAATTGAGCTTGACTTGATGGTACCACGTCCCTATGACAAACACTTCTTGTTGCTTTACAAGATGAGCCTCTCAAGAGGCCGAACTACTGATACCAAGATTAATTATACATAAATGCAATCTGGAAAGGGGACACCTTCCCTTCCTACAGGAATAAAAAAAGATTACAGCCAGGTAAAGGGAATTATCCACACATGTACTACAAGGAGAACTTAATAAGACTAACAAGAAGCTTTACTGTTTATAAGTCTTAAGAAAAGAAAGTCCAGATCAAATTTAGGCAAACTTGTCATTAAACAGTGAGCTTTGCAGCAGCAACACTTAAAATTACGGGTTACCAAAACCTGAATGAGGTAGAGAAATTGATATAGAAACTTGGAATCGTTAATGATCCAAAGCATTTAGAGAATGCATGATGTCATACACATGCAAATTTCCAATGGTATTGAGAGATGGGTGTATGCTGAGGATGTGAGGGATCAAAACAAATTCATTCATACAAGTATTAAGAGAAAATGCCTCCTAGGACTTTTGTAAATTGTACAAGACTCATTTTATAGGATTTCAAATGTAGATAATAGCATAGGACATTGAAGTCAAGTCAACTGATATCAGTAGAATTCAGTGTTTCTTGCTGAAGACATAGTTGAGGGCAGAAAAGTCTCGGAACACAAGATGGTGACCGTATGAATAAATTTCGGTCAAGAGACTAAAAGTATTAACTTTTGCATAAAGACAGACACTGACATCTCCAGAGATCCTTGTGAAAGCATTAGACAAAAACAAAACAAACAAAACATATTGAATAGGGTCATTATCCTTGATCCACTATTTCACTCTCTCTTCCTTTACTCATACCAAACTGTTTACCGGTATAGTCTGAAATCCATGTAAAAAGGTATAAGACTTCAAAATACATTCATATTTATATGATATGTTGTCGAAATGAAAGGCACAACACCAAATTCCTAGTATTCCCACTATGTTCATGGAAATGATCCAAACTTGTCTACTAGACATGACAGCTTTGCTCTTGCCCTACATCCCGGATGTCTCCTTTTCAGTTTGTCTGGATTTAAAACCTTATTCCAGATTTCCAGTTTGATCAGCTGCTTTTGCATGTAAACAACTCTGTTAGCATGGTTACTCAGTGTAACAGATCCTAAAATGTCTAAGAACTTCCAGCAAACATACCAAAAATGCAAACGTTATGGTCCAAATATTTCTGGACCTAAGTGTGTGTTTTCTTTACAGTGTTCTGTATTCTCAAGATGAGAAGTCATTGCCAGTTAATTAGCTCATCTATGGAAAAGTAATTTCTCCTGCAGCGTTGGTGGTGTTGCAACCAGTGAAATGGCCCCTCTAGCATTTTTGTCACAATAGTTTCCTCAGATAAACTATAATCTAATAATTTGCTTCTTCTGTCCACAGAAGCGTTGTCATTGGACCCAAGAAAGCAGGCATGACTCCATCGTCAAGCACTTCCAGCTCCGTCCTGTCATCCACCGCTGCCTCCGTGTCTGCTGGAACAGCAGTCGACAGTGTAGCTGTGGTATCTTCTGGTGACACCTCCCAGGCTGCAAATACAGACTCCACAGCTTGTGAGCACACACTTTCTTGTACACATAATCACTCACACTATTAATAAAATAATAAAACTGTAATAGTGGAATGGCAGTGTTTCAGCGAGGGCAGTGCTAAGTCATAGCTTAGATGAGTCTGCAAAGAAAAAGCCAATATTTATTTAGAGAGCGGGCTCCTCAGTGTGCCTGGTAGTATAATATTGTTTGTACAGCGTTATCCACTTAACGTAAGAGAGGACAGTATGAAAACATCTGGGTGACACTAATTCACTTGTATTCGCCAATAGTTTTTTTTTTATTTCTTATATCAGAAGAGAATGAGTGTAAAGGAATTTGTCGCTTGTACATTCTGGCATTCAGACCTCGCTTGGTGTGATGCAGAAAAGTAATGCAAGTAGAGAGAGGGAGGGTGATCCAGGTAGGTGTTATGTACATTTTACAAGAAGGTATGACAGTAGATTGATTATTATTGAAGCCTGTATGTTGAATGAAAGCAAACTAAAACTGTTGATCACAGATTTAGACATTAAATCAGAGTGTTAGCAGCTCTGTGTGTGTGAAAATGTACCATAATGTTTTCTCTTTGAGGAGTCTGTGTGTATAAGAGAGGCAGATTTGACATCAGTTTCTAGGAGGGCATGCCTTTGTATGCAATGCATGCTTGCTATAAATAATGCTAACTTCAGCTCCATCCATCGGGTGTGTGGAGTGAGTAAATACGTTCTGTGAGTGTGGTTTTAGTGGGGCAGTGGGAGGACTAATGGAGATGTTCATTTGCTTCTCTTTGTTTGAAGGAGCTACTTCAGCTCGAGAGGGATACTCTCACCAGGCCCACATGGCGCTGTTTAACACCTTACATACACACATGTACACACATTCCAGCACACACTACACTGTCTGTCATTTCCAAAGAGTTATCCCTGCTCGGAGACTGTCTTGGTTAGAAAAACAAGCCCGCTGAAACACCAGAGGATCCCCCTCCTCCATATTCAGCTGGGCATTAGCTTATTTATGAGCCACAGGGAAGAGAATTTACAGCCAGATCAATCACAGACAGACTTTGTAGCTCGTATGCCTCTGCGTTCAGAATTAAGTCATAAAGCATCTTTGAGCCATGTAATGAAACAGTCACAAAAACAGCCCAGAGGGGTAAATTGGTATGTAATGACTTAATGAGGGAAAAATAATTGGAAAAAAATATGAGATGTTTTTTTTTTTATTTGCCAGTTGACATTCAGATGCAGGTCTTGACACATTTCGTGGGTTTGAATAAAATATTTACAATAATATTGACAGTTTAACAAAAGCTAAGTGTGAAACATGTTCACTCTCACAGTGAATGAATAATAAGTTGATAAGATGTATGTAGTGAGACTGAATCGTCACTATCTAACCATAAAATTATACTTTTACCCCCACTTGCCCTATTCACCCATAAATCTCCCTATTCTATACATTTGAATTGAGGCCACTGTGTTATTTCATAAGAGGCATGTTTCTGCACAAGTTTATGGTGTGACTCTGTTCACATAATGTATTGCTGTGTGTGTGTGTCTGTGCACATATGTGTGTTCTTGTCCAACATCCAGACTAATAACGGAGTTCTTTGGTTTCTCCCTGCAGCAGGCGGCCAGGCTTCAGCCAGCACTAGCCTACCATCTGTCCCCCCACTCTCCCCTGTGACCCAGAACACAGCCCCCAATATGAGGTGATTCATCTTCCATTCTTTGCTTTTCTATTGCACCTTCATGCACTATCAGCTGTTTATACATGTGAAAATCCTCAGTTATTTTTTGCATATTTGCTTAATTCTTTGTTTGCTTTGAACAGGACTCGTATTGAAAACACGAACTCTTCTCAACAATTTGTCCTCTCTTTTCAGCATCTCCGAGCGCCTGGAGCACGCTCTTGAAAAGGCAGCTCCTCTGCTGAGGGAGATCTTTGTAGACTTTGCCCCCTTTCTGTCTCGCACTCTGCTTGGAAGTCATGGACAAGAGCTGCTTATTGAGGGCACCAGTGAGTATAACATAATAAAAGTGATTTTTTTTTCATTAAAAAAGGTTGCAGTGTTGCATCACTACACCAACCTTGCTCCTTATTTAAATTTTACGATATTTACAGATTGTTAATCCAGTACTGTGATGAGTTGCATAGAACAGAACCAGGAGTGTGGTAGTAGACCTGAAGGTTTTTCAGGGGGGCAGGTCAGAGGCCAGGCAACTAATAGCAGTGTTTGGGATGTCTGCTGCCACCAAACAAAATGGAAAGTTGATTGATAGCTGCAGGGGAGGGCGTATGCATGTATGTGTGTTTGTCTAAATGCAATAGCGTACGAGTCTGTGTCATATGAAGAGCAACTGAAAATCCAAAGACTTTACTACCCCCCCCTCCCCGCCTGTGCGTCTGCAGCAGACTCTGGACATTTTAGTGGCCCCCTGCCCTCTAAAAGCCCAGGGCTTGTCATCAGGGATCAATGGGACATATGTTGGCCAAATCAGGCCTGTAATACAAGGCCCAAATATGTATTAGTTTACAGTAACATCATGTTGACTCATTAGGCCCGTCAATACTGTTTGCTCTCTTGCAGATGGCACAAGGTTGGGTGATTCTTGTTTGTGCAAATCTGAGTTTTTGTGTGTTTGTTTTCAGGGATACATGGAAAGTTTTGGGAAGTAAACGCATAAAAATGATTATCAAATGTGTTTTGATTTTCTTTTGTGTGTGTGTTTCTACAGGCCTGGTGTGTATGAAGTCCAGCAGCTCAGTGGTGGAGCTCGTAATGCTTCTGTGTTCCCAGGCAAGTCTGGCATCTTTATCTTTCCTTACCTCTGTCCTCTTCTCTTCTACCAGTCTGATTTATCAGGCTCACCTTGAGTGCAGTAAATCCACCGAGCCTTATCTTTCCTCCACTCTCTCTCATCTACCTTACTACATTCACCCCCTTCACCTAAAGTGAGAGCAGAGAAATCAGAGAAGCGGCATCTTCAGCTGCAAATATTGGTTTGAGGGTCAAGGGTGGACGACCTGTCCACGTCACCCCTGACCCGTGAGCTGGCCCTTGTGGCCTGGACCAAACTGATGAGGAGGGATAATGTAGATTTGATGGTGCTTTGCATTGATTACCCCTCTCTTCTCTGTTGTCTTGTGGGTGTTTTGTTGCCAAGTTTATTTAGCTGCTGCCGGATTCATGAATACTAATTCCAGGATCATAAGCAGGCGTGGGGAGATCGATGATCAGGGATGTCAATAGATCACTCCAGGATGGCCGATTACCATTAAGAGACGACAAGCTACTGAAAGGTTTCTACTGCATGTGGAATAAAGTACAGTGCATCAAATAGGAACATTAATTCAGGATAAAAATAAACACAAAGACTTCCCATCTCAGTGACAAGGACACCAGATAATTCCCCTCAAGTGTTGTTTTTTTATTGTGTGTGTGTTAAAAATAAGGCTTTCCAATAATAAAAAAAACAAACAAAAAAACACATCTGATTAATGATACCACTGCTCTCTGCTTTTTTTTTTATCAGCTTTGCTTCCTAAAGAAAAAGTGCTTGTCATTTCTTTCCTCCACCTTTTAACTCCCTATATGTTGTTTAGTTCCCATTATTCACGTTGTGTCCTCTTTAAAAAAAAATGCAGCTGGATTACACATCTGTTTGGATATCGGTGGCCATGCATAGATTTGGGGAAGTGGGTCTTGGAAAAAGGGGAAAAGCAAAGGGAATGTGAGCCCCGTAAAGTCCAGACACGAAGGAATAACAGGAGTGAAAGCAAGATAGAAAACCAAAGAGAGAAGAATGACAGGCACTAATGCACCTATTTGTCATATCTGTCAGGGTGTTGTTTAATGCTAATCTAATCAAAGGCAGAATCTTGGTGATTGCTCCACTGCACAGCTCATGCCTCACTTCCCCCCTTGGTCCATAGCCCAAGCTATTTCTTCCTTTCTCCAAGGTATCCCACCCAATTCTGCAACACACACACACACACCCTTTAAGTGAGAGGACCAGGGATTGGCTAGTGCAGTGCTGATTGCTTCAATAAATCATCCAACCAAATTCTCTCACAGCTAATGCAAATGTAATTTTATTGTTGTGTGAAGGGGGAAGGAAGGGGGGGCAGGAAGGTGGGAATGGTACTCTGCTTCTCACCGGGGAAAAGAGGAAAACGGGGACAGACTTTCCTCTGGGCTAAATTACAATGTATAATTATTTGTGTGTTTGTTCTCCATGTGAAGTAGCGAGAGTGAGCCTGTACCATGATTGATGATGTTATTTAGTGAAGTTTGTTGGGCCCTCTGGCATAGGAAGCACTCAATTCTCACACAGGAAGTGGCTCTGTGGCCATCTTGAGATTTTCCCTGCCTTGGAGCCAACCGGTGAATGGAGATGATGGAGATGATTTTGATTGATTTTTTTTTTCCCACTCCATCCCCAACTCCAATCCCACACCTTCATCAGAGATGTGATGTGATACCATCTTTACAAAATTTTAATTAATTTCCCAAGCCTTGAGATGGAGTGGAGCCAGGGTTAGGGGTCAGGAGGCTGGGGACTGCAGAGCAGTTTTTAATCAGGGTGTCGCTGAAAGTTCCTTTGGCGGCCACATCAGCTTGGCATTGAGAAAGGGATTGTAAACCGCTGTTTGATGGTGCTTCTTTTCGAAATGAGTACAACAGCGCTCCCAATTAAAGGACCATTTTGATCAGATATTAACTGTCGGGGTGGCAAGCTGCCTTGTTCTCGTCTGTAATATTGATCCTTGTTGACTTTGAATATACAAAGCAAGGATTAATGATCCGAAACTGTTTCATACAAAAAACTACAACTGATGCGTTCAGGTTTCTGCTCCGCAATGTTAATTCAGAATGTGCTGCATTTAATGGCTGGCTTTGACATGCCTTTTGCTTTCTTGATAAAATTTAGGTTCAGTTTTTTTGGTTGATCTTTTGATAAAATTGGCCCTTAGAATATATTTTTTGTGGTGCAAGCACATTTGATAATTTTATTTGACATCTAGAGCTGCATATTACAAAAAATATGGATATTTTAATATCAATATGAACAATATGATGAAATGTTAAGGAATTCTAACATTATGAGTCATTGCATGGATGAGTGCTGATTCACTTAGAGGAAGTTCTGCTTCTGTGCAGGTTCTACAACTAGCAGACGTGAAAGTGCACGAGTGAAATGTGGCTCTTATTTCTACACATGAAATTAGCACCACATGTCTGTTTGTTTATATATTGCAAATGGTAATTCTACTGTATACAAGTGTTCAGCAACTGTATTGCATCTATACTGGTTATAGATGAAAACATAAGAAAGCACTGAAACCTGAACCTGAGTCTGTAGGTTGTATGGTATTAGCTTAAACCAGGTTTAGTAATGCTTATTGATAGTCTAAAAACTAAAATATATGAATAATACAACGTTCAGAAGAACAACAAGATGAAGAATGGCAAGGGGTTATTTACAAGATGTTTCCCATTATGGACTTTTGACCAGCCAAAGTTTAAAACATATTATTTTTGATAATATATCAAAAACTTGTTTTAAAGTTAATTTCATGATTCTTCATTAAGAAAATAACTAATTGGAATAAAAAAAATGTTCTTTTTGACAAATAGTAACAAAATATGTCAATATTTTGTATGACCACCTCTAGCTGAGATAACAGCTTGCATTCTCGTTGTCATTGTTTTTATGTACTGTATTTTTGCAAGGTCTCTGTTGTTATTGAGTTCCAAATAGTTTCCAGCTGTTCCCAGAGACTTGCTTTGGATGAGACTTTGTTGTGATCAATCTTTCACTAACTCCCAGATCTGTTCAACGTGACTGGCCAAGCCAAAGTCCTGACTTATATCCCAAAAACCTAAATACATTTTTGGTGGATTAACCATTATAGAAACATAAAAAGAGATTTTGGTAAATAAAAATATCATTAAACTATGGCTGAAGTGACAAACACCTTATACTGGTTGGTGGTCTAATAAATTAGTTAAGTCCTGTAGATGAGAGAGAGTATATTTAAATTGAATGAAACGCCAGTAAAGAGTCTGTTCAGTGGTATTGCTACTGCAGAGTTGGTCCTGCATATTAAATGACTGTCATTTAACTCTTCTTTGATGAGGTCTAAATTAACTGACGTTTTCTGTGTAAAGATGCATACCATCTGTCTTTTCTTGACCTTAATTGGCCCCAAAAATTTCACTCTCCCTCTCGCGCTTTCCCTCCATGTCATATTTACGACCAGTGGGTTGTTTCCTTCGTGCACTTGTCAAACTAACTTCCACCTAAAACAGGTGATTAATAAATAATACAGTGGAGCACAAGAAAGAGCTTTCTCTGGTCTTTGCCGCCTTCCGTCCAGCACTTTGAGAAATCATCTCATTGGATAGTGGACGGGTTTCAATGTGCAGAGACTCATAAATCCTCTCAGTAGCTGCATTTGTGTCCTGTAGATCAGCCATTATTGTCCGGCCCCTGTGTCAGCCCATCCATCCTTCTGCCATTTATCAGAGATGCATCCTGTACATAGAGTGGAAGAAAGAGTGAGGCAGTGTTGTGGGCTGGAAGGATGATAGTTGTGCAGGTTAACACTCCCTTACAGTTCAATAAACTGTTCTTACATGCATTTTAAAACTGCAACACTGTAATTTGTCAGAGGCTATGATGATCCTGGAGTATCTTTTATAATCAAGATCTCACCCATGCTGGTAAATGTTTAACCAGATTAGTAGGGGCATTAAGCTAATTCTGCCAGCAACTTATTTATTCTAGTCTATCACCCCACCAACTAATGGATGAATCTTTTATTTTGGTAAATAACGCATTTTTGGGATTACTCAAAAACATAATCTGAATTGTAACTTAATTACATCAGTGTTAACACGTCTAATCCAATGACTGCTATCGTATGTTTAACCAAAGTTAACCTGTTTAACAGATGGGCACCTCTCTTTCGGTCAGTAGGGGGAAAGACATTGACATCCCCAAACACTGACCCATGACACTCTGACCTCCAGGTTAGAAGTAGAGAGTGGTCGAGGCTTGGAGGAACATGTCATACATCGATAGTGTTCGTGCTCTTCACAATCTGTGGATAATCTGAGAAGTGATGTAGCTCATCTGTAGTTTAAATAACTTGGAAGTTGTCCCAAATATGCAAGTTCAACTTTTTTATTGTTTGGTATATTTTATTTGCTTTTCACAACTTGTGTCCATTAAACGTTTTTTCTAATGAAAGGCATGCTGGTGAAAGTTGGGTCTGGCTATTCATAACTGTCGATGGACATATTCCTCCTTCACTCCCATACGTGATAGATCAAATGCAGACCATTTTGAATGAACCACTGGGAGCTGAGAGCGGTGAGAGAAGTGGCAAGGAATGTGATGAAACCAAGGGACAAAAATACTTTCCCAATCTTTTCCTCACAGTCAGACCTGCACCCCACTGTGCAGTTAAACAGGCACGCAAGGTTCAAGATCAGTGAAAATCAAAGTGTTGTTTTCCCTGCCTCCCTGTTCACCCTGGCCCTGTACTCTGCTCCCATGCCCCTTTATGGCCACGCCACGAGGCTCAATGTCCCATTCCATCACTCTGTAACGCTGCATATTCTTTGAAAATATAGTCTCCTGTGAGACGCAGAGAAAACACAGTAACACCAACTGGCACTTAATCCTGAAGACTCCCCATCGTTGGCAACTATGCAGCCAGAGAGGGGGCAGTGGGGGTGTGTTGTGTTGGAGGAGCTGAGGGTCAAGGGGGGCTTCCTGACAGGAAGTGAAGTCTAGCTGAGAGGAGAAAATCAGACAGGAGACTCCTAAAAATATTGAGTGGCTTTTAATTTGGCTCCCAGCCGGTTTTTTACTGTGAGCTGGCTTCAAGTGGCATGAATGGCCAGTTATTTATACACAACATATAATCATGTTTCAAATAAATGAATTTCCGTGACAAGAGTGCTCTCTTTCTGGCTTGCAATGTTAATGTGATGTTTTCTTACCTGACAGGTCCCTTGTTATAAGACCTTGGAATGTGTTCTAATGTTTCTCCCCCTGCTATCCTCTCTCAGCCATCCCGCTGATAAAAATCAAGCCCTGGCGTCGTTGCTCGGATTTGTAGTGGAATTTCATCTCCCTGTGTTTTTCAACTAGCAAAATAGCTTTAAATCTTGCACATGATTCTCTTTTAAAACGGAAAACTTGAATCTTGTTTGTCCCAATCACATCTTGGAAACCAAAACCAGAAGTTGGAGTCAAACTCGTACTGCCTGCACCCATGTTTTGATGTGCTGTAAGGACTGAATCAGCTGATGTCACGGATATTCATGCTGGTAATTAAGCAATGTCCTGCCAGTACACAGAACATTTCTTTATTCTGTTTAGATCACTGCTTGTAGCTTTTTTTCCTCAAAGCATGTCTTGCAAATTTTTTCTTTCAAACCAGTGTTGCCGAAGCACGTTCCTCGAGTTCTTCTATCCTGCAACTTTTAGATGCATCTCTTCTCTAACACACTTGAGTCAAAGGGCTGAAGTCCTTCATCTTCTTTCTGGTCTGCACAAGCCTGGAAACTCGTTATTCATTTGATTCAGAGGTGTTGGAGAAGAGTTTCATCTAAAGGTTGCAAGATGAGAACCAGAATTAGGCAAGTGTAGGGGCAAAAAAAATTTTTTTATACTATTTAAACATCAGGGAATATTGTACACTACATTTCTTTTGTGCTTGAGGTTTTATTCTTTCCATAGGTTTTTATTTACTGTCTTCTACTCTCTTGGTATGCTTCTGTACTGACAAATTGTTTCCTGTAACACAATTTTAAAAATCCCAGAAGTTTAGCAAATAGAGTGCCATAATGACTGTTTAGCTTAAATGTGTGCTCAGTAGGTAAACTCTTTAAAATCAATGGTCTAATATGTGAAAAAATGTGTATTGAAAGCTTTGTCATATACACATTAAGAGATTTGCATGAAAACGTTTTGATATATTCTATTGGAATTAATTTTTAAGCACAATAAACTATTTTTCAAATATGGATGAACACCAAGATTAAAGAGACAATGTGGAACAACAATTTCATGACCTGGAAATGAACAGAAACATAACTTCATTTTTCGGTCTGTCACAATAACAAATTTTGCCATGTGATTAATTATCTCAGATAAACCGACAAACAATAATATTGCACTAAACAATAGATGTCCTTTTAAGACAATTTTCAATTACTATAATAAAAATGCCATCCTAATGCTAAGTTCTCTTTCAAAGATCAAACTATTTCTAAAGAGCATTTAGCTTGATATGCAGATTGGTGTATGCTCATCCAGAGTTTCAGGGTGATGTCTGTGCTACTGTGAACCTGATGAGAGCAAGTCTCCCCCATTCACACCCATGAGAACAAAATGAGATACCCTGTGAGTTGTTCTGGGTTTGCCAGTACTCATGGACTTGGACAACAAATTTGTAAAACATTGTAGGCAAAGGAATCACTGCCTCTTTTGCAATGAGAAACCAATTGTCAGCCGATCTTTGTTAAACAGAGAAAGAAACAAAAATGATGGCGGTCTAATTGATTAATTGACTTCTTACTTATTGCAACAGGCATAATTTTACTGAGTGACAAACTATTCTGTTGGAAAGGAATCCTCTCATTTAAATGCAAATGTTGAAGAAGCTGGGCATCATATTTTTCATCTTAAAAATGACTGAATATTTCTGTGGACTGGTGCAAATATGAATAAAATAAGTACATTATTCACACTATAATGGATAATCCACATATTACTAAATTACATCACTAGACTTCAGCAGGACCCCTCAAATGGAAACTGACGGGGGTGAATTTATGCTGGAGTTTTCCAGCAGTCTGTATGTTTAGGGTTGGTTTGTTAACCATTCTAGGTTAAAGTTTTGGTGGGTACTTCAGTATTTCATTCACTCCTGTTTTATGTCTGTTAAGGGAAGAATTCCAAATACCTAACCATTCAGAAGGTGCACTTTTTGTTATAATAGTTGGTTTTGAGTATTGCTGCCAGGAATATTCTGAAACACTATAGGACGTTAAATTTCTTGACTGAAAAGCTTGAGCAAATGTACAAGTAGAGACAGCAAGTTGTGTAGTAATTAAATCTGAAGAAGAAGAGGGGATTACTGTAATAATTTTTTATCTGAAAGGCGACAGACTTTATATGTATAAATCTATGCAGGTGGAGCCGTTTGCATGGATTCCAGGATTTTTTTGCTGCCCACTTTCTTTTTTCTAATAAAAATTATACAAAACCCTTTGAATAAGTTGCAGTAAAAACAAACCCATAGAAGAGCTGTTTGATGAAGTGGTGATTTAAAAAATCGGGGGTATAAAATTCTGTAGTTTTTTTTTTTTGTGTTCCACTTGAATCGACCTTTTGGTAGTAGGATGCTTTTTTTTGGTTTGAGTGTGTGGAAAGGAGAGATTTAGTTCCTGTCAGTGTTGGTATTATCTTGACAGTGCAAGCTCATGAAGCTATCGAAGACAGGGCTCTATAAATCTTTGGCCATCTGTAAATATAGCTTTAGTTTTAATTTGATCTTGCAAACAGCAACAGGAATGTCTGTTTTTCTTTAACAGTTACCATCTCAACATACGTACCGTTTAGCAGAAGCTCAGAAGTTATTCATACACAATGTGTTTATACATGACCGGATGAATAACAAACTATCTGCAATCATCACTTACAAAATGATGGATAACAGATTTCAAGTTTTACACTTCATATAACCTTAGGCCACATTGATACACTGTTTCCATATCTGGTCTCTCTTGTGGTTATTGATACTCAAATATTTAATCCAAAATGTCAATCTGCTTCCTGTTATTATTGTGAGAGACAGTTTAGTGTTATCTAGCTGCAGCAATGCATTCTAAATATTTCTACGTCACTTTCTATTTAATTTTGCAGTTAAAGCCCTGCATTTAGAGCATCTTTAGAGCATTATAAGTAAGTTAAAATTTTATTTATATAGTGCACCGCAAGAGAAAAAGAGAAAAGTGCTTAACAATGAAACTCAAAACAACAGATGGAGGAAAGGAAAAAATCAGTAGCTCTTACGCTCTGCCTCTCCTGCACTGCCACATTTGACATAAAAGTTTATGCTTTTGTCTTCCATCTAAAGTTGTATTCCCACAGCATTTCAAATCAACAAATACCTGTGATTATGAGTGATGCCACCAGAAAGCACAGCTGATTTATTTATTATTTCGGGAGAGCTGGAACATTTCTTTCTTCAGCGTTTGGAAAAGGTTTTCATTGTGTTGTGGCGAGCCTGATGTTTGAAAGGCGATTTTGCTCAAGAGGTCTGCGTTTTCTCACTAGTGGTAGTGGTATATTTAGATGTTGATTATGGATAATCAGCTGTAATGACGGAAGTGCATGGCATGTGTGTTTAGACTCAATGCCATCATCATTGAACACAGACCAAACAGAGCTGTCCTATTGACTTCAGATTTAAACAGGCATTTCCATGAATAGTCAAACTTTCATTCATACTCCCCGTCACATGCAGGAAGGAGAAAAACAGAATGTAGCTCCTGTCAGCTGTATTTAACATCTGTAAAATTTCTTTTTGTGGACGAGGATCAAGAGGAAGCATTTCCATCATCTGTTTACAGGTCAGGTTAAAGGTGAGAGGTCACAAATGGCTGCTTGTATCCTCTCATCAGGAGGGCTGTGGTCGTGGCCCCTATCGCAGCCATAAAAGCTGCAACATCGCTGACCAGGGCAGCCAAAATCCAATATTCTATCACTGACCTGTCTCCCTTGCTTTTTTGTCACTGGGAGATGTCCCTCAGATCAGGGTCATTGCTTTTTTAATTCAACTAGAGGAGCTCGTCCTTTCGCCATAATGACACCATTAGTCTTGCTATCACCTTTGTCTGTGTCCACAAAATGCCAGTGCCCTAGACTCTTTTCTTCAGACCAAATTTAGAAACCAAGCAGTTGTGATCTGTCAGATTTCCATTGTTACATCTGCAAAAGAAATTATTTAATTGATTTCCAAGTCTGCGGCATGAAAATCTTTAAAAGAAATAACATAATGAGAATTTTATGGTCCTCATTTCTGATCTTAGCAGGTTGCATTTATTATTTTAAGCCTCCCTTCGTGTTGTGTTCATCTGAAATGTGGCCAGCAGAACCTGTACTGGTATAGAATATCCTCACAGCTGGTCTTACAGTCATGGTTAATGCCCTTCAACTGCAATACATGCTTCAAGTAAGGCCCCAAGGCTGCTCTCACACACTTCCTCCAAAGCAGGCTTCAGCCACAAAGCCTTCTGCCAGTACTCCACACTGTTTCCACTCCCAAACCCAGACTTCTATTCCCTCTGTGCCGTCTTTATTTGGAATGTATTGTAAACACGGTCAATGCCAATATGGTCCTGCAGGACAAAAAGCAGTTATGAATTGAGGTTAAGTGCAACGCTGTGTTTTGTGGGACGTGCAGTTGGTCACAGAGTGATGGTGCGCAGGCATTTCAGAAGAACTGCTCTCTTGGCTTGTGATTGGTTTTGATGGCTCTCTGCTTGTTGTGCTGAAATGGGAAAAGCTATATGGTTTCTAAACTTGTCACATATGTACAAATATGTCTGGATGTGTATTAGAAATTCTTGTAAATGGATCTTTCCTTCCTCCATGTAGCGCTGATATCCCACTCCCAGTGGGATCTCTAGGTTTACTGAAAAACTAGTCTTTACATAAACACACAGTTTCCTGTATCAACTCGAGAGATGATGACAGCAGAGTTTGAAACATTTGGCCTGATGCACATTGTGTGTTTTATTGTATAACTGCAACTCCATTAATTAGTAGTACATCAAAAGAGTTTCATGAGCCATTCTGAAATGTGTTGCAGGTGATTATCTATACTTGAATTAGTCTTAGATTAAAAATTTCAATATAAATGACATCAGTAAAGAAGAATTGAGTTTTTAAAAAAAAATTTTCATAAGTGTAGTTTAGTACTTTAATCTTAAGATTAACATTTTTCTGCATATTTTTCCCCTCCCCTGAGAGGAAGGTGAGGTGGGGGGTGTTGTGCTGTTCAGACAGGACCCATGACCTTGTTGCTTTATTATTCTTTTGACGCTTGTGTTAAAGGTGTTGAAATATTGAACAGAACATGAGAGACGATGGCCGCTGAGTTTCCCTTCTCTCGTTGTCCTTTTCCAAGCTGAGGATTTAAAGTCGCACACAGCTGCGGTTGGATTGTTTAGACTGACACCTTGAACCATAACGCTAGTCAAAGAGAGGAAGAAATTTGTGTATTTACTTGTGATAAATGCACTCTCAGCAGAGATCATTCACTCCTACTCCCCAGCAAGCGCACCGATTGTAGCCTTTGCAGACGGACACAGTTGGCACAATATACTGGACATGAAAACTTTTGGAAATAATAAGTTTCCCAGTCTGAAAATGTAGACAAATAGAGTATTATTTTTCTACAATCCAAAGATTGTCCTGAGTGTCTCTTGCTGAAATCTTAAGCACATGTAAATTTTGTTTTTGAAGGGGACATTTTGGTGTCCTGTACTCCGTTTTAGTCCAATAGCATGTGCTAAATTTAATGAGATGTTTGTCATCAGTGTGAAGTTTCATCAGCAATGTATTGACAATGTTTGTGTTGACTTGCAGGAATGGCAGAACTCTATCCAGAAGAATGCAGGACTTGCCTTTATAGAGTTGGTGAACGAAGGCAGGCAAGTTACCCGGACCTGCTATGTGCTGTCCTCTCTCCTTGTCGCACCACCTCATTATCTCTCAAACTTCTTCCTACTGGCCCTTTTCCTATTTCTTCATGCTCACGTCACATCACAGCATCCCCCCAGGCCTTTTAAGACCCCTTGTGATGGTGTGGCTACTCGAGATTCTGGACGACAGTCAATGATTGGAGAGTAGAAAGGCTTAGGAGTGAGAGTGAGGATGGAAAACCTGTGAGTTCAAGGCTCCATTCAATACTTGCTTGTCCCATGGGGAATTGGGAAAAGGGGTGAGGTTGGCCAGAAGGTGACAGGAGCTCTGATTGCTGGTTCCTTTGTGACACTTGGAAAATGACTCTTGATTTCTCACCTCACTGTCCATCTGTCAGTTCATGCCTTTCTGGCTGGGCCTTTTATCTGTTTTTAAGAACCTCTTTTGTCTAACTGTCTTAGCTGTTTATCTTTTGTATCTTGTTTTCCACATCCCACTCTAATAAAGAGCTCTCATTCATCCTTCACCTCCTTGTAGCCTTTACTCATCAGTTTTTTAGTTAGGGACACACGTTCCAGTATTGATCAGTGGATTTTAGCATTGGCAGATGCTAATCTGTAGTAACGCTAACAAGATTAGGGAAAGAGGATTTGTGATTCACTGTAAAGATTAGGCTGTTTTGTCGACTTAACTTGACACTGCCAATTCTCTGTAAATACCTTACACAAATGCATTTCTGAAATAGAATAAAACTGTGTTTTAAAATTACATGATTAATAATAAATGATTTAATATCAGTTTTAATGAATATGTATTTTATATTTATATGTTTATACTTCATCCATCCATTACTGCTTATTTCAATGAAGGGTTGCGAGTAGCTGGAGCCCATCTTAGCAATCATTGGGTGAGACGTGTTCAGACTTCAGAGAAAGTTAAAGGATTTTCTCAGCTGTTGGTTGAAAATATATTTATTCAACTTTTTATGACACTTTTTTTTAACTTTTAAAACTTTTTCCAACAATTTTCGGATGCAGTAATAAAAGCATTAGGAAGTGAATTACTTGAGACCCTGGATTTTATTATGTTTTTGTACTGCATCCCAAATATTATGCTTAATAGACTCTTTTATTTCTGATTTATTTCTCAGTGTCCTTTGAAGGTTAGTCCACATACCAGCTTCGGACAGCATCCACATGTGCAGTCATTAGCACCACAAAGAAGGGCAGCGGTTGGGTTATTGATAGCGGGGCCAGAATAGGGCCATGAAGGTTACAGAGGCCCCAGTGCCTCTGCTCCCCTGCTGCACGGTGCTGAAACAGCAGGCTTAAGTTACAGTCATCCCCTGTCCCCCAAACTCCCATTCCACCAGTTCAAACTAGCTCCCAGCCTGCCCTCCACCTCTCCTCTCTGTCCTCTGGTCTGTTATTGTTCCACTTTGCACAGTCCTGACCTGTGGGACTGTAGAGAGGGGTTTTTTTTTCTTTAACCTACACACACACTCGCGCACACACACACTCTTTCAAACAAAACATGCATGTTTCATGGACACTGATAAGAAGAGGCTACATATGTAGCAACATGGGCAGTGATCCTCCCGATTGTCAGATGCATATCGTTAACAATTCAATTAGCACCTGGACTCCTGTTAAAGGACAAATCTGGTTTGGTTTTGTTCCTAAATGAGATTTTCTGCTCATTCTGCATGGTTCTATTTCAGCATTTTATGGATGTTACATGGCTATATTTTTTTCTTATTGTTGCCAGATATCACTGTTGAACATGTGCTTAAATACTCTTAAAGCCTAAAATTCTGTGATATTTAGAAGAATGTGTAATTTTACCTCCTAAATAAATTACATCCTAATAGAGCTATTAAACATTTGTGTAATGAAGTGTGCTTTATATTCCCTTACACTGATAGTCATTGTCCCTCTTCCCTAGGCTTCTCAGTCATACCATGAAGGACCACCTAGTTCGTGTGGCTAATGAAGCTGAATTTATCCTGAGTCGACAGAGGGCTGAAGACATACATAAACATGCAGAATTTGAGGTAAGATTGTGTAAGCTTGGGTCCTATTAAATGTAGGATGGTATTAGTATTTACCAAAATTTTGTTTTAGCTTGATAAATAAATACTTTTTTCATCAGACCAAAAAAAAATCCAATCTTCTGACAGTTTTATTTGACTGTAAAATTCCCTGTTTGAATTTTTAAGTGGACATGAAAATGCTAGACAGTCATGGCAAATTTGCTCTCTGATCTGATCGGTGTTCTTTTTCAGAAGATAATACATAATCAAAGTCTATCAAGAAATTCAGCTTGAGATAATTAAAACCTGCAAAGTAAAATTAGAAAAAGAAACCTGCACAAACACACACATACACACTATCATCTTGCTTTGTCTATTTGGAAATTTAGCTGTATGTAAATAAAACTGTTATAATAGAAGTGGTCTGATACTTATATTCTGATTTCATGCACTGAAAAGAAGCAAGGGTTAACAGACTGCAGCTGATCCTATGACTGTTTCAGATTTCTCCATCAGGTCTGACTGCGAGTCACAGCAAACCTAGAGGGCCACTGTTTACCTTTCAAACATAACCATGGCTAATCATGAGCACACAGACGTACAGATGGAGTTTGATGGAGGCGATCGTGGTTGGCACATATCCCTAACCAAACACTGTGTACTGTTAATTTATCTCCATGGGTTGAAGTCTAACTGCAGGCATGCTCCTGAAACATAACTTCTCCCTCTTGTCCTCCTACCAGTTCATAGCACAAACGCTGCCATTCACATGTAGTTGTTCAGCCAACTCTGTCCTGACCCATGGGCACCCTTTGCTGCCCCTTTTCTAGTCAGACTCTGCTGCACTCCACCCTCTGCTTTCGAGATCTCACAAAATCTTTTCCTGTCCTGCTGAGATCCTGTCCATTATACTCCCACTGGGGGTGTATTTTGCCAGTGACAGGGATATGGCATCCTCCCCTTTTCAACCCTTCCTCCCTCATTTCTCAGGAACCTGCCAGTACTAAAAGCTCCGGGCAGACTTGAGAGATTTTGGCTTGAAGGGTTGACTGTGTGTAAAGCCTAACATGTCTATCCCTCTCAAACCTTGACCCCCACTTTGCTATGAAATATCCTGCACTTTTTTTTTAGTTTTAAAGAAAGGATTTCTTTTACATTTGCAAAAGATAGTCAGCAATGATTTAGTTTATTTTTCTTCTACTTTTGTTCTTAGATCTTCAGTGTCATCATCAACTTACTAAGTCAGTTGGCTGGAGTGCAATTTATTGCAACTTGGATATTAATTTTTGTTCTGAAACGTAAAAGCATAAGTAAAAATAGTGTATGTATGCACAACAGACGGGCAGGTCGGTCTGCATATGACACCCTCAAATGCTCAATCATTCTGTTTTTACACTTGTATTTTATAGAAGCTTGGATAAGTAAATACAGACTAAACTTAATATTTCAAGACATTAACATGAAAATGTGAAGCTTGATAGGTTCAGCTTTAAAGTTTGTGTACGGTGTAAAATCTACTTGTAACTCTTTCTAACGTGTTAATATTATTTTTTGTCAGGATACATGAGTAAATATATAGAGTTTAGCACTGTAGCAGATTTTTTTTTACAGTTATAGTTTCTTCGTGGTACTATACACAGATTTGGACTGTCAGTCTATTTAAGGTGAACTATCCCAACATGGTCAGGTTGTATGAGATTACAAAAATGCCTTAATCTGAAGCTGAGAAAATCTTGTGAAACCTTGAAAGTCAGTATTTGAAAATGTAAAAGCTAAAATAAAGTTTTGCAAGTCCGAAAGTAAGTTTTGAGACCCTGAAAATGCTCCTATGAGATCAGAAAACTACTGTATGCATGTTTGCAAAAAAACTTCAGTTTTGAAATGTTAAAATCTTCTGCAAACATCATTTTGTATGTGAGCTCTGGGTGGAACACTGGTTTATTTTAATGTTTGAAACTTCAAATTCACCCTCACATTTTCAGAGTTTCACTGCCATCACGACATTTTTGGCAGCGTTCTCTCGCTGCTTCGGGTTAAAAACTCTAAAACTCACACTCTGAAACCCCCCCCCCAAAAAAAAGGCTCTGTGGGGAGGGACACCTGCCTCTTTTAACCAGTTGTTTCTCTGGTAAGTGAGCCAAGTGAGAGGGAGTGAGCAAATCACATGCAATAAAATATATGGCCAACTGGTGTGTGTTATAAAGTGTGTGCCTGTATGTTCATCTACATTATATCACAGCAAGTTATTTGTTGGTGTAACGGCTGCACCCTAAATTCACTTACTCTACCAGCTGTTAGAGCAACATTTGACATTTCATATTCATACTTTTTTAAAGTGTGGGGAAAATTAATCTAAAATATTAATGTCCCGGAACTACTTGGTGTAGTAGCATGGTGCATTCTGAGGTCTTAGGTCAAATATTTTTACACACATGGCATGATGTTATGACAAAGGAACTAACACGAAATCAGATCAGTGTAGGTTTTATTGAATATCCAGATTCTTTTCTCCTAAAAAGCTTGAAAGATAATTTCCAGTCATGTTTATAAGTACAACAAGCAAATAGGTATCTCTAAGTGGTTCTTCTTTCTTTGAGCCAGTAACTCATAATTTAAATGTCATGAATGAACATTTTACATGTAGCTGAGGGTTCTGTTGAAATATTGTGCAAACCATAGTTCCTAACATATTAAGCAAAGAAACTAAACCCAGAGCAACACTATTGTAAACCCATGAGGAAGTTTAGGTCAGCAGAGTTGGGTCTGTGTTGATCTAAATCTGACGCATTAATCAAGCTTTAAATGAACTGTTACTTGAATGAGAGCAAATTACCTTAAAGGTAAGGTTATGTTCTTCAGTTTCTCATATTTGTTGTAACTTTTAACTTCCCCATATCCATTCACTGTTCCAACGGTCCTTAATCAGATATCCTGCACAGCTTGTCCCAAAACTGTGTTTTACAATTGAATTCCCCACTTAAATGCAGTTGCTCCTCAGTGACCTCTGCAAAGAAGTGAGCCCCTGATAAGTCTTGCTCCGATATTGCTGTATTGATTTTTCGCCTCCATACAAGCGCAGTTTGAGCTTCCTGAAGCCGACGGTTTCATTTTGCACTGCCACAATAAAAATAACAGGCCAATGAAACATCCCTGCCCTGAGGGTAAGGGTGGAAGGTTGTGAAATAATTTTCAACTTTGCACCAGATTTTAAAGCATTGTCTCTCCGTAATGTGTCACAGTCATACCGAGTTGGTTATTATTCCAGGAGGAATAAATCTCAAAGCGGGCCTTGGCAATGCCATTGTGCTGGAAGGTTTGCTGAGCAATGCAGCTCTAACCAGAGCATGATATCCAAACAGCACATGCAGTATAAAAAGGCTTTTGTAATTAAAAAAAAGCAGCACATTCAAGCCAATGCCACAGAAATTAGACTAAAACCAAAGAATATTATTTGTGTTTGTTGCTTGTCAGATTTTGCATCGTTGAAGGTGATGATGGAGGATGCTTTTGATTTAGATACTGTTTTTTCCTCTGAGACATAACATATGCTTCTTCCCTCATGCTGTCTTTCTTTCTCACTCACACTCTCACTTGTTCTCTCTGTGGGACAGAATTGAGTTATCTTTGGCCCTGAGAGTAAGGTATTACAGTGAGCTTAAGGTGAAACAGATGAAGATAACTAGGGGGAAATCCAATTACCTTTTAGGGTTCTCTATCTAATAGGATCCTTAATGTGAAGGAGATCTGCAGATCGGATGCTGCTGCCCAGCACGGCAAATGATAGACTGATATCTTCCATAGAAGCAGAGAGGAGACAGAGCCCAAGAGATAGAAAGGAGAGAAATCGAACTCCCTCTTTTTATGGGGCTGTTCATTAGGGATGAAATGTGGTGGGCTCAGGGGCACAAGGGCAGATAAGGAGGTTTAGATAGGGAAGAGTGAGCAAGACCCAAGCCATTTTTATTCTTTTTTTACCTTACCTTTCCATTTTCTTTGGCCTTTTCTTTTTCATATAACCCATTTGATTCATCTTCTGCTGTTATATGGAGTAATTGAATTGACTATTTGAGAGACCCAAGAAAAGCCAGACGATAGCAACTAATTAGTGCAGCGTCTTTGTCTTTTCTCTGCTGAGCTTGTAAAATGAGATGCTCCCTCTCCCCATGTTAATGACATTAACATTGAGCTGAAACTCATTATATTGTATTATTATAGCCTGGCTTTCTGGATCACAAACCATCAGACATGGCTGAGCAGGACAAAGAAAGTCTGAGTAAGGATGCAAATTGGTTCTATTTTTTTATTCAGAAGGTGTTTTTATCCTCAGTTCTTGGCAGTTAGGCTGTAATTACAAGCTAAATGTACATTGCAGAACAAATGCAGACGCTTGATTATACAACATTCGGCAGATCCGAAATCATCTCAAACATGGAGACGGTGTTGTATTGTGTATCTTGGTATCACAATCATAACTTGCAAAAATATTTTGTTATACAAGACCTAAAAGTTGTTATAAATGGAAGAGAAGAGATTAAGCAGAGTAGTCTTTTGAAAATCGAGCCACTGCTACACATCTGTACACACAGAAGTATGACTAAATCTAAAGGTGGAATTATACAGTGAAGTCTTTAGGGTGATAATTGGGGCCCTGTTTTTTTTAAATAAAGCACATTACACATTGTGGAAGTATTTATGTACCTTTTTAAAACCTCAATAAATGTAAAATCAACATGTAAAAGGTATGTGTTTGGAGTTACTAATCCCAATTTACTAGACGTGTATGTGGAGTGTCTTGTTGGATCCCAGTTTAAGAAGATAAGCCAGTCGGCTTTAAACTGCATAATCAGTTTACTTTAAAACTCTTAATTAGTAGAAGCTGTAACATTTTTCAACTTAAAAAAAATCTCGAAATAGTCAATTGAGCAGGATTAATTGATGTTCATCCCTTTTGCCTAAACAAAAAGACAGATTTTTTTTATTTACAGGGAAAATAATCATTTTAATTAAAAGGGTTGCATAATAATCAAGAACCTTAATTAGAAAATGTACATTTGATTTAAACTGTTTAAAAAAGCTAACCAGCAAATAATTTGAGACATAAAACAAGCACAGATTTAAAAAACGTCCGTTGTAGGAGAGAGCCAGAAAACCACAACTCCCAGAGGCTATTTTCACCACATTACACTGATGTGAGCTCTCAAACTGATAGCTGCCACCGACTGTAGCTCGCTGTCATGTAGTTGTCGCAACTGTAATGTAGTATGTCAGCAAGGCTGAATGCCCGGGCATCCCATTATGGGCTAATCTGTTAAGAAAATAAAGCATGGGGGGGAAAAATGGCAACATACTCTTTTCTGAGATAGTATTTTGTCAGCTTTAAAACGTATATACATTTTCAGAAAGGCCAAGGAGAAAATTCATGTATAAGTTGAACAGAGACTTTTTCAAGACTGCAGTTATTGTCAAAATATATAAATCCCAAGCAGGGAGTTTGTTGTGGCTTTATCGTTTTTCACTGTATTGTTTCACTGGACCGCTTTACTTATGACACCAGGAGACAGAACAAAAGTAGGCAAGAGAGGCAGTGGTAGTCTCAGTCCTGCTTGTCGACATAATGAAGTCCCATGGTACCTCCTGCGCTGCTTCCATCATTATGTGTGACCAGCAAACCCAAAGATATGACTTCTTTCTACAGTTACCTTTGTTTGACTCTGACATGCTTACTTTAGTCACTGGGACATTGTTTTCATGATTTGCTTTTTGTTCTAACAGCTGAAGTGTGCAGTGCTGGAGAAAAGTGTCATCATTATAATGAGGTGTTCTGTACGTTTTACTGTTAGCTACTATTAGGCTTGATTGAAAGTGTGCACCCCGAAACATGCTTACTGTTATGGAGATATGCAGCTGTCCTCTTTAAACCCAGTTTCATGCAGTTACCTTCATCTTTTTTTCACTGTTTGTCATCTCCAGGTGACAATTTAACACTTCTTATATTTCACATGGCATGACCTTGAAGCAGGGTTTGTATCATCAAGGAAAAGGTGGCAGACCTGCAGACTGATGTGGCAAAAGGAAAGTACAGTTTTGCAGAGACAAGAGGTTTCTGTGTAGAAAAGATGGAGAGGCTGCCAGCCGTGCACGGTGACCAGTCCATTAAAGATCGGCCCCAGACTGTGTGAAGGGCGGGGCAGTGGAAGACCGAGGAGGAGGAGGGAGATACTTTGATAAGTGTTGCGCCTGCGTTAACCTTGATGACTCCTTGCATTGGGCTGTTGCCAGCAGCAGGGATCTGTTTCAACTGGATTAGATTATTTTTTCCCTCTGGCTCTCCAGAAGAAGCAGGAAAAAAAAAATCAATACTTGGGAGCACTGCATGACAGGAGCATCATTTCAGAATTGAAGTGGCTGTCAGGCATTGTCATTTGGTGACTTTTGTTTGCCATTGTACTTTTAAGCCCTCATTTTTCTCCCTCTCCTCTTCCTTTCACTCCCTTCTTCCCTAGCCCATTGTCTGAATTCCCTTGGTGACATTTTATGTTGCAGTTTGAAAACTCGAGGGCAAGAGATCAAGTGCAAGAGCATCTCTCTGAAACCAATTGGTGGACTGGTTCGAAATCTACTTTTGTTTAGTGTCCCCCCACCCCCCACCCTTCTCATTTCATCCCTTCTCCAGACCTCCAGGAGGAATTTATTTGTTGTATATTTGCATTCTCTGATACAAGACAAGGACATGATGTCTTGCTTTCTTCTGGGCATTTTCTCGGCCCGTTTGTAAATGAAACCCTCAGGGAGTGCTTGTCGTCGGATGGGAGAAATTGGAGATTCTCGTAAAACGATAGCCCACCCTTGGAGAGCTTGTAGCCCTGATGTGCCACCAATGTCAGGAGATTGCAAATCAAGCACTTTAATAACATCTCTGCTGTTTTTGTTTCGTCCTCGCGTTCTCTGACAGACCCTAGGTGTGTCAGGGTGTGTGTGTTGAAGGCTCACTGTGGCATGGCAACACCACTAGACCTTTCTCTGTCACTCTAATTGATAAACATAGGGCTGATATCTTGTAATGAGCCACCATTCGCCAGCCTATTATACTGGTTAACCCTCTCAACCCACAGAGGGAGGGGAGGGGGTAGCCAAGGCATCATCTGACAACAAATTCAGCATTTAGATAAAGCCGACTGCATAGCTGAGAGATTCTTCTGCTTTTGCTCCCTCTGTGCGGAGAAAGAAATGCTTACTGTGACGGATTAGCAGTTGGAGAAACAATAAAAAAGTAAAAGTGTGCTATTTATTGATTTAAATTAAGATTCTGTTATGTCTCAAACACATTTTGTTGTAATGTTTAGGCTAATGTCTTGCATTCTGTTGCTGTTCTCTGCCACCATGAGATTTATTTTGTAGATGATTGCTTTTCTTTCCATTCTTGAGTCATCTCAAAAGCAGCCCATTTTCTCCTCAAACATATCCACAGTTATTTATTTGAACTGTGGATGAATTGTGGGAGACACGGCTCAGTGTAATTGACTCGATTAATGCCAGCCATTATCATTTTGTCTTCACTGAGCTGTCTCTCCTTGCATAGCCAGTACCCATGTTGGCCGACCCCCGTCAGCCAGCCCATGTAATGGAAGGTGCTGCCCATGATTACAGTGTCACAAGTCATAACAGTCTCTCTGCCAGCTAGTTGTGCCCTTGTGGCTTTTTAGGAAGCTAACAGTGCAAAGTCTGCCATTATTTAGCCCCAGCAGTGTTTTTTTTTAACACAGAAGTTGAAAGGATTTATCTAATTTTGATGATTTTATTTTAAAATAAATAAAGTGACTCTTTTAGTCACTCTAAAGAAATAATTTTCTAACTAGAATGGAAATAAAGGCTTCTTAAAGTAATAAAAAAAGTTTGTTTTAAAGAAACCTTACGAAAAATTCCTTTTTACTATTTATCATTTTGTCAGTAGGCTTATATGAAAGTGAATGAAGCATAGGAGATGTAGTTATTCACTTTAACCTTCATAATAACATCACATAATAAGTCCTTCATAATACCCAGGCATACTCTGACTTCACATCAATGGAATGACCCCTGGCATTAACAGTGACTTGTCTTTTCCACTTACACGCAAACCTAGCGTTGGGTTTTAATGGCGTTACTTATATGTTCAGCTTTTTTGGTTGTTATTTTAGGGGAGAGTTTGTGAATTTGACTTTTCTCCCGTAGTCGACTTTGGCTTTGGATATAAGAAAAGCCCATTACAGCATGGAGGGTTTGGGTGTTTGGGCAGTCTCCACACACAGGTGATGAAGTGTTTGTTTATGGTTATGAGTTTGAACCCCGCACCGTTGATTAGTACTGCAGACCTGTCTCAAACAGGCGCAGATGGATACGGGCTGTGTACAGGTCTGCTACTTGCTGTCTGCTGAAATGCTGAAAATACATCAGTTCATTTTAACAAAATAAACCTGACCTATAATTATGAATAGAATTTTTGCGTTTGCTTTTAATATACTGTTTTTAGCCATCTTCTGCTATATGAGGCAATCACAGCTTGAAATGTTCAGTCCCAAATGTCATTCCTCCTTCACTGTGGTTTTCACTTATGTACAACTTTAACCCAACCTGCTACAATTAATAGATCAGCAGCTCACACATATACATTTCTCTCTGCTTTATTGTTCAATCTAAAACTTGAAATGTTTCTCTGGATTCTTCCATTATCCCTTTGCTTCCGGTTCCCCAGATCGGCATGGAAAAGGTCAAGGCCCACCTTAATGCCACATAAGGAGACATAGATGGATAATTAAGCTCAAGTAGTCTAAAGAAAAGCCCCTTTCATTTGATTTATATCAATAGATTTTCTGTCAGATATGAAATGTTGTCTTTCAAATTGAAGAGGAGAGCCCATTATAAAGCAATTTACTGCTAACTTTGGTAAAGCGTATTGTTGAGCCATGATTTGGGGTCAGTAGTTATTATGCTATTGTTGGATCATCCACCACGGATCATTAAAAACTAAGCTCAACCTTTTTTTTAAATGTTACTGTGCTTGGATCTCATAGGTGGTTTATTGTATCTAGCATGTTTTTAAAAAAGTAACTCTACAAAATGTGTTTAACTTCGAAACAGATCTTATAAAGTGAGCAATAGAAACTGGTTATGGAATAATTGTGGAAATAAAAACGCTCTCAAATGATAGCGATTTTCAGCAGGTGTTGTAGTTTCACCATCACCACAGAGTCCAAAGGCCTGTTCTGATAACACATTTTGACAGAGAAAAATATTCTCTCTGCTCCCTGTGCATTGTGTGCATTGTAGGTATCATGTGATTTGGTGTGCCAGGAGGTATTAGAAAATATATGTCCAGTGTTATTAATCAATGTGACACAATGATCAAAATGACCCATAGCTTTTTGCTTTTCCTTTGGTGTGTATATATATATATATATATATATATATATACATCTCCTTGCTAAACCTGTGATGTATGTTGTTTACAACACTAAATGTGTAACTTCTGTTCTAGCTTTAGTTTCGTTTGGTGAATGTATGCATCACTTACAAGGTGTAAAATCTCTTATTTATCTTCTCTTTCAGTCCGGTTGTGCTCAGTATGCAGCAGACAAGCGGGATGAGGAGAAAATGTGTGATCACTTGATCCGAGCAGCCAAGTACCGCGACCACATGACAGCCACTCAGCTCATCCAAAAGATAGTAAACATCCTGACTGACAAACATGGAGCCTGGGGGAACTCTTCCATAAGGTAAAGCAATAGTTTAAAAAAGAGCTGTGCTTATTTTGGCCTTTTGAATGTTAAGTATCTTTATTTTTCTTTAATGAGGTTTATGTCACAATTTACTGATTTGAATGAGGAATCTGTCCTTGTGTTTGTTGTCTGGCTGGCATGATAATATAAGTATTAGTATAGGGTAATATAGTATTATTATGTTTATGCTTTGAACGTGTAATTTTTTTTTGTCTCCAAAATAATTAGATTCACTCTGATGGTTTTAATGTCATCATTATCTGCTTCATCTCTCCAATCCCCATGGTTTGGAAGAAATTAGATTTACAAAGGTGAAAATGTCAGCTGTGGGTCGAATGATGCATTGAATCAAGACTGAGATGAAAGCCACTGGAACAGGCTCTGCACCCATTACGAACAGAGGGAACCTTATCCTCTGTGTTTGTTTCGCCAAATGTGCTGTAGAATCCAATGCAGCTATTCCCTAATGGTCACTGTTTGTGCAGGTAGTGTGTAATGGTGAGCTGGAAAGACGGCTGCTGGCTCACGCTTGTTAAGCTACACTAACTCTCCAGAGACTCGTCTGGCGAGGGTTAGCTCGCTGCTGGATCAGGAGGCTATCTGGTGCTGCCTTTTGTTTTCATTCTCTTTCATTTTTATATCAGGAAGAGGGGTCTTTTTTGTTATATTTTTCCTTCCTCGATGCATTGTCTTTTCCTCCTCTTCATTGCTTGCTCTCTATCTGTTTCTCCATGTATACTCATACAAAGCAATGCCATTTACTATGAATATTAGGTTCTACTAGGTCTGGCTAGTAAAGCCTCCCATTACCGGCCCTTTATGCCGCTGTGCTATTGATGGTTTTCCTAATGGCTGCCGATGGTTCAGGGAGCCATTGGCACTGGCCCTTGGAGTGCAGCGCTCTTTTAATAAATCACAATCAGTCTTGTGCCATTACATCAATATTTTTGGTCAATTACTGTGAAGGTCAGGTGGTACAGCTCCGCACCAGAGCCCTTCGTATGCAGGCACGAGAGAAACATCTGGTGTTGCAGTTTGCTGAAAAGTAGAAAATAAAAAGAAAAGACCCCCCCTCCAAAAAAATCTTGCACACCTGTACACCTACAGGGACTTTAAAATGTTCTTTCCTCAATTTCATGCATAAAAATAAACCATGTGGCGCTGCAACATCCTCACCTATAAATAAGAAAAGATATGCACAGCAAATCCCACAACCCTTTTCCAGCTGTGAAAATGAGATCCAGAACACAAAGACAATGGTGCGATTGCGTCCTTTTTGTTGGAAGAGTGTGAAAACCCAAGGCTGCCCGCTCACACGCCATAAAAGCGTATTCCCCAAAGTTTCCATTCAATAAAGAATCTGAAAATGAAAATATTTTTTTCTTGCGAGCTGATGGGAATTGTTGTTTCCTCACGGCAGGCGTCTAATATCTTCTGACACCGTGTGACCTGCCTGAATGCAATTTGTGTCTTAATATCCAGCTTACAGCGGCTCTGGCCTCTGGAGAAAAGAGGTGTTAGGTGATTTCCACTCCCCCCATTCCCTGCTTTGTCTTTCTACGGTGCGAGTCTTTTTCTCCATTTTTGTGTGATTCTTTGTCTCGGTTTAGTTTCTCTTCTTTTTCGCCATTTTTTTAGCACTTATTTCACTATCTACTGAAATATAGCTCGAGTGATAGAGTATTCCTTCCACAACATAAAGGCATTGTCTATCATTTTAGTGCCCTTGTCTCTCACCTTATGTTAGAACATAATAGATCCAGAGCTGGACAAACTGACTAGTTGCTTATGCTTGGCATTTCTGTGTCAGAAACTTGAGACTCAGGTGTTCAGCATGCCAGCTTGTCTTTTAAAAAGTAAATGAACAGGAGCAAAGATGGCCACGAATGAAACGGCTGGCAGATGTAATTCTTTTTCACTCCCCCCCTCCTTAACTTGGGTCCACTGAGCATCGAGCCTCCTGCAATGTTTATTTGGGTCAGGAATCATATCTCAAATATATGACACCTGGAAAAAGTTGACAGAGAGGGAAGATGAGGGCAGATGATGGAGAGTGCCAACTTGCAGCATCTGGGGACAGACTCTACTTTTTTCCCACCTCATACCTTTTCTTTATTGCATTCTAATAGGCTGACTAATGTACCATGGAATTTCACTCTGGATGTTGAAAGCAGGGAATTTAAAAGGGAAGTAGCTTAGTTGAGGTGTGATTTTTGAAGAAATGTGCACACTTTGTGAAGCGTGTGCTGTTTTTTTGACAATCTATTGATTTAACCAGTCTCTGTGAGACAAATGGAAGCATTATTCAAGTTGTAGATGCAAGCTTGCATCGGCGTCCTTTTTATTTCCAGGTTACATTAACAAACCTCACCAGGAGCAGATCTTCTCAGACACACACACACATGCACCCTGTGCACCAGCATGTCTCTCGCTGCTCCTCCTTCCTCATACAAGCAGCTCATTTTCTGCAGCAGCACTGCTCTAATGCACACCCTTAGGCTAGAGGCTTCCCAGCCAAGGGACATCCATCTTTTTGTGTGTCACACTCCCGCCCGGCAAAAAATCTTTGTGATGTGCACTCCAATTTTTCTTCAGTAAATCAAATCTTCCTTCCTTCAGAAAGACAAATGCTTTAGGGTTGGAGTGTTATAGAGAAAATCAATACCGGCAAAATTGAAACAGTATGCCTCTGTATTGATCGGCCTTGTGAGATCGAAAACCAACAGCTTTGTAACTGTTCCACCGGACAGTTAGCTGACCTGTAATGGACAAACTATTGATATTAGCATTACTATTTTATCTTGTGCTACGTCATGCCACTGGTACGCTCTGGAGGGAAAGAAGGCAGAGCAGAATGCCCAGGAAAGGTTTTGCTTTCTTTTTAGCAAATGCTAGTGCAGATGACATCAAAAGGGACCTGTCCAAAATACTGTGGGGACCTTTTCATTTTGCTTTGATGTATTGAATTTCTTCCCTTTTTTTTCCTTTTTTAAAAGAAATGTGATTATATTTCCCTCCGCTATTACACAAAGCATATTTATAAACCAATGTCTGTGATACAATTTTTATACCGAATTTAAAGCTAAAGATTTTTTTTACATTTTATATGTATGTAAAACACCTTCTTTCTAGTACCTCTTCTACTAACCACTGCTGTTTGCTGATGTTGTAACTAAGGACCACTTTCACTAAAACTCAGCTGATAATTTTTTTGGCAAATCTTTTTGGCTCTTGACTGACTGATGATGATGATGATCACTGAATATTTAGTTCTTTACACTACAACATTATGACCCTTCAGTGCACTAATATAT
>JBAMHV010000004.1:11433848-11444975 GCA_037177535.1 Pseudomugil gertrudae | reverse complement strand
GCACAGATTTGCTGTGCGCAGATAATGAAGGAACAGTGCGCAATTGCGCAAGCGCGCAGCTTACAGGGAACATTGCTTACACGGTAATTAAGAAGGTCGCAGCTAGGTGCAGCTACAGAGGCATGGAGCTGTCACCTTAATTGAAAAATATTTGTGACCATATCACAACAGGATAGTTCATTGTAAACTTTACAACCTGATGTGTTCATTGTAAGAACATGAAACGCAAAGCACTGTATGCAGAAGTTGTTGCTATCAAAATATATTGGAGCAAATTATTCATCAAGCAAAAAGATATGTTGCTTTGTCAAGGATTAACTCTGATTTATTATTGTACGCACAGGAATGTGGGGCAGTTATAAACAATGCGTCATCTGCAGGTGCACAGTAAGCTTGTGTACACGCGTCTCTGGGTGTGTGTGTGTGTATGTATGTATGTGTATTACTTTTGGTTAACTTGAACCAATAGTTCTGCCTATGGCCTGGCTGTCCCCTGAAAACTACAAATAAAATTAAATGGGCTAAA
This sequence comes from Pseudomugil gertrudae, assembly GCA_037177535.1. Lineage (NCBI taxonomy): Eukaryota > Metazoa > Chordata > Actinopteri > Atheriniformes > Pseudomugilidae > Pseudomugil > Pseudomugil gertrudae. Next base: position 11,444,449 of record JBAMHV010000004.1, on the reverse strand, counting down.
TGCAACGCTGGTACTGGGAGAATTACATTGCCGACATGAAGACGTAGTCCTAACCAGTTTAAAGGTGCAATTTCAATAATATCACAGTGTCTTCCAAGCTTCACCATTATAATCATTGTTATGTAAAGTACAACTTAATCCCATTTATTGAATTAAACATTTCTCTGATCTACTGCATGAACAGCGTGCACTGTGCAATCCCCAAATTTGAGTTTGGAACGGGTGCCAGGAAAGGGTGCTCTACGAGAAGAACATAGCAGCACAGGTTAGAGTTTCAAAGTTGCATTTTAACCAACCACAAGCCGTCTAAAACAATCTCCTTGGGTCCGATAAGACCAAAGCATAGCTGTGAAGTCTGAATTAACAGCATTTTGCTTGATGAAAGCCAAGCAGAGCAAATCGGCATACTTTATACTGTACCAGCTGTTGTGCTCATTGCTGGAGGGCTGATGATCGGATTTGCTTTGTAGAAAGTGTACATGGAGATCTTGCAGGTGTTAAATCAGCCATGAACACGTATCAAAGTATTCTGGAGTCAAATATGAGACCATCTCAAGCCAATATAGTCATCTCCACTGATATGGCAGACTGATTACCTTCAAGTTATTGCTGCTCAAGGTGGTTCTACAAGATATTAAAAATTGGAATTTAGTTTTTTACGCACTTGTTATCTCAGTTTTTGACACAGTATATGTCCATTAAGTTGTATTGATCTTATTTTAAGACCCGGTGAGGACCAGATTATTAGGGTTTTTAATGATAGGGTTTAATAATTAGGATTATTAATTATATAAATAATATAATTATTATTCCATAAACTTAAAACATCAGATTTCAAAGATGTTATATTTTCTTTTTTGAACCTAGAACCTCTCAAGAAATCATAAGTCAAATATCTTAATGACATGTCGCTGCATTAACACCAGGAGTACCATTTCATAGAACACACAGCAGGTTTTGCAATCATGATCTTACTGGGTCTACATTATCCAGCACCATCAATTACTTTGGTCCAAAAAAGACCACTTTAGGACTAAAAATGTCCTCAATGTGTCACCTGCAAATGTCCCCTTAAAAGTGTCATCTTTCCCAAAGACAAATGGCAGGTGTGACAGGAGTCAATAAGAATATGATCTAAAAGCAATAAGTGTTGGAGACCCCAGGATCCTAGGAGATTTCAGGTCTGCAGTAATGGCTTCAGTGTGGAGGCAGCTGTGTAGCGAGGTTAGAGTCCAGCTGGTTGCACCCCCCCTCCTCTCCTCCAACAACTAGCCTCTGAATTTTACTTCCCATGTTCTTTCTTCCATGTTTTTCTTAATGACGGCGAGCAGGCGTATCACTTAGCTCTACCATTGCATATATTATGTATAAATAACATATTTAAAAGAAAGAAATGCAAAGTCTCTTGCTGTGAGTTGCACCTGTTTAAGACTTTATTTTTATTGAAAATAATTTTAGCCAATGTGCTATACTTATCAGTGCAAGATGTAGACCAATTCCTCTGAGCAACATGTGGTTTCAAAGTCAAATATGTATAAAAATAGCTATTGGCCAGTTGTGGCACGAGTACACTTCCTGGCTTGAACTATGGGAATATATCATTAAAACAACTTCTTGACATTCAATCCGGACTGCATCCATTTTTCTGATGTAACCTTTCGTCTTGTTTTAGTCGACCCAACATTTGTTACGGAAGTGCAGCTCAAGATGAGAATGCAGGGCCGAGTTTTCAAACGGAGTACAAAGGTCATATCTGGCTGTAATTATATCCATCAGATGCAGGATGAAAAATGCACTCTCACTCTCTAAGAAAATATTTAGTATGAGATCAAGCCTGAACTTAGCCTCATTTGCCGGCTACCTGTGGCATTGCTTTTCAGATTGCATAGAAATTTTTTTATTGGACAACAATAAAAGCTTTTTTTTAATTGGCATTTTCAAGAAGACTGATTTAAAAATTACTTGTATATCTTGAGGCTGTAAGAAAATTAGCATTTATGTGTTGGATACATACAACTGTTATCATTCATACTGTGCCAAGATAATTTCCAGAGGAGATGGTGTGACTGGCAGTAGGTTTGAGTAGGCCGCTATGTATTTATGGCTGGAAAGAACCATCTTTTCTGGGGATTGATTCGGTCTGGTATGGGGCCCGTGTACCAGAGGTGGCAGAGTAAATACCTGAAGAATAATGTCTCTGTTCTGGTAATCAATACTCGCCTCATGACCACACTCCTGGCTGCGCTCCCGTTAAAAACAAATTTGTTAATTCTGACAATTTAATTGCTGTGACCATGCATGCCTTGAGTTGTATAAGCAGGTAGTTGAACCTCTCGGTTGGGAAATGGGTGGGTTGGTGTGGAGGGGGTCTTAGAAAAAAAAAAGCATAACCTGTTGGGATTTATGTACATTTCTGCTCCCTCTGAGTGATGCTCAAGTTTCTTGGTAGAATTTTTTTTTTTTAACTTTTCCTGCTCTCTTTTTACAAGTTGTAAATTGTTCAATATGTATAAAATCTATTTAAGTTGTGCTGCAATTTATAAAAGTTAAAGGTTATCCAGTTTAATAGTTGTGAATTAAAATTTTTTATTTATTTATTATATTTTAGCATCCCTATTAGTATAATTTGAAATAGTTTCAGCTAATTTCTGTATTTAACCCTGAGGCTATTGTATTTAAGTCCAGTTGCTAAATGCGTTTAGGCTAAACCTGTGCCACATGGGTTACTGGGTTTCTTGGGATTCTGTAGCCTAAACCCCCTCTGCAGACATGCACGTGTGCAGCACCATTGAAACCGCAGGATTGTCAAATTGAAAATAGAAATAAATAAACAGACAGGCTGAGAAGCTAGCACACAGCCAGTCATTTACATCCACATTTCTTTTATCTATGTGATAAGTGACACAACTTCTGTCAAAATAGTTTTTCTGAGTTATTCTAACAGACTTGGTCAAACAGAATGCTGACTGCACATCGTTTGTGTTTCCTTTACTTAGTGTATTTTACGCTGTGGTTTCCTTTGCTTATTTAGTTTAATAAGCTGTATTTTCAGCATTCCAGTACTGTATGTTGGCACTATTATGATTCTGTTGCACATACACTGAGCTTCAATTGCGCCTCTGTTTTCAAGCTCATCTAATAAGTCCCTTGTCCATTTGCTTGGTACAAATACAATGGCATGTGGTACATATTAGGAGAGCTGGTAGTAATTTCAGTGCTGCTAACTAAAGAATCCTCTGGGGAGGTTTAATTACAGGAAGGCCATTCTAAATATCAGCGAGCTGCATATTTTCCATGACAAGAGTTTTTTAGCCGTGCTCCTTCAGCAGTTTCAAAGTGTAGCAACATGGTGTCATTGTGCAGTTGATCTGCCCTCGGCCTCAGGTGATGATGAGGAAAAGTCTTCTGGATATGTGTTCAGCAGTTTCCACCAATGAAACATGGTTATTTGTACTGAATGGCTGGATTAGCAGCAGGCTCAGACTGTGTTGCAAGTTCTGTTTACAAATACGAAGGACCTGCCAGACAGCCTTTGTGCTGTGGGCTTGTGTCTGTGAATCTTTAACATGCACCACTGGGAACTGCAGGGGTCTGTAAATGTTAGCAGATTAACATTTTTCTTAAATAATCCATGTGGAACCCCAAGTCACATTCAGTTGAAATCAAAATGGTGTGAGACCCTTATCTTTGTAATCTCTGCATACATCGATGTTTGTATGTTAAAAGGGCAAGACGCATAAAGGGCTGACTTTAGGATTGCGCCCTTTGATGTCTCGCATTTTCCCAACCATATACACTCCTCTGTGAGACTGAAAAAACAATAGTAGGCACTGCTCTTCCTCTTGAATCAAGGTTTAGAAATAGAACTAATCAATGTTGTAAAGAGATTTATTATTAAGCTAACGGTGTAATAATGGTATCCCCTTTTGTGGTAACAGTTTATTCCATCCATAAAATGACAGATATGAAAAATAAACAACTCATTTAATAGAATAATAAGAGATCATAACCTACATTAATTGGTCTTGAATATTTGATCACATGAATTAAACTTTTTATTTGACCTTGTGTGACTGATGAGCATAAATATAAATATTTATCCGACTGCATCAAGTTCTTAAAATTGATTTTCTTTTTATGTTGAATGTGATTCTGTGTTTCATCCCTCTGCTGTGCAATAAAGTCAAACACACTTGATTTTGCAACTCCATGTCTGTCACTCTGTTGCAACATACTGTATTCTGCATAAATGTGAAATAAGTCGGCGTTTTCCACTTTCCAGCATCTGAGGAGGATATTCTGAAAGGCAAGCAGTCAATCAGGAGTCAGGCTCTGGGAAATCAAAACTCAGAGAGTGAGTCTTCCCTCGACGGAGACGACGACACACTGTCGTCCTTAGAGGAGAAGGACCTGGAGAACTTTACAGGTAACCAAACGGCTCATCTTCCTCATTTGCCTCACAGTCGTTCCCGCCCCTCCCCATTCTGTTGTTTTCCTGAAGTTTAAACCTAATAAAGACACATATTCACTTTCATTTTAATTTATCTTCAAAATCTTTCAACAAGGACGATCTTTTTTTGCAGTTGCTGGCTGTACTTATTTTTTGTTAAATAGTGAATATTAGATTTTAATGTAATTTTTTCATGATATTTTATTCTTGTATGACTTCTATGTCAGCCTAAATATAACCAGTATTTTTATATTAGTTATTTGAAATCAAACTTCTTCAAAACTTGGGCACAGGGTTAAAAATGCCTTTACACTGTGTTTTGTGTTGACACTACTTGTTATTTCTCATTGTCGTGGAACATGGTGAGGATACTTGGTTTTGTTTTAATCTAACTATATAGCAGAGTTTATCCCAAATTACAGCTTAAATAAAAATAGAGTATTCTTTAGAAAGCATTTTGAATAAAACCTTAAGCTCCCCGAACTGCTTGAGCCTCTTAGCTTGACAAGACGCCTAAAAGACTAAATTTAATCCGAATCACCACGTTGTCTTGTTGCTTTTTATATGTTTTATTTAAATACCCTAGTTGTAATTAAATATCATGCAATCCACTAATGGGATAACAGAGTAATCCGCGTTTTCTGTGCAGAACTGTAACGGAGGAAGCTCCACTAATAAGCCTCAGACTGCTATTAAAATAATGCATCGGGACGACATCGGGATTGTAAGCCTGTTTAAAGGGTAACACGCATTTGGGAAAACTAGAAGTTGAGATGTTGAAGCTCATCTTTATAAGCATCTGTCTGCTTCATGTATACCTGAATGTCTGAGTGAACAGGACAAAAACTGTTGTTTCAGCCCACGGATAACATGTCAGTACTCACGAGAGGCATATGAATATATATCCGTTTATTCCATCCGTCTGCACGACTGTCACGGTGTTCAGGGAAATCACGCCCGCAGCCCGGCAGCGCACATCTGCAAATACAATGCGTCATATGCGCAGAGCCGGCTGGGCAAAGCTTCCACCCACAGCTCCCCTGAGCCGGACTCTCATTGTCATACTGGCATAAATTAAGATTGATGAGAGATAAAAGCGCTTCCCCCGAAAAGAACACAATCAATGCATCTGACAGACAGTCAATTCTGACAATTAGGTTGTGCTTCAGAGTTAGTCTGCGGTGTTTTTTAGGGGCCTACACACACTGCGTCATCCTCACTGCGTCATGTTAATTATTCGTAAAGCTAAACGGTAAGCTTTTAATGACGCTGCAACTTTCAAGCAAATGTTGGTTAAAAAAAACGATGGAAGGTTTAACACACACAACCCTTATCGTGTGTGTGTGTGTGTGTGTGTGTGTGTGTGTCCTCCAGGCCCTGTAAACCTGAGCACCAGCGCTCAGCTCGTGGCTCCGGCTGTGGTGGTGAAAGGCACCATGTCCATCACCGCCTCTGAACTCTATTTTGAGGTGGACGAGGAAGAGTCCTGCTACAAGGACATCGATCCCAAGGTAATAAAAAGCTCGATCTCCATTGATCACAGTTCAGCTTGTCACGCGCAAAAGCGAAATTAAATAAATTAAAATTAAAAAAACACAATTCCAACTTCGTGTCATGTGGAAAAAATATCAGAGCAATGTCTGTTCTGTACAACTGCAATGTATTTTTTACTTAATCTGGGTAATGTTGTTTACCGCTGGCTGCTTTTCTTTCCTTCTTTCCTTTTTTTCATTAATTAATTAATTAATTTAGTTTTTAGCAATGTCGTGAATTTAACGTCTTTTTAAAAATGCCCACTAAGTTTTATTATCTTTTCTATATGTCAGACATAATGGTGGTTGATTCGAGCAACATTTGTCAATTGTTTTATTATTATTATCTATTTATTTTCTAATTTTAAATATATTGTTCTGATCAGAAATAAAGATGTGAATAATTAACAATTGAATGCTGCTGATCTACAGGTGGTGTTGGCGAGCCATCACACTTAAATGATTTGTTTCGAAGTGGGTGTGCCTGTTAAACTATTTAATTTAATTTAAAAAGATAGAAAAAAACTGAATCAACCAGAATAAACGTGGCAGTAGATCTTAAGTTCATATTTTAAAATAAATTGATGAATCAGACTGAGGTTTTAGGCCTCTGCTTTTGGTGGTGTGAATGTTTGCAGGCCTGGATATTAACACTTTGATTACATTAACTTGAGAATCCTGTTGAGTCTTTTAAAAATAAAAGTTAGCCAAACAATGTTTTTTAAAATAATTTTTCTAAAGCATTTTTTGTCATTTCAGGGCTAATATTGGTTAAATTGTTCTATGTGAGATTTAATTGCTGTTCTGTTTCCCTTCATGGGGAAATACAAATAGAAGCTAATAGATCAGCTAATATGCATCTCAGCTGTCAAAACACGAGGCCAAGTATAATTTAATTTGCAACATTTTATTAACATTTCTTCTTAAGTCACATCATGAAAAAATTAACTTGGCACGCTACAATTTATTCTTTCACTTAACGCTTTTGTGCATATATTTAAATTAAAGTTTCTTCACTTTGTGAAAACACTGACAGAAGACAACCAAAATGTATTACATTTATGGAAAATGTACCTTCACTTTCTCTGTGGCAGTGGCCCAAATGCTCCTTTTTTAGAAAGCTTTTCATGGTTTGTTGCTGTATTGTTGCGTCACTGATGTTTTTTTTTTCTTTTTTCACATTTCTCGGAGACTCAGTTTGGACAAGTCTTTTTTTTTTTGTATCCCAAAATGTCTCTCGGCGCTGCCTCGACAAACCCAGTTTATAATTTGTCCAAACTTTTTGCATTGGTGAGGATTTCCCTCGCTAGTCTCCAAGTCTGCTTCGCAGCAGCCTCCAGGGCTGAGTGAGGCTTTCCCTGAAACAAGTCCAAGTTTGGCAAGAAGTAGTGGGGACATCTGCGGCACTGCAGACAGGATATGAGCTGCAGCAGGATACCATTCAGTCGGTCTCCGAGGCAAGACTCGTCCCAGTCCGTCTCTCTGGGGTGTTTCTCACACTCGTACAGCAGCAGAGTCTTCATGTGGTAGTTGTTGAGCGGCTGTCCCGGGAGCTCCAGGTGACGGTCCCTCAGAGTCTTCAGGATGGACAGACACTTCTTCCTGCAGCCGCCCATGAGCAGCCTATTCTCGGCCTCGCTGAACTGCAGGACCCAGGCGTCGCTCTCTGCAGAGCTCTGCTTGCCCGTTAAGGAGTAGCACTCTTTGGAGAGGAGGTTAAAACCCTCTGCTTTGACTTCTGCGACCCGGTTAGGACCGGGCCAGGGGATGTGGGGCATGGGCCACTGAGCTGCACTTCTAGGCCATATCCCAGTGCACTTGAACGCGGGGGTTATCTGCACCACATACCTTTCCCTGATCCGCAGCTTTACTTCGCTGGTGTCGGCTACCATCTTTACCACGTCACGGTAGCTGCATTTGTCCACGGCCTGTGCCACCAGAGTCTGAAACCTTGACCGGATCTTTCTGGCTGAAAGGTAGCCCGAGGCGGTGATGAACTCGACCCACAGAGACATGCTCCTTTTCCGGCCATCGCTCAGCTTCAGCACCGCGCAGCCCGGCAAAGAGCCGTCATCCACAAAGTTGAACACCCCCATCTGGTTGAGGTAAAGCACCACCTCAAACTCGTTTGGAGAGATGACCTCCATCCCCTCATAGCGTGCATCTATCTCACTAAGAGAGCTGATAAACCGGGGCTCCTGTACTTCCACTTCTTTCAGGACATCCGACACCACTTTGCAAACCTCCCTTATAGTCTTCGCAATGGCCGCTTTGCGCGCTTGGCATCTCTCGTTGTAGTATTTATTTAGCTGGTAAACCAGCTTTGCCTGCGTCGCAATCATGTTTGGGCAGAGATCCGGGCTGTACACCGGAGAGTCGCAGTAAGTTGACGGATCCAATGCTTACCGGTAAAGCCAGAGGCAAATGCTTCCCGTACAGGAAAAATGTGTAATCAAAGTTTTTTTTCTCTCCTTGCTTTATGCAGCGGATGGACGTCAGTGTTAGGAGGAGGAAACGGATAGGGATGCAACGTAGTAGCTTGCTAAATATCACTCCAACTCATGAGCACTTCCAGTGCAGTTGAGAAGATTCATACTCAGGTTCGGTTACCATCCGTGCCTTGGCTTGTTGACGCAAAAAGGTTAAAAACACCCTCTGTGAGCTGCGCACATCTCTTGGTGATATTCTCTCCTCTGCGCCCACGCGCACTTTTCCTCCACACTCAGCTTTGAGCTGAATTTGTGTAGTTTATGAATGGTTCTTTTACAAGAGTGAAAGGGGGTCGGGCTTCTGCTCCTGCAATCATGTGCGGAGCTGTCAGTGCAGGCAGCCAATCAGAGTAGCCAGAGGGAGACGGTGCCTCGGCAGAGCTCCAGTCCGCCTCAGCAGCGACTGTGCGCGCGGTGCTGCCCGGTGCTGTCCGCTGCTCCCAAGTCAACACAGGAAGAGACACCTTTTGGAGTACGCAAAGACTACAATGTGCACAATCTCTCACCTGAAAGTGAAACGATGTCTTCTCAGGGCAAGCATTGTTTTTACGGTCCGTTTTGAGAGATTTGGGGATTTTAAATTGTAATCAAACTTTAGAGCTGCTGAGTTTTGTCGCTTTTTGTCTTATTAAATGGACTTTAAAACACAAGATTCAATGTCTTCTTGTTAAAATATGGTCACTTTTCCATCGCAAGTTTAATTTACTGTCTTCTGGATGTAAGTTGCATCGTTTCATGAGAAAACTTGCGTTTTATTGATATCGGCGTGTTTTCGACTGCCGGTGTTTACCGACTGGCCTGTTTATTTACATCTCGGTCAAAAATAAAGAATACAGCACCTGTCACCCTTTTAATTAAAAAAAAATCTAACTAGATCACCCCCTTTTCACTTTTTATCATAAGACGCACTTAAATCACCCTGAATCAATGTGAATATGTAGCAGTCAGTCTTGTTTGTAGTCTATTTACTGTGATTATTTAATGCCGCCGAATATGTTTAATTCACACAGTTTTGGTGAAACCCGCCTGCAGCCAAACACATTCGGCTTACACCGAATTGATCCGCCGCTTTTATCCACATTTTTTAAAAGTAGTCAAATGATTTTTTATTGTACTGAGCCTTTAGTTATTATTTAAACAAATATTGTGTTGAGTCCAGTTGACGTTTGATCGCAGCTTTATCTTTTATACACACGCAAGCGACAACACACTGACGTTAATGTGCCCTTAGGTTTTTCGCCATTAACCTCCATACTAAATTATTTAACCAGGGGGTGTTCTTCAGTTTGTAATTGAAGACCATATGCCAGCCAAACGTCATGTTGGAGAACTAAATAAGCCATTGCATCCTTTCATGGGGTGTGAGACATGCTCAGCCTGCACATGAATGGTGGAAAAATAAAACCCTGCAGTAGAAGCTTCATGTAGTCAGTCTAAGCATCCCGCTGACTTCCATTTGCATTCCACATGTTGTCTTTTGCAGAGAATTTAGTCCAGTCATTGGGCTTCAATCATTTTTTCATTTACAAGTTTTTAAACTTAAAATTGTACTTTCATCATGGCTAAATAAAAGATGTTTGTTAGTAGCGCTAAATGTTTTAAAAATGTAAAAAGCCTCACCTTCAGTGGGTTTTTCAGTGATTCTCTCTGTGTGACACTGAGGCCCGCATTAGATGCCTAAACACATGAGAAATGATCTAAATGTCTTTTTTTCTTTTTTGCCATTTGGTAAAAAAAATTCTTGGGGTTTTAAACTTAGACAAAACAAAATTCTCTACACTTTTCTGAAAAAGTGAACTAAAGGCATGACTACATATTAAAGTTTGATAATGGTTTGATTGAGGATGTTATGAAACTCATGAACTCGTGGTTGCATCTTATGATTTACTTTTTAGTTTGGTGTGAAAAAGACTGTCAGAATTAGGTCATCACTGGAAAATCATTACATTTACTGTTTTTGTTTGAGATGGCAAAATGAATGCATTTTATATAAAACAAAGGTAGGCGGGGGGGTCAGGGAGATGACTTGCATTATTTCAGACCGAAAGTGTGTGTGTGTTTATCTTGACTTTTTGGACAGTTAAATGAATTTTTGGGTCAGTGAAGGAGTTAAGTGTCAGATCAAGTCTT
>JBAMHV010000004.1:11399648-11428039 GCA_037177535.1 Pseudomugil gertrudae | reverse complement strand
CCATAAGCCACTATTTGCAACTGATAAACCTGTAGTTCCAATTAGGGCATGTAAGTGGTCCTCTGTCTTTCTCTCTCTCTCTCTCTCTCTCTCTCTCTCTCTCTCTCTTTCTCTCTCTCTCTCTCTCACTTTTTTTTCTTTCCTTTACAATCCTATTCTCTGCTTTGGACAACCAACCCCAAATTCCCCAAGAGGGGTGTACACTTCACCCCACATCCACTTAAGCTGGTGACAATAGCCGGATTAGAAAAGAATTTACTCCAGCGAAGCCCCACACCGACCACAGAAAAGACTATCCATCACTAAATGGTTAAAATAGAAGACTGAAGGAAAGCGAGGAGAATGTGATAGAAGCCGGTCAGCGATCTTAACCTGTTGGATATTTGTTATGGTAGCTTATGGAAACGGCAGAGGGCCAATAGCTTTGAGTCTTAAACAGCTCCACAGCTTTGGTGGTGGCTCTGAGCTGTCTTGTTAATTTTCTTAGTATCAGTGATAGTATGTATGTGCATTTCCACATTTTTCTTAGTGTTCAAGTGTTTATTCATGTGCTTGACAAATTAAATAATGTTACACAAACTTTATTTATAGTTTTTTTTTTGTTTATTTGCAAAGTTGATAGATGGATAGATAGATAGATACCTTTGAATGTATGGTAGTTTTAGTTGTACCAGTGTGATGATACAGCTTAGAAATCCTTGTCAATTTGTGGATGTCTCCTGCATTTCACACTTCTATTCCTTTCAGTTATCCTTCCATTGTTACCCATCACCTTTGAGCCACCAACAGTCCCTTTGTGATTGTAGTCAGTGCTACAATGTGGCAAAAAGGAAATGCAGATCTTTTGCACAAACAAAATGAAATTCAACAAAAATCATTAAACATTCTTTAAACCAAAAGCTACATTTGAGCAAAATACCAAAGACTTTGATGTCAGAAGCTTAAAAACTTGTTGCAGTCTTACTTTAGCTATAACTCATAGTTTATGAGTTCCGTCTTGGTGCCACGCTTAGTGTTTAAAAGTTTGCCATGTTAATATTTTTTTTACATGTGAGCGCTCCTTTAAGGCTTTTGTCTTCACAGTTTACGCCCGGAGCTGAATGTTTAATGAGTTAATGCACTGAGATCTTCACTTCCAATTAACCCCAAACACCACGGCAGCATTTTCCTAAATCCATACAAGAGTTTTTTTTTGTCCCCACTTCAAAAAGGCTAAGCAGACATAGAAAGGAAAAAAAGGCTAACCTGTTGGCAAACAGTGAAGAGGGCCAAAAAAGGATTTAATCCTTATTAGGCTAAAGTCAGACTAAGTGGCCCCAAAGATCTTTTCAAATGGGACTTTCTTCAGGGTGTGCAAACTCTTGCTGGGTGACGTTTGGGGGTGAATTCTTTGAGCCTTTAGGCTTCATAACCTTACACTCACAGCAAGCTGGGCTTGTTTATTTAACTTCCATTCTCTCACACTCAAGCATTGGTTCATCTTACTTGTATTTATTTTATTTATCTACCTTTTAGTTGTTTTTCTTCCTCTAAGGCAAATGGAGCATGATGTGTGACCAGTAATTACATCTTAAATTAGTTACTTGGTAGTAGATCAATTGAGCCCATCAATCACTGGAAGAAGGAAACTGTCTGAGCTTATGTTGAATGCTGTTGATGAATGTTGGATATCTTTCAGAGCTGGGTTGTCTTTTATAGATTTACTTTTAATAAATGTGTTTGACTGAATGTTGAAATATAAATGCACCTGTTAAGGTTTTAGGGATTTTGAACTCACTTGTGAGAGTTGTTGATGCAAAGTTTTATGCTATACTCTGGTATCCTGTATTTAAGATGAATGCCTGTGGGAATTATGTGCAATTTGCATTTTGACATGCACTTGGACTCAATCCTAGATTTCTCTGGTCAGAACTTGTAATAGTCTTGGGCTATATTTGAGATTTGCTTATGCATTTCTTATTTTTAATGTGTGATACCAAAACCTTGGTTTTAAGTGAAATCAAAGGATTTCTGTAATGCTAATATTTCAGAGCTCCATTGCTGCAAAGGTTTACATTTAATGTTTGATCAATTTAGATTATGCATATGCTTTCCTGTTGGATGGATAAAGAAAACATGGTCAAAGGTAATTAAGTGTCAGAAGCAGTTTGTCCAAAGCACATAGCTAACTTACTCATTTTTTAATTGCCTAGTTGTTTTCTTTTGAATTCAAAGATCATGCAACACATGGCCAAGCAGCACCAGTCTTGTTAGCAGTTGGTTAAAATATATGCTTGCTTGGACACTGAGACTTGAGGACAACTGCTGAAGTGTGAAGACGAAGTCCTGTGTCTCTGCTGTCTGGATGTCATACGATTACAGCTTCTTATGGTATGAAAGTGCCTTGTTCCATGATGAGCACAGCCTCAGAAACAACTCGCCAACCAAACACTTTGTACCTGCATTAGCTTTTGACTGAAACATGTGCTTCTTCTGACTTCTTTGAAATCAACTGCTCATCCTTAGCTTCCAGTTTATCCTCCTTATTCAGCCATCTTTTTTTTTTTTGTTATCACTCAATCTCTGAAACAAAATCTGTCTTAATTGGCTCCAGAGGGCTTGGGTAGGCTTTGTGTCAGTGGTGATGAGGGTTCTGACTGGTCCAGAGGCACAGATAGGCAACAGACCCTTGTTAGTGTGTTGGGGCCCCTTTGCTTGCTCGTTAGTCCGATGAACTCATTTACTGATGGGGTGTGACAAGGTCTTGTTTACTAGCATGAGATAGAGGAAAATGTGGGATTAGATGTGTGTGTGGGTTGTGTGTGCTGGGGGGTAAGGAATAGGGAGAACACAAGGTGTTTTATGAGAGTTATACTTATAGATGAGCGTCAAAGTGCTGTTAAATGTCAGCTTGTGTTTCTGTGTACCTTTTTCTTCATTTGCTGTTGTAGTAGAAGTGTTACTTGTGTTTCGGTCCACTGACATTGTTTATTGCAGATTGCTTGATTCTGTGGTCAGTCAGTTGAGAAATGGTCACAAGACCACAATATTGATGGAGCTACAGTGTGTGCATTGATTTTATTTTGTATTTATGGTGCTTGAAAGAAGAGAGCAGTTTGATTTAGCTAATACATGACTTGGATATCAGCTAATTCTTTCTGTTTGCATTTTTAAAAATGTGCCTGTAAGTAGTTTTGCATTAGTGAGAGCATATGGTTGTGGAAAAAACAATAAGCATGTCTACATGCTGATTGTTTGTATGTATTTTCTAAAAAAAAAAAAATCAACTAATGCTGCTTGTCTCGCGTCTCTATTCTGATGTTGATGGATCACCTCTCTTCCTCCCGCTCATTAATTTCGTCACCTTATCTCCCACACTACTTCATTTGACCAAAAGGTAATAATAAATCCCTCATCCATTATCCTTTAACTGGGCAGCCATGCGGAAATACTTAATAACAGGCAACAAATTGAACTTCAATCACTTTTTCCCCTTTTACTTTAAGGATGCACAACGCATCTATGATAATTTGCAGATATGCATATGGCATCCATCAAATACTGTTAACGTAAGCATTCTTTCATGGGACAGTGCATATTTTGTTTTTATTTTATTGTATTTTTAAATATTTTATGAGAAATAACCATCATTGGAAATACGCATTGTCTTCTCTCTTAAACACAAGCTGCTTATCAGTTGGAAAACACACACTCTCAGCCTGCTCAACAGCAGAGGCAGCTGAGAGCCCCATCTATCTTGAACCATATTCCTGATAGTTACACCATTACTCCATTTTCTTTGTTTAAATTCAGCTAATTTTCAATTTAGCTTAATCTTTATCACAATATTTCTCCATGTGGTGCCACCTGTGTTTGGTTAAAATGACTTTGCATGGAAAGCCAGAGGAAGTTTCACTGGCATAGAGTGTCTGTGTGTGTGTGTGTGTGTGTGTTTGTGTGTGTCGTTACACACTGTAACCACCGTCACCCGATCCCTCTTCATATGTCCCTCTTCATTCTGCTCTCTTTTGGGCGTCTGACAGAGACAAACGACAGTGCTTCAGAAATGAGCTGCAGCTCGACGCACAAACAGGTTGAAAGGAGGAGGGAGAAACGGAGAGAGCCTCGCAATCGAGAGCTGTTCCTTTGTTTTCTGTTTGGCTGTGTCCTCTCGCGTGACGCTCGGGAATTGATCTTGGAATTTGCCAGAGCTGAATCCATGGATATTGTTCCACTTGAAATAAAACGTCAATAAAACTGCCACTCATGTTAAACCCTGATCAATCTCATGTTCCCATTTCAGATATTTTTTGGTGCTATTTCCATTCTGCCAATGTATTTTTAAACATTTTGTGTTTTTCATGTATAGACGAATGCAATTATGAGGCAAGACTGGCATCAGCTCTGTCCATTCTTTGCTACTTTAGCACTGCCATGTGTTTAAACCTGACTGGTCCAGTTCCACCACTAATATGTCACTGAAGAAGCTTTAGCAGCCATAACTCCAGGCCAGACAATAACCTCCACAGCATTATAATTTATCCAGACATGGTCAGAGCAGCTAAAGCATTACACCACGGATAGTTTGTCACACAGGTTGTCACCCACTCAGCTTTTTCATCTGCAATGGAAAGGGTGCTGTTGATGGGGACAGTGATCTTGGGAACATAGAGTGCTATTTACAGCAATCCAGAAGATTCATGGTTCTGGGGGAAAATATGATATCTGGCTGCTTCCACTGCTGTCTTATCTGTCCATGAAATCGGGGACAGCAGCTTCATCAGTTCAGAACCAGGCATCTTCCTGACATTCAATGTGAAATCTGAGTGTACTAAAGAAGATGAAATGAATCAGCCGCTCCCCTCTGGAGGTGGGAAGTTACACCTCCGAGTATGAAACCAGTATTTTCTGTTTTTATTTAGGATTTGGAGAGAGCTTGTTAAAAACAAATGCTGTTGGAATTTTAGTGAGATAGGCCACTTGAAAATGTATTGTCATTTAAATATAATCTCATATTTGTTGGATCAGAAGTGCCTCAATGTCTTTATAAAATATAAAATATTTGAGCCTGAACTGAGCATATTTAGTAATTTAGCAGTCAGCATATTTTAAATTGAAGTTATAAATGTCACTTTACTCGGCGTCTACCCAGATCCACCCACTGGGCTGTCTTTCTGTTTTTGACTCAACACAAAAGGACATGCATTCAAACTCAGACACATAATTCATCATATGAATCGACCAAAAATTGACCATAATGTTCAAATAATTGCACTAATATTTATGGATTTAGGAAAAGAAGAAACTGGTTGCATTCTTTTTTAGCTTTCTAAAGACTAAAGACTTTTTGGCACAATTTTTGTTTTGGCCTTTATGCTAATATAACTGGCATAAAAACAAAAATCACTATTTTATTTATTTGATTCCTTTTTCATTTGATGAATAATTAAGGTGATACCAACTCGTATTAGAAAACACCTTTCATTGATAATGAAAGTGAAATTTCTGAATTTAAGGTTGCTCTGACAGTTTTGTTTAAAGATGAGAGGCCAGTGGCTGCAGCCCCTGTTAGCTTCTACAAGCCACTAATCCAGAATTAATTGAACTCCAGAGACTTTGAAGCGAGTCTGCGATGCAGGCAGGTCTTACTCCTCTGAGAGACAGTGAGAGATGCTGTCCTCAGTTAAGGGTCTCAGCTGTTTCCCTCTGCTGTCTCCCGCCTTTAATGAGCTCCTTTAACTTAACACTAGACCTTGGTTGCCAGCTCATATTTGAATATTTCTGATTAATAACGCTCCTCTAAACCATACCGTGACAGCTTTAAATGTTCCTTTTAACTTTGCACGATATTCCTGCGTGCCCTCCTGTCAGCAAATGCTTTTGAAAGTAGAAGCAGAGGGTGAAATGAAAGCATAGTTAACAAAGCAGTGCTAAGTAGGTTAGTAGCAAACCTAAATGCTGGATTAATAGGAGCAAGAATCACTGGTACAGGGCTAAACATCTGGGTCTGTCAGGCACTCTGGCAGGCATCAGAACAAGTCACTCCACAGGGACAAATTAAGCCTGATTCATCTGAGCATTTTTTTAAAGAAATGTAGACCAAGGTAACATATCTGTCCTCTGTTTTGGTTACCTTCCTGGAAATAACAAATAGCTCCATTGTTAACATTAAAAAACCTCTTCAGCTGTCACATCAAACTTAAATCAAAATAAATGATCTTTTAGTGGACTGAACATGTCCTTTGCTTCTTCCAACTGAACGGTCCCCATTCTCTTGCTAAAAGAATCTCTTTTTCATTGAGGCTGATCAATATAAGACATTAATCGTGCTGTACAGGCGGTCATGCCATCACTAGATGAAAAATGAAGTAACCCTGCATTTTTTTCTTCCCTCTCACTTTTCTAACTGCTCTTGCCATTTTTTTGCATTGCTTTAACTCATATAATTTTTCATATTACTCCATTTTTAATTCATCGCCCCTTTCTTTGGTTTCTGTCTTCCTCTCATCCCTTTCTAGATTTTGGCTTACACAGATGGTCTTCACGGAAAATGGCTGTTCACAGAGATTCGTGCCATTTTTTCAAGACGCTACCTGCTGCAGAATACTGCTCTGGAGGTCTTTATGGCAAACAGAAGTAAGACCACATCATTCATAGCTGTGTGACATGTCAGAGATTTTACATTTTTATTTCAGCCCCGATATATTTGCAATCCTTCAGGTGCTTTGCTACGAAGTTGTCTTTTAAATCTTCTGACATGTGTGCTCTTCGTGGTAATCCTTGAACTTACTGGCATTCTTTCTGTGTCTTTCTACAGCAGCCATAATGTTCAACTTTCCAGACGCAGCCACGGTCAAGAAAGTGGTTCACAGTCTTCCTCGTGTTGGGGTGGGCACCAACCTTGGCCTTCCACAGACCAGGTTAGATCTGCACCGTCACTTTTTTTCTGGCATTTGCATTTTTAACACTTGACTCTTGTCACTGCATAGGTCTGTATGGGTTGCTTCACCTATAGATATATAAAAAAAAATCTAATCTTTTTACATTGTTGACATGTGTTTGATCTCTAATCTATCTTTCCATCCCATCCTTTCATCACCTCTTTGTTTAACAGTTAGAAAATAATTTATTTCTGTCATTGAGGAACTTATAGTTACAGTAATGTCTGTCTGTCCATCCTGTCCTCTTTGTCACACCAGCCTCACTGTAAGAGGCTGTGGAAATAAAGAAAAAATAAGTGTTACTTGTGAAATCTTTCAAGGTTATGAGATAAATGTTCTTATGAAATATACGGTCATGAAGTTTGAGGTTTTTGCAACTATATCTAAGACACACTGATTAATGGTAATCAATTTAATGTAAAAAAAAAGAATTATCACTGAAAAGTATCAGATTTCCTGTTTTTTAATGCACATTTTCAGTGTTATGAATTTAAATATAATTATTCTACCCATTATTATTTAATTAATTCATTTACTTTATTTGACACTTGGTAAGACCATAGACTGCAAATAAAGATGGACAGAGCCTTCCAGCAGTTACTGAAAAGCAAATGTGAAACTTGCTGGGCAGTTCCTACTGTCGCCATCTTGGCAGCATCACTCCCAGAAAATACAAAAATTACCAAAATGGGAGTTAACTGCTTAAAGCTAAGGTGCGTTGTAAGCCAGTTAAAAATTGTTGTTCTACTACACTCTGTAGTTGCTGTGAATATTTAATACCTGTCAATCAAAAGGACAGGAATTTCAAGATTAAATCACATCTACATGGATGAGTTATGAAAATTGCTCTGTTTTGAAGCCCCTAGTAGATGAGGGCATCATATTTTTGGCACTTCTGCATAAGCTTCACTTATGCAACAAAGGTTGCAACTTGGGTGAGACAATAGTGGGACCTTTGTAGTTTGTAATAAAGGACATCCTGTAATGAGTCGATGAGTGTGTGTGTATAACATTCACAAGATTAGAGTGTGAGAAAGTGTGCATATTGTGCGGCTCATTAATCAAGCTAGTTTGCAAGCTACTTTGCCTCTTTAGTAGTGAAAATAGGCCCACATGTCAGGCCACAGAACTCGTACTGCACAGCGTTCTTTAATGTCCATGAACATTTTAATTTATGTCATCCCTGTGCTTTTTAAAACCCTCATCTTTTGTCTTTAAATATCCATATTCCTTCATGGATTGGGCCAAGTTTATGTGACATACAAAGTTTGGAAAATGAAGAAACGGATGGAAAGTTATTTTATTCCACATGTTTGACTCAGTGAAGCACATGTCTTGTCGTAGATTCTAAATACTTTAGGGGGCCTAATGAGTATAATTTCACACCCTGACATTGATTAATTCCATCATTTTCCTTTGTTTTAATTGGATTGGGGGTAATTTGTTTTTGTCCTACAGCATACATCATGCTCTAGGCTGTGTGTGTGTGTTTTCACGCACTCACACTCAAATATGTGGTTCAACCTAGATTATGAGCATTTGTCTTCTTAACTAGAAAAACTGTAATTTTTTTTTTCTTTCTCCCTACCTTGCTTTTCTTGTGCTTTTTCCTCGTGACAGTCTTTTAACTGCTTCACACTTATTTGTTATAAACAGCTCTGTCTTCATACATTTAATATCTGTTTTTCTGTTTTCCTACTAGACGCATTTCTCTGGCTACACCAAAGCAGCTTTTTAAAGCATCCAACATGACTCAGCGCTGGCAGCGTCGTGAGATATCCAACTTTGAGTACTTGATGTTTCTCAACACCATTTCTGGTGAGGACACACCACATACCTGTGCTATGTTATGATGGAGTGCAGCACGCAGTTAAAAAAATGCTTGTTTGGACTTCTAAAATAAATATGGTACTTTTTCTTTTGGATCTTCTCTCCTCCATGCAGGTCGCACATTTAATGACCTAAACCAGTACCCAGTCTTCCCATGGATCATTACCAACTATGACTCAGAGGAACTTGATCTTACTCTGCCAAGCAACTTCAGAGATCTGTCCAAGGTACAATGCTTATCCTCCTCTTTACTGTAATATGAGTGAGAGGCCAGTAAAATGACAATCAATGTTGTCTGAGAGAGTTTGTCTCCAAGTGTTGCTGTATAATTGCTGTTGATCATAGCTTTGCATTAGTTGTTAAAATGACTGGTGCTTAAGTCATTCATTCAAACATATACAATACAATTTTTTGTTTAATAACTAAAGCATCTTGGTTGTTAAGGTAATTTGTTTGAAGTGACTCTTGAGTCAATCCATACTTGCAGCGATCTTTACTCCCTATTTAGAGTTTCTGTTTCAGACATCATTTTATATCCATACATCAAAGTTCTGAGCTGTTTTCTTTAAAATTTGACCTTCTACAAAAGATCAGGAAAGGCACTTGTCGTGCCTGGTAGCTCCAGACATTAAGTGTTAGGGCAAGTTTAATTGTTTTAAACCCAAAGTTGCTTCCTTGCCCTATAAATAAACACACCCAGGTCCTGAAACTACTAAAAAAGATTCTCCCTTGTACTGTAAGTAACATGCCATTATTTATGTCCTCACATTAACTACATTCTCCCCAGCTTACCAGTTGCTCTTGCAAGATTCAACAGTTTGGTTGTGGGAGGACAGAGTATTAAATTTGGAGTGAGAAGATTGAAAACCTGTCAAACTGCTAAAAGCAAATTGACTAAATAAATCATTCAGGAAACAGAAAAGCACACCTCAATGGTCCAATAAATTAGACAGAATTTATTTTATTTTTTTGCCCCATTTAATTCTGTTTGCAGTTATATTATGCTATGATCCAGTCAAATTAAGTCATTAAGTCCTGGTCAGATATATTATATATCTACATTGTGTAACCATAGAAAAACACACGCACTAAAATATTAAGTTTAACCCTTCAACTATTCTCTAATTCCAGGAAATGAATTGAAACGTTTTCTGTTGTGTATAAAATCCAGATATAACCTTAAGTTGAGATGCACAGAATTTTTTATATTATGATAATTTCATTAAAAAAATATATGCAGCAAGTGCTGTTATGCAATACTGTTGCCTCAAACAAATATCACTTATAAGAAACTCTACAAGTTTTGTTGCATAACATTGCCCTGCCATACAGGTTTAGCACTACAGCTTGTCCCTCAGGTTGTCCTGAATCTTGCCTTCACTTTTGATCTGATTTCTCTGTTTCTGTCCTTCCCAGTGAGGCTGTGTAATTTCTTGGCTTATCTGCCTTGATGTTGCCCAGCAGACTGAAATGTGACTCTCCCCATCATCACACATGTAGCCTTCCTTTGGTTTCTTAGCTCATTTCAGCTTTCTGTGCTTCTCCTTTCTTCGCACTGCCAGAGTTTAGACAACTTGGCCTCTGTGCTCATGTGAGGCTGTGCTCTGCAGCCTTTAGGACTTGGAGATGAAGGGAGTTGGGTCAAAAAGAGGAAAAACTAAGACAATCGGAAAGCAAAGGGGAAACGGAGGAGAGCCTGTGAAATAAAAAGACCATCTTTAGCTGTCCTTTCACTCTTTATTTCTCTAAGAGTAGAAGAGCAGCAGAGGAAGGGGAGGGAAAAGAGCTGGTCTTTATTACATCTGTTTATTCATGTTGTTGACGTGTGTGTGATATCAGTATATGGCTACTGGACCGTGTCAGACTGCAGTGTCTGGAAAAGGGCAAGCAGTGCTGTGCAATCAAACCCCACCACGCAATCATGCACCTACTGTCATTTCTATGGCATGTTTCTTTTCTTTGCCAGATATTGCTTTGTGACCTTCTGGTAGTTCAGATTCTTTGGTTGTGCATTTGCACCATTCACCAATGTATTGCTTAGTTTTCTATCTTCAGCTCTTTGTTTCCTTTTATTGTTGCAGTTCTGTCTCCTACGGTTTGCCTTTCACTTGTTTTTCACCCTTCACATCTCTCTTATCCCCCTCCTACAGTATGTCACTTTGGTGGTTGTCTCTTGTGGAAACAGGTCATCTGTAAAGCCTCCAGTGACATTGAGAAGCCAAATTGCCACGAATGCATGTGTATGTGTGTCACACACTGTCATCATTGCCTGCACCACAGAGGCCACACAGAATTTATGTCCCCTGCCACTAGAGCCAGTCTGACCCCCGGGACTTTCTTATCATAAACTCTAACCTCAACCTGACATCAAACGCCGACCCCCAAGATAACATTGTAGGCTAGATAAGGTCTCACAGCCAAGTCATGTTGCTCTCTAGCATTATTAAAAAAACAACAAAGACTAAATCAAATATTACTTAATATTACTAAACTGAGCAAAATTATGGACAAAAACTTAAAATGTGTGTGTATTTGCCCGGTGATTTTAAAAAAGATTGTATCTTGATATGGATTTTGTCAGGTGGTTTATTCCAGAGTTGAAATGTCCAATGAGAATAGACACAATGCTGTCTTAAAAGGCAGAAGCATTCATGTTTCTGTTGTTCATTTAATGAAGTATAACAATTAAAAGAAGTGTATCCATTACTTGGTGTACATTTACACAGCAGCAGCATGAATGAAAACCTATTGAGTGTTCTCTGTTCCTTTTGTGCCTTAACCTGCTACCCACAGCCAGATCGCCTAATGGTGTATTGATCTCACCATACGTGCCCCATATGTTTATCCCTCAGGCTTTCTGTGCTATTTTCAGTCTTTAAATAGAACATTATACATAAACACTCTGTTCAAAAGGCACATGTGATTTATAACTCAAAGTCCGAGTGATGCTGAAATAGGTGATAAGCCATTAAACTTCATCAGGGGTGACGTTACCGTTTTCAAAGGAAAGAGTCACCAGATTAGTGTATTTGCAAAAAGCCTCAGAGAACTGTTTGAGAGATTTTTCTTTGGTAGAAACATTTGATATCCAGCTAGGGAAGTCTTTGTTGGGGTTTATTTAACTTATATAAATTAGATAAGTTGACTATATGACACTTTATTTAGCAGGAAAATAGCTACAGTGATTTTTCAGACCTGATTTATGGTATTGTAGGTTTTACAGTTGCAGCAACATAATCTTATCACAGTATATTGTACATAGAAAAATACTGAATAAAGGTATTTACACCTTCTATGACTTATGTTTTTACCTTTTAGTTTTTATTAAGTGTAATTATGGTATGTGATTGTCCTGAAGGTGTATTTTCTGCTTCCTTTCCCATCTAAGATTTCATTAAAACTAGTCCAGTATTAATTTTCTAATGTTTACCTCTTCAAGGCAGAGGCACAATTTTGCTCTGTAGTCTAATTAAAGCTACACGATTGGTTCATTTGTCTGCATGCTCATCAGAGCTCTATTCTGTGACATATTAGGTCAATCTGCGGCGGATCAGCAGCAGGCGTCCCATCACCACACCGCTCTGATGTACGGGGCCGTCACTGCTGCTCCGTTGTAGCTACTGTAAGCTGAGAGCGCTAGCCCCACAGTAATTTACAGCAATAAACAACGTCGGCATCGAGCATACCAACAGCTCCCACATGCACTCACACACAATTCTCCTTCTCTCTGTCACTGTGGCACTTTCAGTCTTTTTTCTATTTTATATGCCTCCTCTCCCTTTTCTTTTTTTAATGAGCCAACTGTTATTAGAGCTATAAATCAGACCAATGGGTGTGATGTATAATTCACTGTGTGTACTCACCCACCCCAGTGGCCCTGAGGAAGCCACAGTGTATCACTGTCAACATATAGCTGCACAGAGTGGTGGCACAAGCTTTTTACTTGGTAAATGTGAGCACACAGCAGAGCTTCTCTGCTTCTTCTACTTTTTTGGGGGGGGCTTAATAATAATCAAAAAGCTACACACTTAAAGAATCTACACACAGTGTATATCTCCAGCTACACAAACAAGCCCCATTAAGCTAACACAAAACTGTAGCAGGAGCACAGATCAATATCAAAGACTTGTTCTGGATGAGTCTTGCTGTGACGGGCATCCTATGATATGAAAGAGAACCAATTGATCCACACCCTGCAAGGCCCTCAAAAGGCCATCATTCCATTACCATTGATCTCTGTGTGTGCATGTGTGTGCGTGCTTGGAAGCAATGACGGCTGGCAAAGGGGGTGGGTGGGTGGGTGGGTGGGGGGGGTGGGGTGGGGGGGGGGGTTGAGGGAATGAGGCAGAAGACGGAGGAGTAATAAAAATTGAACCAGCCTGAAACTGATTTCTATAAATGAGTATTTAAATAATAGTCAAGCATCACTGGGTTATTGGTTTTTGAAGAACGATGGAAAATTAATGAAACTTACCCATTTTTCCTTGACTATAAATTGGGCTGGTGACCAGTATATTAGTTACAGACTAATAAAAGCAAAAAAATTAAAGGCACCCACAGCGTTGCTATCGATATTGCTTGTAGACGCTCTTTCATTGGAGAACATTAGTTTTCTCTGACAGACTACAGCTGCAGGGGCTCCGTTTCACAGCTTCTAAAAAGCACTCTGAGGTAAAGGATTGATCTCTCTCTGAAGGGAAACATCATCTAATATTCATTTGAAATTGCACAAAGGTTGCCAGCTTCATTTCTAGTGCAACTGTTGTATTGCAAGGATCGGTCCTAAATGTATTCATAGTAAAAAAAATGGTTCTACCTTTCTTCTCTCTTTGTTTTCACAAAAAGTAAATTTTTATCTATTTCTTAATGTAAAATTTGTAGGCAAACCAGGTCATTGGACGTTATCCAGTTGCTTTAATAAAAATATGTTTCTTTTTTATATTTTGTAGCCCATCGGTGCCCTGAACCCCAAGAGGGCGGCATTCTTCTCAGATCGGTACGAGTCCTGGGAGGATGATCAGGTGCCCAAGTTCCACTATGGAACACACTACTCTACATCCAGCTTTACCTTGATGTGGCTACTACGTATTGTAAGTGCAGAGTATTTTAAAAAGTTTTAAATTAATGGGAACTGTAAAAGCCTGATGCATTCTTGGTTGGACTTAGGCTAAAATGCAGCCAATAATTATGTGCATGAGCAAAGTCATAGGCCACAGTTTAATTTATATTCATTACTTTCTTATCATCGATGTGATCTCAGTAAGGGGTTGTGTTGTTAGAAATAAATTTCTACATACAGTATGAAATGAAAAATGTCGGCTCTTTATGATTTTCATCTGTTGTCAAAAATAAATGATTGCTTTATGTAATGCTGTTTTAAAATGATTCAACGGCTAAAATAGTACAGTTTAATTTCTGGTCCTCCTCTCGAACACATCCTTCAAATACTTTTTTTCATTTAAAAAAGAAATGTGCACAGAGATGAGCTTTGATTTGTTTATGAACAGCCTCTGCAGTGCACATTTTTCACTAAAGTGCTCACTTTTGGTACCTTTTGTTAAATGTGTGCCATCAATCTTTCCATACAGCACTCAGGGGAGAAAGAGGTTACTAAGTTTCTCCAACATGCAGTTTTCAGCTATTATTGTCCCAGTAGCTCGCCATCTCAGCAACTCCCAGTAGGGTTACTGCATTGATCCTGCACATCATTAGCCAGCTTATTCTAAAGCCACTTTACCAGGAAAAATCACTTGTAACTCTCACTTAAAGATCAAATGTAGCAATTTTTATTTAACAGTAAATTTTGCTTTTGTCTATTTTGTACAAGATTACATTGTATGTAAACCTATTTTACTATATATTGGGAGGCTATGTGATAATCTGTATACACCTTTAAATAAATGGGTATTACATCATTCTGGGTTGAACACACCCACCTATCCACTGTATCCATTTATAGCTATGGTATTATGTTCATGTCATTTGGGGCTATTGCATCAGAGAGACAGCTATTGATCTTAACAAAGTTATACATTATTATAAATGCATAAGAATGGCTCTGTGGGATTATTATTTTACTTGTTTTCTTTTGTTTGTTTGTTTTTTGGGGGGGGATTTTCATGTTTTGTTTTAGGTACAAAAAGACCCAATCTCGATCTGTAGCTAGTTGTTATATTTGTCTTCTTAGTTCAGATTCATATCCTTTTCTTTTATTTGTGCAGGAACCCTTCACCACGTTCTTTCTCAACTTCCAAGGGGGGAAGTTTGACCATGCTGACCGCACCTTCTCCTCTGTATCCAGAGCCTGGAGGAACTGCCAGAGAGACACATCTGACGTTAAGGTATTGTCTACATGTAACCATGCACACACGTGATGTGAAAAATATTTCTCTAAGACCTGGAAGAGATAAACTACTGAGGACTTGGTGAGAATAAATCCTGATCCAGCATCCTTACATTGAAGAAAAGGTTTCCAAAGAGAAATTTCAGTCACTACCAATCATTGTCCCTAAGCAATGAAAGCTTCCTGGTCTTCTGATCAAAGCGTTGGACTAATCCTCATCTGTCTCAGCCGTCTGTCTCAGATTCAGCCAGCTATAACATGGACTTGAATCCCTGCCATTGGGCCCCCGAACTGTGCTGATCTTTTGGATCTGCCCTTCAACAGCACAGGTCATTCTCATACTGAGCGCATTCGAACACCCAGTGCACACTTTTACTGCTCTCTTAAAACATTTACAACTACAGTCAGACATTCCCTGTCAAAGCTGGGTTTTGCTCCTGGCACCGGGTCACTGGATGGGGGAACAGCAGTAGTGTTGGGGGCTTTGACGCTTGATTGCGTTTACCCCTCCTTCCCCACGTTCCTTCGATAAAACATATGGATTGTGTTACTGTGTAGCTGGCCAATGCTTGATTGCAAAAGCCCAACAACAGTTCTCATTTGCTCTCTCAGTCTAGACCTGTCAATGTGGATCAAACTGTGAGAGCTCAACTTCAGATCAAAACAAAGGCAAAATCTGGACCACATCAGTTTGTTTCCTTGTTCAGTTTGAATTTTTAGCATTTTTCAATGAAAGTCTGTTGACTTTATCTACTTGGATGCACACATTCATGCTCTAAGCAACAGTGGAATTAGGGATGAGATGTATCAATTTGGTATGCTAAGTACACCATTTAGCTTTAGCTTTTGGGCCATTGATAGCAAACCTCTGTCCCTGCCAGAGGGCAAAAAGCCTCTGTGTTTTTGTATGCCATTGGTAAAGAAGGGGTGATAATAGGTTACAACACCCAGATTCGATGTGTCTCTAGCCTGGGTGACGCTACAGTGACCTCTCATCCCCAATCCCCTGACCTCTAGCCTCAGCCCAGAGGCATCAGAGGGGTTAGAGGTAGCAACAGTGGAAGTGTAGCAGGAGAGCCCAGGGGCCAGAGCCCTTTCCAGTGACCCATGACAGGACAGGATTGGGGATCAGAGGGGCTGGCCTTTGACCAGGCTGGAGCAAAGGGGCCACTGCACATATTGGTCCATGCTAGGGAGGCTGAAGTGTTGGAAAGTGAAGCCTACAAGGTTTTTTTTTTCCATGTGTGTGTGTGCATGCCCCAAGCTACCTCGTGCTCAAATTTACAGCAGGCTGCAGCCAGTGAACCTGGATGAGCAGGAGGCCTCGTTAAGAGGTTGACCTTTTAGTTTCAGGTCAAGTTTTGTGGAGTGAAGAAATTTCAGAAGTGAGGAAGCGCTGTGTTGTTTTTAACCTGCGTGTTTGCTTGCTCATTTGATTTTTCACTCTATTAATGTGAAGTGGAGTTGTTGTGCAGCTAATTTGACTCAAGTCCTCTCACAGGGTGCATTTATTTCTGAAGTTGGAGAACAAATTACTTAAGTCCTGTTTTCTTAAATCATGTTATTAAGGACTTTTATACTCTTGTAACCCTTCAAGGTATAAGAGCTGCATGTTGGTGGTAGGCAGCTGATATTCAGTGTGGGAGTAAAGCAATCCTTTTGTGTTGTTAAGTGACTGCAGAGTTTAATGTCAACAATACAACATGTGCTCTTTTATTCTATTACATGCATGCAGCCAAGAACTAAAGCATCATTGTGCACTGATTTGTCTTGTATGTTGAGAGACACTAAAAAGAGAGAGAAAAAAAGAGAAACACGACAGTGAAAGCCCAGAGGGCTGTGCTGATTTATCAGCATGTTTTGGAAGCGCAAACTCAATCTTAATGTTTATACTCACTGTAACATGTTCTGCTTTGTTAAGAATGACAAATGGCTAAATGTATAATGTTACATCTCCTGTCATAAGTGTATTTCTCCTCACCATCTTGTAGTTTGGAAATATTTTGTGCTGTTTGTGACAACAAAAGGAAATAGTCGTATTGACTGACTTTTTTTTTGTTTTTTTTCTTTTTAAATATGCAGAAACTCAGAAATAATCCTTTTTTCATGCAGTTTTGTTATAAATAATTTTAAACATATATAAATAATAATAATATTAAGGTGAGTAATGGCTATAAGCAGTCAGAGATAATTTCCATGAATAGTTTCTTCAACCAAGAAATTGCTGTCCTGAACAAAAATAACTTGTGAAAATGCATTTTGTTCAGATATATCAAAATTTGTAAATCAAATCAGATATTTTTGGCAGACTGTCTCGCTGTTATTTGTGAATGATCACATTAGATTTATGTCATCGATTAGTCTGCCTATATTGCTGTGGTAACGTGGGATTTAATAATTACATGGATATGTCGATGACGCAGCTTGATAAATTGTTTTGTTACAGTAGTTTTCTTCCAGTTTTGCCTGTTGAGAAATCTTCCACCAAAGTGCTTTGAGAAAGTTTCTTCTTTGTGTGCAGATTATGGTGTTGTTCTTTGTTTTATCCTTTATTCTAAAAACACATCTTCATGAATTTTGTTCAGTATTTTATGTCATTCTCTGTTTTAAATTGTTGTGGCTGTAAGTCTCATCAAAGACTCACAAAATCTGATTTAAGCTGTGTGTCTGGCCTGAGGCTGGTCCAAACAAAGTTGCATTTCAAACCACATATAAAAGTTTATGTTTATATAACTTGTTAATTGTAGCTGCTTTTGTCCAGAGTTTGGAAAAATCCTTCTGGAAATGTCACCAAAAGCAGGCTCGATGTGAAGTGTGAACGAGGCAAAAAGAAATTCAGGAGCTTTGCAAAATTCTCAAAGCTCCAAATATTAAGTGAACTTTATTCAGCAAAACCATTTCAGCCTGAACTTATCTTGGTTGATATGTAATTATATGTGCAGTAATTAAAAACTGTTTCTTATTTTGTTTTATCTGCTCAGGAGCTAATTCCAGAGTTCTACTATCTGCCTGAAATGTTTGTCAACGCCAACGGTTACAACCTGGGAGTGATGGAAGATGGCACTGTGGTCTCTGATGTGGATCTTCCCCCTTGGTCCAAAAACCCAGAGGAGTTTGTGCGCATTAATCGGCTGGTAAGAAACACAATGAGTGTGCAGATCCATAAAGCACAGATCACGGTTTAAGCAGGAGTAGTTGCTCTGTCCTAGCCCAGAACGAACACTGTTAAAAGCTACCCTGGCTTCTTTACAATTGAATATTTGAATGTTTTTCCCAGGAAGAAAGCTTTACTGGTATGAAAATGGCCTGTATTACTTTACACCTTTTCCCCTTTCAGTGTCTGTGATTTCTAGATATACTTAGCTAGTTCCACCCGCATCTCAACCCGCTATCTGTATCTGGTCTTGTCTCCTAGTATTTAGTGATTAGTTGCTTGGCCAAGTTGCTCGCTCCAGCTACTCCCACCTTGAAAGTAGTCTGGATTGGTTCCTCCAGTCTTCCACATATAGAGTATACTAGCCATCTCACCTTTCTAGTTATGTAGTGGGTGTTCTACAGATTCAGTCTATAATGGCTCTGATATTACATCAAGTTTTATGTATGAATGTTAAGTATTTATTTATCCTTTCTTATATATATTCACAATGCATGTAAATTTGGGGAAAAAAATTTCAACTTATTTTACCTACACACGCCAATACCTCTTTCATGTATCGCATAACTCAGATTGACTACAGTACCTTTTTTTTTACACTTAACTGGGAATGCTAATTCAAATGGACAGTGTTATTTCCTGGCTGTCTTAGTTCTTCCTGTTACCTGAGTCTCCCACTCCTTTACCACAACCCGACTCTCGCATAGCTTTGTTGGAAAAGTGATCCAGCATTGACTCATCTAGTATCCCTATCAACCTCACCATCTCTCTGTGCTCTGTCCGCACACATCTGGTGCATGTTCCACTGTGTGATTGCAACCATGTCTCGGCACAGAGAAATTATGCAATATCGTTTTTTTGATCTCCTCTTCCTGTCTGCTCAAGCCAAAGTGTATATTTGTGTCGGATGTTGTCGGATTTGTTGTCATACTTTCCTCCTCTGCCAGATACACACACATACAAGCTAGGCTGCAAATCTGAGGTAACACTATGGATCAAATTACTTCGGTCTGCTCTTGAGGGTCAGAAAGCCAGAGATAGAGTTACAGTTTTCTGCATCCAGAATTAAATTGCTTATCATTTGCTCTTTAATACTTCCTCTATGAATTTGTTGTTTTTGTGTGTTTTTACTAACAATCAAAAGATGAGTTATTGGATTTAAAACTCAATTATGCTAAAAAAACAACTGTGCTTTCAGATCTGAATGTCCACATCTCTTTTTATTTATTTTTCTTCATTTTAGTTTTGGTGGAACAGCATTTGTGGCTTTGGGTTTGACGTGTGCCCAAAGTAGTAATGGGTGCTGATGAGGCTGGGTGTACTCTGTGACCTGTGCAGTCTTGTAGTTGGGTCTGTTAACCAGCCTGCTGATATGACCATGCCTCTACCATTAATCACACACTTTCCCTCTCTCTTGCTGGCTGTCAGCATAGTTTCCAAGCTAATGTCGCTATATCAAGGGACACTTGTGCTGAAAGCTGGCTGTTTTGGAGACCAAAAATGTGTGCTATTTGTGCACAGGAGAAGTGCATATTTAGTTAGTATCAGAGGATGCATGTTTTACTGTCCTGTAATATAGAAACATTTTTTAATCTCAAATTTGTTTGATTGATTTTATGTTTTAAGATTTTTCTGCTTCAATGTCACAATAAATCTTTGTGTTTTGGACTATTGGCTTTATCAAACAAACAAAATGTTTTTTAAATCTGTATTTATTGAATTTTCTTTATTTAAGGCTGTAAATTTTGTTGTTTTTTTTCTGTGTACAAAACACTATCAAGTTTAGGAATAATCTAAAACAAAATAGTTTTTGGTAATTATAATTGTCATGGTGGTATGAAGTAGAAGCAAAGAATAGATGAGGCATATTTGGTTTATTTTTTTTTTAACTTAAAAAAAGACGTAAAATCAGAAAAATGCTTGAACAATTTTCCAAGTGAATAACAAACTGCATAAACTATGTCATGTGCCTTTGAGAGGAATTTTCTTCTCATCATGAAATACTAATACAGTCATTTCTCAAGTCTTGATTGTCATTAGCTTAGGTCACTTCCACTGATCAGTTTGCTGGTGAATTGTCCTAAAATAAGTAATTTATGAGCCCTGGAAAAAAAATAAAAACAATCACCCAGATGTCATTGGCTGAATGTTGAACTTGAAGCTTCAGAAAAGTAGTCACATCACAGAGGAATTCTCCATCTTCAGAGAACTATTTGGTTTTTGCTATCTTTTGCTCCATACATATCTACACATCCAAACTGTATTTTATTGGAACAATTTCACTTTACAAACATAATTTGGATCAAACTAATGCATGCATGATGAAACCTTAGAATACCTGCATGAATGTGCTTTGTGATCCTCCAAGCACAAAGAACCTTTTCATTGCGGGTTCAAGTATGCTTGTCTTGTCTACTTTTGCTCTCTCGATTTCCTCTGGTCCTTTCCTCTCTGCCTAATTTACTGCAGAGGCAATTTGCTCTGATCCATGCAGACTGCCCTTACAGTTTATACTTGCTGCTGAATCTGATAAAATTTCATTTTTTTTTAGCTTCTTTCTCTGTTTTGTGGAAATTCAGATATTGATCCACCGTGCGGCCACGTCCATGTGTGTGCTCTTAAAAACGTAACATGGCTTGTGATTGTTGCCTTCACTATCACACAAACATTTAGGTTTCCTTGAGTCTTGCCTATGTGTTGCTATCTTCAGACTTTATTAGGTCATGGTATTAAAAATGATTTTTAAAGGTCAGAACTTACGTTTTCCGTATGAAAATTGGTTCTGTAGACACTTGAATCAGTTTGCATACAGTAACATGATTTGTTTAACATTATTTTGCCATCTTAAGAGACTTATTTGTATCATTGTATAGATGATACACAGACAAGACCTGGGATGGGATGTAGGGAGGGATGTGTGGGTGGACAGGTCTCTGGTCATGACAGATAGCTGACATTAGAGGGTGTCAGCTGGCAACTATGGTGCTGTTGTGAGAGAGATGAGCATGGTGGAGAGGAGAGAGGAAGAGTGAAGGAGTTAATGGACTGTTTGGCTCTGTTAGCAATTCTGCTGCTAATGGCCTCACAACACAAGGAAAGACAGCAGGAGAGAGCACACAAACACACGCTAATGCACGCATCCTTACAAACACACACATGCCGGCTGTCTGCACTCTGGTTATGAGCCTTAGATGATTAACAGCTAATTAGAGCTCAATCTGGAGAGGCCATTAAAAACCTCTCTCGGTAAAAGATTTCACTGCCGTGCTAACAGCAGCTTGTTTTTGTTGTTGAGAGGGAGACTTGAGTGGTTGGTAAAGGAAATCTAGAAGATATAAACATCACATCAAACTGTAGCCTGGTTTATACAACCCTGCTGGTGTAAATGCCACAGTTCATCACTGTTGTTTAGCAAGAAATGTGCTATGTGGCAACAGATTAGCTCCAAGAGTTTTTCTGCATAGATTACACAACTCTGAGGCTTCACTTCACAACCACCAAAAGTTTGATATTCTGACAAATAGTTGGATTTTAGACAAGACATGCTGGAGACAAAGCACCTCAGTTCTTCAAGATAAGCATGCACCACCACCACATTATAGTGTCTACAGTATACTTAAAGGCTTGCTTGTAAAGGCATACTCCCCTTTTCCTGGTTCATCACACACCCACACACATCTATGTAGAGACGCTGGGGTCTTAAAGCAGCATGCCACAAAAATCAGGGGCTGCTTGTTGTCTTTACTAGGAGGTCATTGAAAAGGTTAAGAACTTGATCCCTTCTCCACCAGATAACTACATTTTTCAGAGCACTGTCGACCCCTATGACTCTCCGCTATATATAACTACATCTCATTTCTAAGGTCTCACTATTAAAACTGCAGCAGGTGATAATTTGATTCTAAATGTTTCCTATGTTAGGCTGAGCCAATTAATTAATCAATTTACTTAATAAAAGATCAAGCCCAATTTCTAAAATAATATCATGGGTTCCTCACATATAATACAAGCAATCTTTAGTATCCTTTCTTGTGTGTTAAGTCTTTGTAATCCAACAAATTAAGTTTCTTTTTTATCATGTGTAATGATGCAGCTGGTGTGATTGTGAATTAAATACTGGTTTCTCCTTTTGAAAGTTTTCAAACTTATTTTACTCCTCATTAAAGGCGAGCTCAGTAATTGTCTAATTTAACTGAACTGTGTGGTGCTCATTTACTGGTCCATATTTCAAACGTTTGGTCCCTCTCAGTCATCTCTGCTCTTGTAGTGCTGTTGACAGACCTGCCAGCCACACACATGGGAGGGACAGGCACATAAGCCTTTTTCCCACCACAACGCATTCGTTTGATCGAAACAGTAACGATGACATCAGATAAACTCCCGTCACAGATATTTTACTCCCATTCAGTGGTGAAAGATGGTTGAATGATGTGTCACAAGCTGGTTTTGAGCAGCATGACCACAGGTCTACACCATGTGTCAACTCTTACTGTGAACACATAACTTTTTATGGCTGATCGAAACAAAATAACTTGTTGATCCTTTTGACAGTAACATATATGCTCCCCAGTAATTTATTCTTGTGATAGATTGGATGCAAACATAAGAGTGATAGTGTAATGTTTTAGGACTGTCTTGTCCCTGTAATTCATCTGCTTCATGAGCAATAATGATGAAAACCCCTACAAGAGGAGCAGTTTGGACTGAGCATATTTTATATCAAACTAACGGTTTACACTCACTGCAGAAGAGCTAAACTGTCAAACTGTTTTAAATGTTACATCTCATTGCTGTATCTTCACCATATTTCACTTCCAACATCAAAATAATCTCAAGAAATTATAATTATTTCATATGTTTTTACGGAGACATGCCCATACAAGTTTAACGGCACCAGAGGCCGCCAGTTTTACCCCCTGGTACCAGACGTCTGGTCACAACCAATAAATATGTTTTACTCGGTCTACTTTCCAAGTACCTGCACATTATATACCATTAGAAAGGTAAGATCCTTGAGATTTGAATGAGATGTGCAAATTTGTGCTACATTTAATAAAAGATGATACTGCAACACAAATTGTTGTTCCTGTTGCAAGCAAGGGTCCAGTAAAAGTAGTCCAGTAAAAAAGCTGGTCCACAAACATGATCCATATAAACCCATTTTAGGTAAAACTGAAGGATGTTTAGTAGTTAGTGTGTATTAACAGTAGCTAACGCGAATAGATGTCCCTGAAACATATGTTGCAATATCAACCCACTAATAATTAGGCCTCAAACTAGGAGGATGTCTTTTTTTTTTTTTGTACAACGCCTCTATTTGGGTGTTATTTGATTGCCTAAAAACCATAGAAAAACATGTCAAAACACTCATAATCATAATAGGAGAAATAGACTGATGGTATTATATCCAGGTTTCGGATGGTCTGCGGGAGCATGTTGCTCCTCTGATACTTTTGCAAGGAGTGTCAGAGCTGTGGCACTCGTCACAAATGAGTCAAGCCAGAAAGGATGGGTTTTTCCTAGTCATAGTTTAGCTGGAAAAAAAATTAGATTTTATTTCCTTTAAGATAAAATATTTTCATTAGTGTTTGAAATGAAAGTATTTTCAGAATATTCTTGCTGTGAACATTCATGTCAGTCTGTTTTAAAGTCTCACATTTGACCTTACAGCTGTCATGGTAGTGATGACGTTTTACTATTCTTGCCTACAGAGGTGAATTTACATGACTGCTAAAAGACAACTGTCGTATTAATATGATCCAAATCACATTTACCCTGAACCCCATGTTCTAACACTTTCTCTGAAGTCTTTCTCTGAAGTTTGTCAGCTTTATATGCTGACATCCATCAGCACATAAAAAACTTAGTAATCAGCTTTCTGTTTTCTTTCTTTTCTGTTGTATTTTCCATTTGATAAAACTAAAAATATTGCAACCAATTATAATGAATATTGTTGGACATTTATTATTATACACATTTGTCCAGTGATTATTATTTATAATATGAGGGGCTGTGGAGTTCAGAAGACAAAAACATGTCTCGCATCTTTTTCCCACAGGACATATAGCCACCATAAAAGCTCCCAAGCTTAGACCACCAACTATACAGAGTCAAAGATCATGGTTGTTTACATTCACCTCTCATCCATACAGCACTCTCAGAGTAGACAGCTACATCAGGCTGTTCCCACCAGCCTCTTCTTCTTCTTCTTCTTCTCATAGTAACCCCATAGGAACGCATGTGTGAGCTGAGGTAAGCCACTGAAAGTACTCATGTACTTGTGAATGACTGAGTAAGTGAAAATCTTAACGTAGTCTAGCCCATCGTGACTTCATGTAACAAAAACATGGTTTACCATGTTAGCCTAGTACTAATCTATTCCCCTGGTGTCTCCACTGAAGGCTTTGTTGTAGGATGGGAACTAGCATGGGGGTAGAGGGGGGGTTATCTGGCTAATGTCAGACAGCGCTCACTGTAGGGGCATTGTCATGCATAAGGGCAGACATGTTTACTGTGTGCTCTGTGTTTTATGAGCTGCCCTCCCCTTATTCTTCGCATCCTCCTCTATCCTGCTTGTCTTTCCCTCTTCTTAAACCTCCTTTTCAATGATGTAATTGAGGAGGCTAATGAAAGCCTGAGAGATAGCATGATCTACTGTTGCTGAAATGCTCTCACTAATGTTGTCATTCTCAGTCTTCCTGTGCTCCTCCAAGTCCTGATGTCATTCTTGTCAATGTCAAATAAGATGTTTATTTGCTGCAGAAAGGTTCGGACCTCCACTTGAAAAGATAAGGAAGTGGATTAGGAAATCTGTACAGAAATAAAATAAATGTGGAAAAACTGAGACAAAGTGACTACAAGTAAAATATGAAGACATTTAAGATTATGAAAAACATTTTCACCTATTGCTGAACTGCCGAACTCCAACCATTATTAGCCTTGCACAATGTCAGATTATCATGTAACATTCATCTTTAATTACAAATAAAAGTTAAATACAGTTTAAACAGATGAAAATGACCATGTAAACACATAATTCCAAATTAAAATAGCCATTTGGAATTAGACCCAATTCCTGCTTTGTCAGGATTTAAAATGAGAATAAACCAAACGGATTAATTCCCCTATCATGTAAACGTTTCTTACACTCTAAGCTAATTCCGGTCACTTTGTGCATGTGCGTAACCTGGTCACGTCACAATGACGCACATATGCAGACCTTTCTCCAGTACTCTATATTCCTTCTTTTCCTCAGCTGCGGAAAAAAGTGAAGTCGTATGCTCATGTCAAACTGGTAATTGAAAAATATAATCAAAATTGAAGCGAAAAAAAGTACTCATGTTGTTTTGTATGTTGTAGCTGATAAGACTAGAAACATGAAGTGGTTTGTGTATTTCTGGTATATGTAAGTACATCACAGCCACCAATTGGAACCCTTCCCAACCTTCAGATCTAAAGCAGAATTAAGAGAAGGTGAATAAACATGTTTCCGTGTAGACCTCAATTTGGATATACTATTTTCATGTAAACGCAAAAAGAAAACTTTAATTAGAAAATATTCAGAATTATTTATTCAGATTTAAAAAACAAAACATCCTGTAACCATAGCCACTATAGTGGTTCACTTTCGATCTTAAGTGGCCTCCGCACTTACAACCAATAACTCTACAACAACTCTATTCCTCTGAAAACATTATGCTTATCCCTGATGTTTCTCCCTTTGATGCCAACGCTTTCCACATTGCTCCCTTCTTTAATACAATAGCTCATTTAGGGTTTTTGTTGTTGTCTCATTCCAATAGTGATGCATTTGACTTTTGGTCTCCAGTTGGAGGGATTAATTGCCACTGTCTGTTGATTAAAGGGTACTTCACTAGTGCATCCTACTGTTTTTGTTTGTTAACTAAAAGCTAAAGAGGATAAATACTGTAACATTGTTTCCCTAACTCTGGGTGAGCATAATTTTACTTTACTTATTTAGTTTTCAATCAGTAGTGTCTAGCCCATTGTTTGTGCTGTAAATTACGCCAAATCCACCATAGCATGTTTATTTTGTTTTCAAATCTCTGCTCATTCTGCTTCTTTTCACCCCTTAACATGATATTCTTGCTCTTCAACTGGGTGAGAGATGGAAAGAAAGATGGGAGGAGAGAATTAAGGTTAGAGTTTCAGGTTCCACTTGCCAGCGATTGGCTCCACTGAACCTTAGCCAGAACTCTCACAGTTGTGACCTTTTCTAATTAGTCGAATAGCAAGGAGGGTGGAACTGAAGTAACATCTGGGGCTGAGTTGCTGTGTGCAAATTTGAGATATTTGAGAATAAAGGAAATGGTTCGTTAGTTGCATGGTTGCTATAAGGATCTCGTTCCTTACGTCATCCATTGCTTTTTTTTTTTTTTTTTTTCTCCTCCATTATGGGCCCCCTGTCTCTGCTGGCTGTGTACAGCCACCCTCTGCCTGCTTCAAAATGATAATCAGCTTCTCGTCTACACTGAGCTAAATAAGCCCTTTAATCAGACTGCTTGTCAACCTCTGGCCAAATCAGCTCCGGAGGAGTTGATCCAAAGGATCAGATGACTTGCAGAAAGAGCAGCAGGAAAAGAGGAGCAGGATTAAAAGTGAGAGAATAAGTAGACTGGAAAATAAAAGGCGACTGTTAAACTTGGAAGATGAAAAGAGAAACTAAACAAAGAAGATATTTAAGTTGTGTTAAAGTGGGGAAAAGAAGTCTGGTTTTAATTAAAGATGATGATGTTTTGTGTAGAACATACACTACTTTTATTACTCACTGGTAATCATAGGTGAAAAAACTCAAATATATAAGCTGGAACGAAACTGAACCAGTGAAATAAAAGTTCTTTTTTTCTTTTCTAGATAAATAAATGTTTTTCAGCTTTTGCATATTAAACCTGCTCATCTTCATTCACCCCTCTGCCTGGAGCCATGTGTGTTTTTTTAAAAAACACTGATTTGATTTACCCAACAAATCTTAAGCTACTGAAAATACATGTTTGTCATACAGTATGGCTGTTTGGATGAGCTTGTTAATTAATTGTTAAAATACATTCAGGCCTGACAAGTGTTTGACTTATTCATGTGCTATCAATATAAAAACACGATACTTACAACCCTGCACATCACATGTTCCAGTTCCACACACACATGCAGTACTATGGACTTGCAATACTTTTGGCATGCAAATGAGGAGATTGATTTTAGCTAAGTGATGTTTAACATCCTGACAGCTTTCTATAAGTCTTTAAAAGGGTTTTTTAGGAGCACAGAGGAAAGGAGGAAAGTGTTACTGTCACCTCGTTAAGATTGAAGTGAAATCCAGCTCAATCCAGATCATAAAGCTAACCACAAACCACAACGAGGTACAGAAACTTTACTGATAGGCCCAGTACAGAACTCTAGCCTGTTAAAGACACTTACAGTTTAAAGTGGAGCAAGTTGATCATAAGAAGCTAAAAGGGGTCAAATTATATATAAACAGCAAAAATACATTTCCCACCTACAAGAAGAAATTGCATTCCAGTTCCAGTTGCAGATTCAAAATTGCTCTCTGTTTGCCCCTCTGGACTCAGTAATCCCAGTTTAATGTCCACCATCTGGTTAATTGCAATCACTCTGTGTTTCTAGCATGATGTCTCAATTTGAGAAAGTATGTATTTTAATCTGTAACTCCCAACAAAGCAAAACATATTGACAGGCACATGGTCCAGCTGTCATCCTTCTTAAGGACTTTGGTTTTCTTTATAGGCTTAAAGTCCACACTCATGCTACAGATGTCTCACAACGGAAAGATTTAAAGTAATCTGAGACTTACACATATACAGACATACAAGCCTTGTTCATTATAATACATTTTTTCACTGGAATTCACATCCCAGCCTGTCATAAATGTACACAAGCTAAATAAACAAGTTCTTCAGGAATTGGATATAGTGAGGTGTATCTGCATACACCCTGGCAGTAATGGGATGTAATGATTAGGATGAATGAATAATTTTTCTACACTAGAGAATATTCCAAAATTTTGTTGCCATTTACATCAAATCACAGCATAAAAGAGAGAGGGGGGGGGGGGGGGGGGGGGGGAGGGGGGGGGGGGGGAGGGGGGGGGGGGGGGGGGGGGGAGGGG
>JBAMHV010000004.1:11382730-11399548 GCA_037177535.1 Pseudomugil gertrudae | reverse complement strand
AAAACACAACCCCAACAGAAGAAAGACAGACACCACAAAAGGAGAAACTGCAATCAAACCAGATACCATTCCATCTAATACACCTGTATATAAACCAAAGGATGTCATAGGATCCCGCAGAGTCAGAGATCGGCAACAAGAGCGCATGTTAACTATTCTTGTATAAGGGAATATGTCTTATCCTGAATAAACCTAAAGAACAGCTCAGTGACTGTGTCGTCATGCAGAACGTACGGGGCGAAAGATGCTCACAGAAATGTGATCATGCCAAGACGACCCCTTACCACCCAAAGGTCAGAGGCAGGTCAGGACCACCAGAGACCAGGGCCAATGGCTGCCATCTCCAGACTAGGACCTCAGCCACTCCCTCGCCACAAGCCCAGTATCCGCCCAGGAAACGGCAAAGGGAGGTCCCAGCCAGAGCCTCCCACAGTCAGGGGGAACGGGCCCTAGCGGAGGCCATTTCACACCCCAGTGCACCAGATACACGCCTTGGGAGTCATCCCCATCCACACACCCAATCATCCAATAAATCCACACCACCCCTCCCCCTGCACACACATACACAAATACACATGCCCAATGCTTCAAAAGGTGTAGTTTGTCAAATCTGTAACAATAGAAACGTGGGTTTCCAGTGACTTCTACCCCCTGTCAGCATTTACATAAGAGCATGCTAAATTATTCATTAATTATCTGAGGGTCCCCTGGGGTGGTGTGGGGGACACACACACACACTGGCTGCTAATTGGCACATCAATAATCCAGCCTAGTTCTCCTGAAGTGGCCCCAGATCCCACTTCAGGAATCTGCTATCTGCCCCAACCTTCTGTTCAGACGCTTCCATGGCGTGGCACCACACGAGAAAACGTCGCAACACCTGCTCACCTTACACTCTGTTCACGTGTAATTGAAACGCATCTGATATCTGGACTTCACTGTTATTAATTATACATCGGACACCTCCGCTTCCACACCTTTGCTCTTCTTGATTTTAAGACAATATTTTGATACCATCTTTAACGCCGTTAAATGTTTGATAGTGACGCAATGCTAAACTTTATTTGCTTACATTATATGTTGTTGGTCGAAATATTGTCAAATTAAAGAATAGAGTTGATCGTACTCTATTTTACCGTAAAAAGACAAACGCCAACAGTCATTTTAATTTGTTTTTTGCACTGTAGTTTTACATAGATTTAATTTTTCCCCAAAAATGTTTTACGTATTATAGTCTTTTTGATTTGTTAGTTTTCAAATGCACACACAAAGCTTCAGTAGTTTTATTTAAAGTAAACAGTATCTAAATTATCGTTTAAACTTTATGCTTTTATTTTGTACCTTTTTTAAAGTTGTATATTTCAATTTCACTTTGCAATATTAATATTTAAGTACAAAATACAAATTCTGATATACTGTGTAATGTCAGCCTTCAGTTATTTTTTTATTTTTATTTTATCAGATATTAGTAACTTTTGTTGGTCGTATTTAATGTTGATCCTTTTTTACTATTTGGTGACGATAAAAATGACATCATATTGGCAGACTACCTGTTCTATTCTTGTTTTATGGTGAAAATTTAGGCTAATAGAATCTCTAAATAGTGTTTAAAACTGGTTTTTATTTGCCTTGTCCTCATTTTAATATCTTCTTGTCTACATCATGTGTTAATACTACTACATTTATAAGATCCAGTTGAAATACTTGAAGTACTTTTACTAGGACTTGTTACCACTTATCAGGCAGAGATTGATATTGTTTGAATCACTGGGATCTATAGCAATCCACTGAGGTTTATATTCCAGAGCCTTTTGTTAGACAGATGTTAACAAACTAAACCAATACACAAATGTACTTTTCCATTGCTCAGTTATTCTGCTTTTAAGCCTCTCCAAATGATACATGTGAGTGATTTACATAAGTATGGCCTCTGGAGAGGGAGCTGCAATAACATGACTGCTCTTTGTTTCCCCATGCTGATTGACAGTTGATTGCAGTGCACATTAAATGCCCATCAGTCCCAGCTTTAGTTTTAGAAACAGGGGAGTAGGGCCCGTCAAAGGTCAATTCTAGCACATAATGAACTGATCTTCCTCTCTGTCACTCACACACATACAGACATACCTACACGCACCGCTGAACCTCAGTCTGTCCGCTCTTAAAAGGGTTTGAATAAAGAGCAGGTTTTTTTCTTGGCTTATAATGTAACATTAATGAAAGGATAGACTTATGACACAAGGTAACATTACGCAAGTATAGTGGATCAGACAGGCATAGACTCCAGGCTCTCTGATGCTCAATTTTTTCACATGACTAAAGATTAGATTTGTTTTGTTTTAGCTTTTATGACCCAAACCACAAGCCTGGAGAAAATGTAAAATAGGGGACTCTAAAATAAAAAGAATGGACTGTTTCCTTTCCTCCTGGTTTTGTTTAATTGACGGCTCCCATGACAGTTTGTGCACTTAGGTGGAGAGTGGAAATCCAAAATATCATTATTTATAACAAGCATTACCAGGTATACAACTAAAATAATCCCCAAACCATACAGGAGCGGAGTAATATTTGAAATAAACCAAACAATGTCCAATACTGCAAGGAATATTTTAACCAGATGTTCAAAGACAGCTCTTTGGTGCTTAATTTGGAGCTTATTAGATGAGTTGTCTGCAGTCTGACTCTGGACCACAAATGTATGTAAAAGTGTAAGTCTTAACATATTAAAATGGTAAACATTGGTAACATGTAGTGGTACCGTATATTTAACCTGTGACAGACTCTTATATACTTTAAAGTTTTGGGTTATTTACAACTCTAGATTAATCTACATATTGTTGTGAATGTTTCCAAAAGATTTTAACAATGCTCTTATTTTATAATCCTACATCAAGTAACAATATACTCCTATAATTTTAGTTGTGCTTGTAAACTATTGAACCTGGAAACCTTTGTGTTACTCTCTTCTTTTTTTTCTTACTGTAATGACCAGCGTATATTTTATTTTCTTTCTTCCACCTGATACATTCTCTGTTAAGTGTCTTACTGGTTCAGCTCACTGCTGCTGTAGTGAAATCATACCTGAGCTGCACACAGTCTGCTGTTTTCCTCCGTGGCCAAAAGTTGTAATTAAGCAAGGGGGAACAAATTAGATGCAAAATGACCTGTCAGAAAATCACATTTAAGTGAGGGATGCACTGGTATCTGCAGTAAAAAATTTAAATGATATAAATTGCTGTTTAAGTGCAGCACAGGCTAATGTTTTGTCACAAATTAATGTGACACAAGGCAGCAATGACAATCAAGGCTGCCTCATTCTAATTTGGTTGTGTTTAGAGGGCTTTTGTGAGCCGACAGCTTTACACAAATTAACACAATTGCCTGTTTTTATGAGGAAACCATAAATGCTATTCCCTCCTTTGCCGACTAATGAGGAGAGAAAACGGCTCGGATCTCAACATTATGGCGGCACAGAGACGTATGCAGAGGAGCAACATAGTGCTGTTATCTGCACATAAGCAGCAGAGAAAAGAACAAAGACAGATGCTAGAACAGGTCCCTAATGAGCTACTATCATTTTGATTCTCCCTTATGATCAGATATACATATACCGTGCATTCCTCTCATTATTGAAATTATAGTCAGATTCTGTTGCAAGAACAATTAGCCGAATATTCTGTTTTCTCTCAGGAATTTGCCTTTGAGAGGCATTAATGATAACTGCTGCTCACTAATGGGATGAGGAGCATGTTTGGGGAGGAGCATTTGGTCAGAGTATGGCGTTTAAACGGTGGGCATCTGTTGACATTTGCAAAGCTCATATCTCTTCTCTTATCTTATCACAGGCTCTGGAGAGCGAGTTCGTGTCTTGCCAGCTTCACCAATGGATTGACTTGATTTTCGGCTACAAGCAGCAGGGACCTGAAGCTGCCAGAGCCCTCAACGTATTCTATTATCTGACTTATGAAGGTGCAGTCAACCTCAGCTCCATCAACGACCCCTTGCTCAGAGAGGTGAGACTGCAACGTGATAAAATTTGCACCCATGCACGGACATTTTAATACACTGCTGATTGAACTTACTTATGCAGATCATGCTGAGTAAGGAGGATTTCTGATATAACCTTAAGTACACTTGAGCACCCTCAAATTGATTTTTGATCTGAGTATATTATAAAAGCATCGCCCATTCTCTGCATTTGTATTTCAGGGAGGTTTTTTATGCCATTAGCCAGGCTAAAATGCTTGCAGAATGTCACAGGAGAGCTAAGCTAACAGCCTACTGGCAGGTATTGCTGAGCAAAGCCTTTCCCTCGTGTGATACCTTTTGAAAGCACTCCACCAAGTGTTCCACTTTAACGCCTTAAAGCCTCCTTCTTGGCTTTCATTCATTATTCATCTCCACCACTTTGTACTGTACCACACACAAACTACACAGCCTGCCTGAAAGCAACCACACAAAACACAGTGCT
The DNA here is from genome assembly GCA_037177535.1 of Pseudomugil gertrudae. Classification (NCBI taxonomy): domain Eukaryota; kingdom Metazoa; phylum Chordata; class Actinopteri; order Atheriniformes; family Pseudomugilidae; genus Pseudomugil; species Pseudomugil gertrudae. The sequence goes on along the minus strand of JBAMHV010000004.1, from coordinate 11,395,080 downwards.
GAAAAGAAAAAACACTGCTGGCTTGCCCACAGCCTAACACGAGCATGACAACTTCACCAATCTGCTGTTAAAGGCAGCTCGCCAGCAGCAAGGCCAATTGACCCTGCTCCCATCAACCTATTTGACAACAGGTTTTAGTGCCAAAAGGGGCAACATTCTATTTTTATTGTTGTCATAGTATAGAAAGTAGAAATTACACAGGCTTTCTGTTTGAGGACAGTCACAGTTTGTTACAATGTGAACATTTCTACCAGTTTTCTGATAATTAAGATGTGGAAATGTAACATCACTACATTAAAATCTAAAAAAGAGGACAAACTATGTAAGAGATTATCCGAACTATTATTAATGGTTAATCTGGGAGTTTTTGAGACACAGCAGACATGCAGGTGGTTTCTTTTAGCACATTACATTTAATGTGATGAGTGTATTATTAGCAGTACAAAAAAAAGTACTGTCATAAATAAGACTCCTTGGCACCCATGTCTAAATGGAGATGAGTTCAGTGTCTGTAAATTGTTCGAACAGCCTTTTGCCTCCACTGTGTTGCTGCCCTTCATGCTCAATAACTGGAGCATCACGGGCACCGGGGGTACATCATTGATTTATCACCTCATTCACCCTAATTCCCATCCAGATGTGTTTTGGCCTTTATACACACACACACACAGGCGCACACACACACACACACACGCACACATACACACATGCAGATTCATTATCTGTGCTCACTGGTCATTTTTAAGCTCAGCTCATTACCCATTCTTTTGGTTAACACACACACACACACACACACACATAGCAGAAAATTGGATCCCTGATAGTCCACTATTTCTGCCAAGCTGTTCCAGTGACAGTGGAATTGATTAATTTACCAACACATAGGAACCCATCAGATACATCCCCATCCTACTTGCTGAAATGCACTCTTTGAATATACATGCACAATATACAAGATTGGTGCTCCAAATTGGTGTTTATGTTGTTTACATTGGGGAAACATACATATTTTTGTGACTTTTCTATTTGTAAATGCTACACTGTTTTAGTCTCCTTCAACAGTTCACAAATTACCTTATTGGCAGAGGCGATGAAATGCAGCAGCTAAAATGTACTAACTGCTTTATTTGTGTCCGAAATTTCAGTAAAGCTTTAAAGTTAGTTCCCCTGCATAGAGATGAAAGGAGCTTGTTGTTTTCTCCTCCCTCTCTGATGCCGTGACTCCACTGTGCTGCTTTTCACCTTTGAAAACACCCTCAGTCTGAGCACTTTAATTAGTTAAATAAACGAAAGCAGTGTTGCCTCTGTGAGCTAATCCAAGGCTCTCCTTCAACTGTGTTTGTGCGGAAGGAAATGTGCCCTGTCTGGGCAGAAGGTGGAAGCGGCGTTTCAGGCCTGGGCCTTGTCACAACCGGGTGCTGGGGGGCGGGGATGAGGACTGCAGGGGCTTTAGAACTGAGGGTTTTGCGTATGAAAGTGTCCCCAGAGTCTGCCATTATTGAGTGACAACTGTTTCAGCCTGAGCTGGGGTCTGGGCTGGGCTAGGCTGCATTAAGACAGGCCCCAGGCTAGTTCAGTGTCAGGGGGATGGTTTACAGATGTGTGCATCTGTGTGTGTGTGTTTGCTGTAGACTGGGTCAAAGAGTTCTGTTTTCTTGGTTTGCTGGTTCTGGATTCCTGCAATGCTTGCCGGTAGATACAAACCTCCACCAGACCCAATTTTGTTGCAAATACACACACACCCCCTCAAAGTTTGTACAGTTCACTCTAAAATATATTTGGTCATTAATCTACATATACACATTAATTTACTGACATCCTTATATGTATGTATATTTATGTGTACCCATCAGCATGAGTTCCCTCAATAGTATTGGCAGGTATGCATGTCACTAACAAAGTTTGGAATAGCTCAGCAAAGATTACTGACTGTTTAATACCCTTTCTGTGTTTTTCAAACCTTCCTGTCTCCCTGCCCCATTTTACAGGAGAACTCTGCATGCAGATGCATGCATGGGTTCGTGTGCTGGTCGGTAATGTGCACGTCTGTGTTGCCTCATGGTGCATAAAGAGAAATACACAATGACTTGCCTTCTCATCATTATACAGGGCTTCCCCTCTTTCACTTATGATTATGGAAAATCCCACAGCTTCTCACACCAGCGATACAAAACAGAACCCTGTTTGAATTGTACTGCGTTTGCGTAATTCAGCAGAAGACGGGAAATAAGCCCACGCGAGTGAACCTGCTGTGACACTTCTGCTGTATTTAATATTCTCTTTAAAGAGTGAGATTTAAAGCCAGTGATGCAAACTATCCCGCTGCACTGCTGGTCGGAAATACAAGCCCATTGTATTAATTGGTTAATTCTTTTCACGGTGTCTTTGTTGTTGGGTTGATTTGCATAAATGCAGAATGTTTTACATGGACATCCATCATGTCAAGCAGCTGAGTAAATCAAAGGACAGGCTGAAACATCTGAGCTAAGGGCGTCTCTGCCATTTAAATGTATAGAATTCAGAATACCCTCATCAGACATGGGCCAGTGCCTCAAAAAGAGATTGGCCTTGTGGATGGCCCCTCATATAATCACCTGAGCATTGCATTGGCATATAGAAGTAGAACACGCTGACCTAGACTCAGCCACTTTCCACCGTTCCACAGCCTCGTAAATGTCACATCTGAACTTAATGAAGATAAGTTGAGTGCCTTTGAGGAGTCTCTTTCACACATTAGCTTAAGCAAAATGCTGTAGCCTGTAGTCAGAGGAGGATAGCACTTTGACCTTGACTGATGCTCTTATTTTCTCAGACAAACTGTGCATGAGATGGAAAATGATCAGATTCTCCATCATGATCTGCAATGAAATCCTGCACTGAAGTGCTCTGGTTTCGAATTTCCTATCTTTCTTTACAAAGATTTGCTCATTACAAGCTAGTTATAATAAATTTAAACCACGTTATGATGGAAAGATAACCCATACATGTGTTAAGGTCAATACATAATGGACTCTCATTCAGCTGAGCAAACGGCTACAAAGATTCAGTACTAGTAGTTGGCAGTAAAGTAGCCTTGTCAGGCAATGAGCTTGTAATTTGCCTGAAAAGGCTGAAATTGTATGTAAATAAATGTATAAATCAGAAAAAGAAATTTATCTTTCCTTTGAACTTAAAGAAAAAAATCGTTGTAGCGCTTTTGTAGCTTGACTCAGCTCTAAACAACTGATGAGACCTTATAATAAAAGGTTTAAATCTCCACTTTTCTGCCTCTCTGGTTAGTTTCATGCAATGGTTATAAGCAGAATAATTTCCCAACCTTTTTTCTCATGGAAATACCATATGCAGGCTTCAACCATGAGCTCACTCTCGAGCCTGCGCCAAGAGAGGCTCAAGTGCCTCAGTCTACACACACAAGCTGTCACTCCCACACAGCCAGTCACAGAACACACCAACATATACTGATGGCTCTGTCATCATTTTGAGTTGGGCATTTTGTGACTGCCCGTCCATTTTTCAAACCATACATCACCAGTGTTTTTTTTTTTTCATATGATACACTTGTACAGTTTGTTGGCTTAAAGTTATTAAATGCTTGTCCACTGACCTACCCCAGAAGTTTGTTTTTAAGGGGTTGTTGGTAATTATGATGAAGAAATTAATAAATCTGGAAGTTCCTGTATGTTGGGACTCTTTTAGATATTCATTTAATGAATTGTTCAGACGTGCTGAACTTCTTATGCAGCAATTGGTCGATCAATTGGTTAACTATTCGGAACCTTGTACATCCAGAAAGAGAGTACGCCCCACCTCGTGCTACTTGGCTTGAGAGTGAGCTGTGTGATGATGTCCAGAGGCTGCTCAGCTGGCGTCTGCTCTGACATTTATGGTCCTATACCTCTTCATTAACACCACCTAACCAAGCATAAGAGCCCGCCTGCCCAGCTTGCCTCTGATTCTGTGTGGCTGTGGAGGATAAATTGATGGTAATGTGTGTAAATGTGAGTTAGCAAGAGATGAAGAAAATTAATGCTTATGTAGAATGTATATCTGCGACAGAACACCGACACGTGCATTATTCTCCTCCATGAAAGGCTTATTCTAGTTTAAAGTAGACACAATCTGTTATTTTTTTTCCTGTGTTCATATTTCTTCTTCTCTTGTTTTCCTCAGGCTGCAGAGTCTCAGATCAGGAGTTTTGGACAGACTCCCTGTCAGCTACTCATCGAGCCGCATCCACCCCGAAGCTCAGCAATGCAAGTGGTAAGAAGTCGCACAATAACAAAGAAATGTTTAACATATAATGTGGAAAAATGGTTTTAAAAAAGGGCTTCGGAAGCCCACTAAGCTCTAGTCTGCACATAATGCCACCACATAAGTTTTCCTTGTAATCTGTAAATCATTCCTTTCATTTTAATTCACCTTTTGTCCTCCCTTTGTTCTTTCCTCACTGTGGGAAAATACAGTCTTGGTTTTGAAATCTTCCCTTCTCTCATCATTAGTGAGGTGTGTGTGAAAGGAGAGATCACAAGCATTTATGTGCATGTGCGTTCACCAAGACATTTTCAGGGGAAAGCAAAGCATCGTGCTGGAAACCTGGTTCTGAGCCAGATTTTCCACCTGAGCTGGTAACAGAGGAGATCAGGGAAAGGGAGCAGTGTTGGGCAGTTCTGAAGTGATGGCCCTTTAAGGGCCAGTGAGTGCAGTCAGTGTGCCTGCTTGTGATGGACCAAGATCCCATGAGTCCCTATTAGTGTGGTGTCCCTGCGGCGCTGACAGCTGGCTTTAGACCACCACCCAGTGCACACACATACACAAACAGGCTATTTCTTTGAATCCACTGTCTCACTGTACAGGCGCATTCCTCTGAAAGGGTTTTATTTTAACACCAACACATACAGTTTTCAAACCATAATATTCAGACAGCTTTTTCAAACACATTTCAATCTCTTCCCACAGTTTAAAATTCCTTTAAGAATGCACAATAGTCTTACATGATCTCACTTTCCTCTCCTTCCTCTCATGTGTGTTGTCAGTGTCTGCATCTGCCCATGCTGGTGTTAATGATACTGTCAGTGCTTCTGGTTAGCTGTCAGATACACCGGATTTACTCAGCTCTCTTCCTGATGTTTAACACTGATGTTCCTCTTTTTTACACGCAAGGAGGAAAATAGCTTTCTGTTCATGCTGCTTAGTACAAACACTTTGTAAATGGTTCTAAACCTTGTTTAAGCAAAGGAAATGGGCTGGAAGGTCAAAGAGAGGACACTTGTTTTGACTGGAGATGTTTTCTTCTGATGTGCCGTATAAAAGGTAAAAGGAATAAACCAATGCATAGTATAATGTTTGTATGGTTATGTTATGATCCTTACATTCATAAAGGGAATTACGGTTTTGTACAGAGACAACCTAGAGTTGCATATGTGTAGTTATATACAGTATATGACACGTGGTTATAAGACGGCAGGTCAATCTCATTGGTTCGGGTGGTCTTGGGCACATCGCAGTCCCACCTTTTAAGTTTCAAGCTTTTCCTTATGCTTTCTTCTGGTTGTTGGTAAACTTATGTAACTCACAGCTATTTTCCAGATTGTTGGAGATTAAATACAAAAAAGCTTGTTCTTTGTTGTGGTGTGTAAATATAGTCAAAATTAACCACACGTAAACCTGTCTTCTGTTTTTACTTTGGCCACTAACACCCTTTTACCTGTGACCATGCCTGCCACCCATGAGAGGCATTTGTTACCAGCTATCGTCAATCCCAGCCAACTTCAAGTCATTGCTCAGGCAATGAGTGTACCCTTTAGTCTCAGTGATTTATAATAATTGTGGTGTCTAGTGCAGCATTTACATCTGGAAGTACTAGATCTGTTATCTTTCCTGTGTTCAGACTCAATGTGAGATAATCTGCTATTAATAGTACAGCGATGAGAGTCCAAAGCTGACTGAAATTTCTCAGAGATACAATTTGTGTTCAGATAACCGCTGAGTTGTACAGATGCCAGCTTTTCTATGATCTTGCCCATTAAAGGTAAATTTGCAACTAACTAAAACCACACTACCAGAGTTCACATTGGTATTCTGAATGGTTTTAGGCAATGTGTATTTTCTTTGGTGGGTGGGGGTTGCTTGGAGAGTTTCTGCTATCAAAACTTGATTTACGATTCCTTGTACATCAACAAGATAAATTAAAGATCACAAGTTGAACTTTTAAGATTTACAGCCTGAGCAGATCTTTGTCAACTGAGGAGAATTTATTCAGCATGTAAGGAGGGGAGAGGTTCTCTTCATAATAACACGTTTGTGAGTGGATGGAGACTTGAACAGAAATACCTTTTCATTTATCAGCTTTCCAGCAATCCATGTTGGAAATACTGCAACTGTTTGTGAAATTTTACAGTGACTTTTGCTTCTTTCCTAGTTTCTCTGCAGAGCTATTTCTGGCTTTTACCTTTTCTGTTCAAACTTAAATTTCCTGATCAATTTCTGCTGAGAACTCTTCCAGCTTCTAACTTCCTGTGCTTTTCTTTCCTCCTTCTTCTCCCTTTGTTGTTTTTTTCTTTACTGCCACACCCTGAATCTTCTACCTTCAACTTTTTTGTTTCGCTTTTTCCCCGCCACTCCGCACCCCCGCTCTTTTTCGTTCACCTGCGGTCCATCCCGGGGACCTGAACAGTATCTTCTCCTGCAGACTCCACTGATGTTTACGGAGCAGATGCAGCAAGATGTGATCATGGTACTGAAGTTCCCGTCCAATTCTCCTGTGACGCATGTTGCAGCCAACACTCAGTCGGGTCTAACATCACCTGCCATCATCACTGTTACGGCTAACCGCCTCTTTGCTGTCAATAAATGGCATGGTTTGACAGGTGAGACATGTGCCTTAATTTATACATACTGATATAATTATTCTATTTATCTAAAAATGAGAAAATAAACAGTTTTGTCCAAACTAACTATATGCTGCTATTTTTCACACTGTTATTCATCTGTCCTTAATTAATATTTAAGCATCTGATTTATAAGAAGATCGACGTGTCTTGTCTATACCGGATGGACATTGATGTGGGAGACAGCTGACTGTGTCTACTAGATAGCAGTATCAAATGTGACACATGTAGCAGCCGGCATTAGGTTTCACGTCCACCTCCATACATCACCCGATCACTTTGCAAAACCTTATTTACCCAACAGCCATCCTAGCCCAAAAGATACATAAAATTTGATATCTCTGAGATCATGAGGATGAAGACTGATTGGTTTTCAGTAGAAAATGTCATTTGTGCACAACGCAGATGAGCCTTATCAAATTAACTGATTTAGATAGCCGGTTTGATAAATAGAAGTATCTTGTCACCAACATGAAATGCTTGTATACCCAAACTACTTCTCATATCGCAGAGTGAAGGATGGAGAGATCTGTATACACTTTTTTCATATTTTTGACATCTGGAGTAAGTGTCATAAAGGCCCAATGGACATCCAGTTGTGTTTCATGTTTATTTTAAATCAGTGTTTATGACTTTCTACTAAATTTCTATAAATTCTGGTAAGTTGAAGAGTTAAAGTCATCTACTTTAGTACTGGGCTTGTTCTTTTGTTTTATTTTTTTACACTGCGAATTAATAACAGAATATTTATCGACATAAAAACTCATTATATATATAATTATTTTTAGTTTTTCTCATTGAGTGATTGACAAGCTGATGATAGAATTTATAATAATTAAAAGTATGATAAAGATTAAGGACTTCACTGTATGTTCTGTTGGTGTAAAATCAATACACACTCATTTAAATAAATGCATATTTTAGTGTGTTTTTACTGGATTTTCACATAAACTACTGAATAATTCCTAGAAGTAGTCATAGGCTAGTGTGAAATGTTATGACCTTATGTTTATAGTTTCCAGTGTGTTATAATGACCTCAAACACAGCATCTACTTGACAAGGCCACTCAATTCCAATATTAATTCAATCTGTCTTCCTCTTTGTCAGGTCATCAGAGCTCAGCGGAGCAGCAGTACCAACTTCCTGTGGAAATTGACCCTCTGATAGGTATGCTGTCATTTATGACTGTTAAAGAAGCCACACACACTTGAGTGTGAGCTTATATATGCATGAAATGAGTTTTTGTGTGGATTTGTGTATGAATCCTGCTTGCCTCTTGGTGACTCATGGCAGTCTGAGGGCTGTGTCCCTGGACAGTAGATTAGAGTTGTTTCTCAGCCTCTGCCCCAGTTCACTCGTCATGATATAGGCCCTGCTCACACTAAACCATTTGCATGCAAATTGGAATGCAATGAGCTGTGGCCTAGGCCAGCATTTCATCATCAACTCCCCCTCTTTCTCCCTCTCCATCGTCCTTTCCCCCCTCCCCGACTGCATCTTCTTTGGTTTAATTTGAGCGGAGGGAAAGGGCGCGTGTCAGTGGGAATGAATATGAATGTGGTAATAATGTGTGATTGAGAATGCACGCCGGACGGTTGTCAGGACAATATGGGCGCCTCTCATCCTTCACGACTTGTTGATGAGCAGGAGAAGAGAGCCATGCCGCAGTGATGTATGGGATGCAACCAAAGGACTCTCTCTTTCTGTGTGCCCTTACCATTTTTCTGTAGCTTCTCGCAATCTCATGCACATCAGGAAAGAAGGCTGCTTTTTCTTCACAGGCTATGGTCAATATCAGTCTCTCTAAACCATTTCCGCCCCAACCCCCTCTCTCCTTTTCCCCAACGCTTGCCTTTTGAAAATAACCAGTGTTGATTCTCAGATATTCGTCTTTATCTACACACACACTGCTGTACTTCCCTGCTTCAGTGGCCCTCCGGCAGAATAAAATAAATCTTGTTCTAGCATCACTCTTTATGCATTCAGTGCATGTTTGTAAAAGAGCATTTCAGAGGGAGTGTGTTATTTGTTACTGGAAGCAACGCTTTTAGGCCCATTTAATCCTTTTAGCCCTTTATTGATAATATTTTTTTAAAATTTGACTTGCACTCATAAATCATTAATTTTAAGATTCAACCATCATATCTTTGTGTGTGTGTGCGTGAAGGGGGTGTTGATAGTTGATGAGTGTGTGGACATTTTTGGGGGTAGATTGCAGGGAGTTTTGTTCTTGTCAGTAATATATTTACACTGTTTGCATTCCAGCAAGAGTCTGAGCTAAACACAGTAAATTGAGGACGTGCTGAGCCATCTGTGGCTCTGGGGAATGTTAGAAATTGGATGAAATATTATTTGCAGTAGATAAACTGGACACTTCCAGTTTCACCTGCTCCCCAGTGCGTTTGACCCCATTAAAAAAGAAATCAATCAGCATATCTCTTCAAAAAGAAGGGAGAAAATGTGGCTTTTATGAAAAGGAGCATGTCACTAACTCTGCTTAATCAGACCCACAAGATAAATTTCCTGTTTCACTTGTGACTGGAGTGGTGTACATATTTTGTGAAAGCTGTGCACACAGTGACATTACTCAGACTCTCATGGAAAATGTGAAGTCTCTATAAACTTAATCTCCAGGATGTTTTATGTGTTCTCTCACAAATCTTTTTTGCACTGAAGCTTCAGTGGAGGTTTATCTAAGTGTGGACTCTTTGAAAAAAGCTGATGTGCTGCATAAATATCAAAGTGTTTGGTTGATGACACAGAAGGTTTCATACTTCTGAATGCGTCTGCGCATTTTCAACATGCGCGTTTGTGTTTGCTTCATTACTTTCAGCCAGTAACGTGGGCGCTCATCGCCGCCAGATCTCAGATCTGCTGGATCAGAGCATTCACATCAGTTCCCAGTGTTTTGTCATCACAGCCGACAACCGCTTCATCCTTCTGTGTGGCTTCTGGGATAAGAGTTTCCGGGTCTACTCCACTGACTCAGGTACTGTATCATGCATTATGTTTGATAGGGAGCTTTAATGTGTTTCCTTTTAACTGGAGAAGCGGCGAGTACGTTTCAAAGCTTTCCCCATTTCCAGAACTACACAACACACGACAGACATTTGCATCATATCCATCCCATGTACAGATGCTACATTTTTGTTTCTGCACACTTAAATTTGTATGAAATCTGGATTAAAATAAGGTAAATAATCTGCTTAATTTAATTTACCCTGCAAAAAAAACCCAGAAAAATAAAGCTAAAGTCACATCTGTTATGTTTTCGCTTTTTTGCTGTCATTTGCTTCCACAGATCATGAATTCTTACATCAGAGTAGTTTATCATTTCAATTTTAGGATTAGCCTATAAAATCCTGTCTGTCCCCTTTTTTTTATCTCTTAAGTAAATGTTAAATATCTTCTGAAAGGAAAAAAAAAACTCATTTGAAAGAATTTCAGTAAAGCAAATTTTATGATCAACGTTGTCTTAAAAAATCAACTTCATATGACTCCATGAAACAAGTTAACCTCTGAACATATTCAGCAGTATTATCATTTGTTTACGTTAAGTAAAAGGGGGAGAGTCTGATTTCAGCCCAACACTAGCTGGTTTATTAACTGCTGCATTTTCAGTATGATGTTTTTATGCCTCAAAAACCTAATTACACTGTTGAGAAAACACATTACACTGGGACTACATGTTTTTCTTAGAGCAGAAAAAGCTTTCCTAGGTTGAAGGGCTTTGATTTCTTCTATCTTCAGAAGCTTTGAAACCATGCATCTAACCTTTGAAAATCTACCAATTCATTAGCTTTCCTCTAGCAACCTTCCTCAGGATGTACCACCTTTTAGCTATACCATTAAGAACGACACCTTAACTAAGACACCTGAACTAATTATAGTAATGAGATTGGCAGCTCCCGTTAGCTACAAGAATGTATGCATAGTTATTCCACCACTGCCATAGAGGGGCCACTATTTTTCTCAGCTGTGTGGTAATTGAAGATCCCTGTTGTCAGTTTTATGATAGCCCAGCATTACTAATTAAAACACTTTTTTAAAGTCTGTTTTAGCTGCCTTCTGTGGTTACAGCTACTCGGCTTACTCTAGAATTGTTGCTAGGAGGAGGAAATGGGTAATCTGCAAATAAGACACTGTGCTGGTTCAATTCTCAGCTCCTTCAGTCTGCATGGTTAGGTGTTGCAAAGCGAGACTGTGTATGGAAAAGCTTGGCTTGAATTGTATTGTTTTGTAGTGTTTTCACTACAAATCGGTGTATAACTGTAGGGATTTACTATCGGAATGAGTTCTCACATTGAAATATTACACTGAATATGCTGGACTCCATAGTTTGTCACAGTAGCATCATATATACATGGATACCACTGAGTTGTTACCTTCATACACATAACTGTGGTTTATGCACACACTCGCACACAAAAATGCCATCAGGTCAAGGGTCCTAAATGAAACTGTCTGAAGCTTCATCTCTCTGCACCACTCTTCCCTGCTCCAACCCCCCTCCACCCCAGTCCAATTCAGAATACTACATGCATCTATACAACAGCCTCCAATTCAATTTCAACAGGCCAGGCCCTCCCTGTCTTTTCTAAAGGAGGGAGGGAAGGAGGGACAGTTGCACAAAGATGGCTCTATTGTACGACTGCCACAAGGGTGTACGACCGGAAAGTGAACACAGTTTAATCGCACACGCTCAACAGCTGCCACCAAGGTCCCTAATTCCCCCAGGTTAAAGAACTAAGGGATTTTATCAATTACAAGATTTGATTGGTACATGTGCACAAAACACTGCCTTATACGCCAGCATGCACACATCCAGTTTGATTTGTCTCTGTGCATGCATCCATGTATGTGTGAGCAGAAGAGAAATCATTTAATATGAGCTGCATGGTAGCCATTATTGCAGCCGCCATCATTACTTATTTTCAATGTTTATAAAAATGTCAAACATTTCACATCTTTGATGTCTCTTTCCTTCTTTGAAAGCTGAGTCAGTACCCACCCATTTCTATAATGATTATTGTCATTTCAGCGAGCCGCGGCTTAATTATCCAGTGGACGGGGATTTTGACACCCAAGCAGAAACGTCATGGGTTGCAAACTCTCCCCAAGTTTGACTGCAGAGGTCACACTTTGAGCAGCATAATGAGTATTAGACAGCTAGACAGTGGAGCTGTGGTCTGAAAATCTGACAGCAATTAGCCTCTTTACATATACACACCACACGTTCACAGATGCACACACAAAGTTGAAGCAAATATTTATTCTTGTCTGGGAATTAACAGAAGTCTGATCCTGTGTGGATCAGTGTCCCGAACAGACAAATGATCAACAATCACGTGCCAGCAAGTTAAGAGTTATGTCAAACAATAAATGTGGTGTGGATTTACAACTCTCTTGTATTTTTAAAATGTTTCTCTCTCTCTCTCTCTCTCTCTCTCTCTCTCTATATA
>JBAMHV010000004.1:11334378-11380635 GCA_037177535.1 Pseudomugil gertrudae | reverse complement strand
TATATATATATGTGTGTAACACATTATTTGTGCAGGTTTAATCAGGTATTATGACACTCTGGAATGTACTCAGATATGTACTGTACTGTAAAAAATCAGAAGTTATGTATCTGTTTTTATTATAACTTGTAATTAAACTTTTGTTAATATAACTGTAGTTGCTATTAACACAAACCTTTCTCTTAAATGGTATTTTAGGCTACTTCATTTATTTCTCCATCTATTCGAATAGATGTTATGATAGTTAAGAATTTAATTTCCACTCTGTCTTGGAGACAACACACCACATGACTTGAATAAATTTTGCTTTCATTTAATCATATGTGCACAATACTAACTGCTAACCTGTTTAAAAGTTATTCATGAACTCAGATTTCCCATTAGGTTTTCCTGGATCAGTTATCAGTGAAATAGAATTACTCCTCTTAAGCAGTAACAGTATTTTTAATTTTTTCTAGTTTTATTGCACATGTTCTAGTTGGCTAAATAACCCCTACTGAATAATACAAACTCGCATAAAACAGTAAATTTCCCTTTCCATCCACAAGGTGTTAACTTGGGAACTCGTACTTACAATCTTGCTTCCTTATAAAAATGTTTTGATTTGCATCATTTCAGACTTGTAAAATGAGCCTGAGCTCCCACAATGTGCCTGTGTTCAAAGATTAATATCCGCACTGCATCAGCAACACAATACGCACACACACACAGATAGTTGATACTTTCCTTACCGTCCAGGCTCTGCTCGTATACAGGTATAAGATTGTAATCATATGTGCCCTTAATTCAAACCAAACGGCAAGTTAAAGCTCAAAACTGATAGTTTGCTCAGTTTTTCCGCTTTATAGGTCTTCACTGAGCAAAATGTCTGGCTTTTAAGTCATGTTTGTTTTAAGAGACAGTGAGACTGTTAACACGATTAAAATGGGGATGTTTGGGCTGTTGCCCTGGTAAAACCAAAGTTTAGACAACTGCCAAGTGGACAGTTAGATGTCAAACCACTGGCATTAAATATTATGCAACAGATTTTCAGCTGTTTACATGTTTAGAATTGAATCAAAATGTTTATTATAAATTCATACATAATTTATGTTTTTAACTTGTGGGTTTGTACACGAAGATTTCATTTAAATTTTTTTTGTTACTTTCCCTTATATTTGCGCTTTTTCATGACTGTTTTAATAAGCAGTCCAATCTGTATAGAGCCTTTCTGCTGAATCTAACTAGGATTTTACAGAAGCTTTTAGGGGAAAATGGTGGCTCTTATTACTGGACCTGTATTGAATTTTATGCGGTATAATTGAATTAGGGCAGTAACTGCATTAAGTCATTGAACCTAATATATTGCACAGTATATAACATTAGTCATCACTGTCATTACTTTAAAACTTTTTTATTATTTCTATCAAAAGGGATGCAAAGGTTTGGAAGAATTCTGCCTAGTTTTTCAGAATAATCTGGTGAATAATAATGATGAGCATAATCCCGCTGCTGGGGTCATTTTGTGTTACATCACACAGAACTGTTAAAAAGTTGCTTTATTCAAACACTTTTATTTAAACTAAGCTAAGCTCAAACAGGGAAAGATGAGACCCCCTTCCTGAGCATTGAACCACAACAGAGCTCCAGCTTAATATACATACAGACACACAGTGCTGACCTGCACTGTTCCTCTGTTTTCTATCAGATACCTCTGTGTGTGCAGTCATCCAACTCAAGACCGACCAAATGTTTAAATTACAGTAACCGTCTCTGTCATTAATCCATCTTCAGTTGCTAAAAGACTAACGGTATGTACAGGAAAAAAAATAATAAGCTCTATGTATCTGTGTGTGTTTGTGCGCTCGCTCGCAGATAGAGAGGACAGATGGAGAAATAACAGTCGATTTTCTGTTGTCACTCGGCCCGACGGCTCAAACCAAAACAAAATCACGCAAATTTCATGATTTGGAGCATAACTTACTCTTGCTTCCTCTGGTTTTCTGTTTCTCTGCCTGTCTAATGCAGAAACATCTGGATCCAGTGAAGGCAGTCATGGGGAGAGGGTTTAAACATAGGAGGCTGTCTAGTTGTAGAACGACTGTGTGTTTGTGTGAAGCGTGTGCATGACAAAAGACTTAAAATTATGTCTTTTAAAAATGTAGTAAAATAAAGTCTTTTGCCCCCTCTAGTGACTATAAAGCATTGACGAAGTGGATTGTAAACAGATCTGTTGTGTTTTTGTGTTTCCAGCAGCATTTACCACTCCGAGGGCCATCCTGACGGGTCATGACTGTGAGGTGACTTGTGCAAGTGTTTGTGCTGAGTTGGGTCTCGTCATCAGTGGCTGCAAAGGTAAGATGGCTCTCATCTGAGTACATGTCTGAAATATTTCTTTAAATCTATATCCAGCTTCTATCTACTCTGCCCATTAAATGATATGTAATGGACAGTAGAAAGAGGTCATTATTGTGACATATAAACATACAGTATAAATGACTCGATGTAAACCTCAGTGGTCACATTATTAGGAATATGTCTCATTTTAAAAAGCTTTTAGCATTAAATCAATAAAATATCATGGAAAACATTTGCAAATCATGTATACTCTTTTTAGTATACATTTATACAAAATTTTATCAAAGCTTTTTTAAAAAGAAACATTTTGGACAGGAAAAAAACATTAAATGAAAAATTAGATACAGTTCAAACATTACAATATTTAGCTTAGGGTTTGTGTAAATATATTTACTCTGTAAGGGGTAGGACTCTGGATTGATTTTGATTGTACAGAAATTTATTATAAATTCAATACAAGAAACCTTTTTAAAAATGTCTAAAAGGGTTGGTTTTTTGTTTGTTTGGTTTTTTTGCATTTCCTCACACTGTGTGGCATCATTTTGTTTCTTTCCCAATTCTTGATTTAAATTTGGTTACAGCGGCTCAACAGTTTATAACTGTCTTCATCAGTTTTATCTAAAGGTCCAAAAGTTGGTTTACAGACCAGTTTAGCATTCATTTGACACCAGCTGTGATGGGTGATAATGTGGCTTAATATGTTATTGTTGAAATAAACGGGTTTCCTTTTAACTTATATGAATTGGACGGCAGTATATTTTTCTCCAACACCTGCTGAACATGTAGTTCAGCATCAGCGGAGCTTTGACAGACATGCAAGTTACGGATGTTATGTGCTCTGCTGCTCTTTTGATACCATGATGGATGCTATCTTTTGAGATCTGTGCTGATAACCTATTACAATATGAAAGGTGAGGCATCCAGAATGTAACAAAATGGTACATATTTTATTTGTCAGCAGCAGATGGTTCCTGAGAGGGTACATCTGAATTTCTGGATTTTTTCCCCGTGTCGTTTTTATTGTCATTGTTGCTCTTGCCTTAATTTTCTTAATGGGGCTCAACTGAATGTACATCAAAACTAGCAAGTTTTAATATATAATGTTTTGTAAGTCAGGTTGTCATTTGCATGATTGAATAATACATTGCATTCTGATTTAGCCATTCTACACCATATATCAATGTATCAAAGAAAACAGATTTGCATGTGGAATAACACTTTTCAGTCAAATACTGTTTAACTGTAAAACAGTACAAATAAATACTATATGCATTTAATAAATTAGTATAACACTTACAAAAAACAAAACATGCACACAATAATTAAAACAACTCATTTAGCCTTTACCATCTTGTCATGTGTGTTTTCAGAGGGTCCTTGTCTCATCCATTCTATGAATGGGGACCTGCTGCGTACCCTGGAGGGCCCAGAGCACTGCCTGCGTCCACGTCTCATTCAGTCCTCCACTGAGGGACACTGCATGATTTATTATGACAAGGGACAGTTTTGTCTCTTTAGTGTAAATGGGAAACTGCTTAGACACATGGAAGTGGAAGACAACATCAAGGTGAGGAAATGATAATGATAATTTGACTATACACTAGAGAGTGAACTTGCATATATATGTCTGCACCACATCTGTGCAGAAAGTTCTCTCACTGATTAAAGGCTCAGTTTTGGTTTGAGATCTGAGTGAGGTGAAGGTCAGCGTGCCTCGGGACAAACTGAGACTTCACATCTCTCTTTCCCCGTTCGCCCACATACACCAGAGGAAATGGTTCTTTTGATCCACAGCTCTGTTGTCAGGTCAAATTGCGGCAGTGGTGGAAAACATTCCAGAGGAGTGGTCACTTCTGGACACCAATGCCATTAACTACCCTCCAGCGCTGGACGACACATTCCCCATTGCCCACATTTCCTCCCTGGAGGTTAGAGTGACACGAGATAGCAGCTACCGCCTTTGGTTTCCAGGCTGTTTCCGGTTTGGCCTGGGAAATGTAAGCCTGCTCTGACAGACAGCCACACGCATGTTTCCTATTAAGAAACCTCTTTTGCCCAGGCTCCTAATCTGCCAACCAGTCCACTCCTACAAAGCCACAAATACACTGAAACTGATTGAGAGCATTACCAACACTGGAAAAGTAGCGAGTGTTTAGTTCCAAGGTTTCTGAGAAGTTTATTGTGCCCTCAAAAGACACTAACAATGTTTTTAGATTTGCTTTGTAGTTTTCTCAGGGTTTCTTCTAAAGATGAAGCTTGGGGAACAGTGCGGGCCGCAGTCGGCCTCGACAGCTTTCCTCTGCTGTTGTAAATTCCATCTGTGTCAGATGGCATTAGGAAAGTCCTAACATCTTGAAGTAAGGCTGAGAGTCCCGGCCTGCTTAGCTCCACCCTCCGGGTCCGAGAGTATTTAGTGCACTCGTGGACAAACCAGAATCAATCTTCTTATCCCTCTGAGCCTCAGCACAGTATGGCTTCGAGATAAATAAGTGTTTGTCCTGGCCAGCGGTACGTACTTAGAAATCAAGGGTAAGAATGTATGTGCTATGACTTTATAGGGGTCTGGAGTCAGAGATTAGATGACAGGCTAACATTCGGCATCCTGGTCTAATAGCAGAATCGGATGCCAGAGGCCATACTGCATGGATTACATTCTTTCAAGTTATAGTACAAGTCCTGCAGTGTAACCATCCTAGCCGTTTTTTCACTGCCCGTGTCAGTGTAGCAGGGGGATTAACAGCACCATAAATTAAATGTTTTACCTTCTCCTGTCCCAGAATACACCCACTGTTCTTTGAAAAAAAGTAGAAATATGGGCATTGCATGTGCATGTGTTTCTGCTGGACTCATTTTTTAGTCATCTGAGCCGAGGCAACCATGTTAGCCCCTACAGAGCCATCGGCCATCTTGTTTGACCGCCCGGTGGCAAAGAACTGATTTATAATCTCTGTCAGCAACCTCCTACCTGGCCAAGCTGACATGTCTGCCAGCTCTTCTGCCTCCTGCTGTGCTCCAGTAAGGTCATGGACTCCATTAGTGGATATGCAAGTGCATTAAGACTCGCTAGTAACTACAAAATGGCTCTCTGCTTTTTTCATTTTAAACCACTGAACAGTGAACTTTTATGTCTCCATCCGGAATATCACTAAAGCTTGACGGCCAATATAATCAAGAAAACGACAGAAAGAAACACATTTATCATATGAAAATCATGAACAAGCAAAGGATACTTTTTAGTGACAAATCTTAAGAAATATTACCCAGATGTGCAGCTTTCCTCAGATGTTACAGTGTTATTCCCCTGAGTGCCTTGCTTTGTTACAAGCAGAAACTTTCTTAGATGAAAACTTAAATGAGAATTAAGAACCCGAAATTTCACCTCCTCCTATCTCAGGTTGGACCTAAAAGCCAGTCAATTCTCACAAGCTACAATAACAACTTCACATATTTATATTCAGGCACAGAAGAACAGTTTTTGGCTCTGAAACATATTATCTGTGTTTCTATGGGAAGAGTAGAGGTTTCTAGAATTCACTTGTTTATTCTACAAACCGGTGCTTGCTCCCACTTTGCATTTACCTTCTTTACACAACTTGGATTTTCTTACAGCTCTTATTTTTCTATCTTGTTTTATGCAACAGGAGACAGTTTTTTACAGACAAACGGATCCACTAAGCACTAATAACACATTTATATTGCATCTTTCAGGACACCCCAGGACCCCACACAGAAAAGACAAGACTAGATGAAAACAAACCACAAGCAGCTGATAGAAATCTGACAGGGAACAAGAATTAAGATAGACTAACTTTGATTGAAATTTGTTGTTTAAAGGTGTTTTAAAAAAACAACAAACAAACAAACCACAAAACAAAACGCTGTGCTGCAGATACCAGCTGGTAAAACTGGGATAACCCAGTCTCTGGTTAGTGGTCTAGTGTGAGCAGTGATGAGCAGGCCAGTGTCTGCAGACCTGAGGGTTCTGAGATAAACATTGTTTGTACACTTTAGAAGCAATGAACAAGGATTTTGTTTTGGTTGAGTATGTACAGCACTTTGTCACAATGACGGTTGTTTTAAAAGGCTTTATAAATAAAGTTGAGTTGAGTTCTAATATAAAATGCAAAGATGAAGGATGTATAGAAGTACTGAGGAGCAGGGGCATAGAGAGATCAGAGGCAAGATGTTGGTGCTAATTGTTATAAAAGGCAGTTCCAGCACAAGCCACACAAGTGAAACCAGTACTGCATCCAGTCATGCTTCACCCTGCCCATTAGGAATGATGACCATGGGTTAGTTCGGCTAAACTGCTCCTTGCTGCCCTCTGACGGGGTGCCATTGTGTGACCTTTTTTATGTGTATAGAGTTCCACAATATGCAAACGATTGTGTGCATGAGAATAACAAACTCGGACCAGTAACTAAAAAAATGTTCTTAATGCAAAACTTTTGCTTAATTTGGGATGCACTTCTTATGTTGTCGAAGGGTTGTTTTCGTATCAGTTTCCTGAAAATGACTTGTTCCACCTTTAATTTTCCTTCTGCCATTTAATATAAGCCTGATTCAACACACATGCCGCTGATGATTGAAATGTCTCACTGAATCACCACAAAGAGGCTACAGCTGAAAGACATCTGACTTCCACGTCATAAAACCGCAAACGACAAAAGCCCTCAGTGTCACTTGTTGCTTTTAGAACTCACATTCAGCCTCGTCATTTCATCAGCTATGGTTACTTGCTGATTGATGCTCCTAACTGTTTTAGTTTCAGCTTCCACAAAGCACTATGCGTTTAATAGACTCCAGTGCAGGACTTGATTTGTGTACATCTGATTCCCAGAGGAACCATTCAGCTGCTGTAGTTTGCAGGAAAAGCAGATGAGACGAGTAAATTTCAGGGCCTAACTGTGGGGAGCAATCTTTGCTGAGTCAGGGGTCTGTGAACAGAATGTGTGTTTTAGTCTATCAAACAACCTCAGGTGTGAACTTTAACTTATCAGAGATAACCGACACAGACCTCCAATTTTATTTCTGCATGTCTTTAAACATTGAAGGACAGTTAAGTGATTAATGATAGTATAAACCTTGAATAATATGTCGATATGCAACATCATGTAAACATCTTTCTATGTCTTCGGCAGGCCATGCTTCTCAGTCGAGATGGTCAGTATCTGCTGATAGGAGGGGATGGAGGTGTAGTTTCTGTCTGGCAAGTTCATGACCTCAAACAGCTGTTCACCTACCCCGGCTGTGATGCTGGAATCCGCTCTATGGTCATGTCCCATGATCAAAGGTAACATTTCACCTAAAGAAATGGCAAAGCTCTTCTAATCTTTACCAAAGTTGAGGCAGCAATAACTCTGTGTCAAACTTAGGAAAAAATGACATAATTATTCTCTTATCTAAAAATTAAATTAAAAGGGACGAGAATCTCATTGTGTCAAGTTCATTGTGCTGCAATAAGCAATTTCATTCCTCAGTATTTAGCCAAAACTGGGCAGTGGTTAGAAGAAATAAAGGTACCATCTCCCATTCTCCTTTAAGAAACTCAAGGACCACAAGTAAACCTGCAGTGTGAGAGTTTAGTGCCCTTCCGGTAAATGTGGTGCTGTGAGATATTGGAGCTTATTCATTGAAGGCTTTGTATGAGTATATATTGAAATTCTGTCCTGTATTTAACAGAGCCACTGAAGAGAGGACATAATTAAAGAAAATAATTTCAGAACTATTAATGCTATGTTTTGGATCATTTGGAGTAAAACTGCCAATAATAATAAATGGCAAAACTCCAGCCTTGAAACAAGAAGTGACTATCCAAGACAGGACACTCATATTTTTGGCAATATATTGGGAGAGTAGAAATGTGGTCATAGAAACCTGCTTTATGTGTAAGTTGATCAAAAATAATTCCAGTTCCTCACTGGATGGCATTTACTTAGCTTTCAGATGTACAGGCGTGTATTTGAGGCACTCGCGTCCGAAGACAACAACCATATTCATGCCTGAATTTAACTGAACTTAAAGCATCTTCCACGTATTTAAGGCATGCTCATGGTCGAGCACAAACTGCCTGGCTTTATCTGGCTTCATGCATAAGTACAGCTGAGTGGGATCTGCTAGCAAGAAATTATTGCTGTGCTAATATCACTCAAGTGAATCTAATAAATATGACTTAAACCAGCTGTTTAATGCCATTATGTTTCAGCATCGTTCTTGCTCAGTCATAAACTGCATTGCTTCGTTAAAATATACTCACAAATATTCACCTGGGTTTGTAGAGAAACAAGCTGTTCATTTCTAAGCACAATTCATTGAGATTCAGTCTAAATTTACTCTTTTTGTAATTTTCTCCTATTTCCATGCTGTCAGTTTCTGAAGCCGTTTATCATCCTTTTATTGAGAGCACAGAAAATGGACAGCAACTTTGTTTACCATCTATCATTACTGGACGAGCTGATTAATCCAGGTGTGCTCGTCGTAACGATGACAATAGCCAGACACACCTAGATTAATTAGTTCATGCAGTAATGAAAGATGTGAAACGCGGAAGCTGCCCTGAATTCAGGAAGTAGCGGAGTTGTGCATAAAGCCCATTCACATTTGAAACGAGTGAAATGAAACTCCTCTTCTACCGACTCTCCTCAGGTGCATCATTACCGGCATGGCATCTGGCAGCATCGTTCTCTTCTACAATGACTTCAACAGGTGGCACCACGAGTACCAGACCAGGTACTAAAGGGGGAAAAACTACAAGTTGATTGACAAAGACAAGAAAACTGAATGATGCCGTTGTTGTGAACTCTTATTAACGGCACTGTTCTGTCCACAGCCTGATATCCTGAATGTATCTCAGTGGAAACATGGAAAAAAAAAACTGTCCTGTTATAGTAAATTAATCAAAACTATTTTTAAAAAGGGCATTGATATATTTTGTAGATCTAATAGAGAATTTTCATATAAATCTTAAGGTGTGGGGAGGGGAGGGGGGTAATATGTTACTGTATGCTTTAAAGCAAAATCTATTTTTAGCTGTAAGAGTCTATTTTCATCCCCTCCAGAAAAGGGAAAGTGGGATTTTTGGGGAGTTAGGAAATTTAAAATCCAAATCTTTGTCTACTCTGGGGTGTGTGATTTCTCTTTTTTTTTCTTCATATGGTGTGTATGTAGGAAGTTATTACCTAATCATGTTGTTTCCTGTTTTGGTAACAAAGCAGGTAGATATGAAGAGCCTAAATAAAAATAAAATACTTGACAGATGAGTGAAGAGGGAAATTACATTTATATAAATCTTCATATATGTAATGTTTAAATGTAGTCCTCCATATTAAAGATGTCTACTCCCCTGTGCTTGCTTAGAGATTGTTTATATGCATGATTCGTATTCAACATATCTGGTTAACGCTTCAAACAGATGTGATAAAAACCTGCTTTAGGTAACGGAGTCAACTCTTTTACATTTCTTTTCTAAATGACTGAATACGCAGAGAATAGTGTGTTCTAACACCTTGAAAAATATCTGAACAGAGAAATTGAGAGGATGGAATGTGCTTTTTAGTCCTCTTGAGTCTCCAAAGCAGCTTGTCAGTGGGAGATGTGCAATGACAAGAAAGAATTAAACACAATCTTGTTTTCTTTTCATCACAGATGTCTGAAGTATAGAGTAACCATAACGATGTGATTATGCACCAAAATAATGCGACATTTTTCATAGGTTCTTTTGTTTATTCTCTTGAAAGTTTGGTCTTCAGAAAACATTCCTACCTTTAAAATGTGTGCTTTGGTGTGGCTTAAATATCCAGTTCTATTAAAACTTTTTCCTGTATCCTTTTTTTTTCCTTTTTGAAGTGTTTTGTTTTGCTGAGTTACAATAAAATGAATTTTATAAATTGAATTGTCCTGATTTTATATGAAGCATCATTAACTGCACACCGCCCTCTAGTGGTCAACATGAAGTCTCACACAATCACCACAAACATTCATTTGAAATCTTTATTGCATTTTTTTGCCTAACTTTTCCAAAATAGGACATTAAAATCCGCTGCTTTATACCTCTTAATGCGGAATTGCAGTATTTTATTTATCCATTAAACTGTCTTTGCACTAGTTGTCCTTTCCATCTGCAAAGCACATAATCCACTTCAGTTTACAGAAAAGAGTAAATGATTGTGTACCAACTTCACTTTTTTGAATGAGAGATGGTTTTACCTTACAAAGAAAGGTTAAAGATTCATGCAGAGAAAGTCCTGAAGTAAACAGGTCTTCTGCTACAAGCAACAGCCGACATCCTGTGGCGTTTTTTACAGTATAGGTGCAGAATGTGGGACATCAGGTTTAAGCTTAACTTAGTGTAAAGACATCAATAGGCCATAAGCAGTTAATCTGTGATGTGGAATTAGCACAATCATTCTTATTAATCCAAGAAAACAAAAAGGGGAGTGCTCAAACACAGGAGAACTAAACCTTTAGGTTCGAAGTGGACTGCTTTGGTTCTTCAAACTATTTACAAACAGGACTGACACCAAATAATATTCATGAATGAAGATGTTAGCATGTTCAGGGGGGTAAACATAAAAATGCTGCGACCGATAAACTACAAACATAGACAGAACAAACTTTCTTACATGCTAGCATTTTTGCTCATTTCTAAACTAAATGTACAAATGAAGGATTAAAGTCAGAGTTTGATGTGAACACCACAAACAGATTCACACATAATGGCTGATAACCCCTTGCAGTAGTTTCCATGGTAAATAGGATGTGGGAGGATTAACAGAAGAGAATAGAATGATGCATTTATTCCCAGCAGGAATTTTACCTAAGAGTTTTGCAATATTTACTTTCCTGTTGTGAGAAAAATCAGCTTCTTCAAATTCCCTGGCTGTATAAAAATAAATTAGTTTTATGAGACGGAAGGGCTTCAATAATTTTTCAACAATCAGGACATGATTAAATATATTTTTAACAAGAACCTCAGATGTGTAACAAGACATGAAGACAGTTCGTTTAACAAAAACAAAGCTAAAATGGAAAAAAATTAGTCCAAACATAGCTAGACTTTTAAAATGCATTTATAGATATTAGTCTGATACAAATGGGAAATGAATAGCGTCTAACTTATGCTCTCAAGAAGACTCAAATGGACCTGTAGGTATTTAGTTATTAAATGGCAACATAGTGTAATACTTATGAGGTTGTAATAATCTAGCTGTAAGTACTAATTAAGACTAGTTAATATATTTATTGTGTTCTGATGTACAAGAACCTATAATTCAGAGGATGTAATTGTATGTTAGTCTTATCTCAAAAACTATGATCGCCCAAATCTAGCCCGATTTCATAGGCTGAAATATCTCAGTGCTGTGCCTGCTAGAGCATAACAGGTCAGAATGTACAAAAGAGAAACACGCAGTCAAAATTGGACTTAAAATATAAGAATTCACATTAGTGTGATGCAGTAACTTATATTCTAAAGACAGTGATGCTCAACTCATTCCCTTTTCCTCATCTGCCAATAATAAATAAAACATATATACAATCAAACATTTCCTTGTGTTCACAAAAAAAAGAAAAAATAAGAACAAGCAGGAATCCTGTACACACAGCAGTCACTGGCTCAGTTTATAGCTGCAAAAAAACCCTAAAAAACTAAACTCAAGGCCATGCTTTAGCTTCCTCGTTCCTTATGGAATGGTGTAGGGACAAACTGGGCTAGACACACTGGGAATTTAGATTTTCTCCAAAAGTTCCTCAGCTAGTAGAGGGCTAAGAGGAGGAGGGCCGGCAGGAGGTGTGGAAGGAGGAGAGGGAAAGAGAGTTGGATGGATAGAAGGGGGGGAGGGGGGCTCTTGTTTTGTGTGGGAAGAGATCGGAAAGAATACAGCTGGTTGGACAGGAGAGACAGGAGAAGGGGACACTTGTTTGTTAGGAGAATAGTGGTTTGGGGGGGCAGGTTTGGTGGGAGATGAAGGGGAAGGACAGAAGAGTGGTGACAAAGGAGTTGTGCAAGAGAGAAGTGGAGGAAGACCTGAGGGAGCGGCGTGCTCTAAAGGTGAGCAGGGAGCAGCAAAGAACATTAAAGGTGCCTCAGTTTCAGGAGGACATGAAACAGGAAAAGTGTCAGCAGAGGGTGAGGGAGAAAACTGCAGCAAACTCACAGGAGCAGGAGGAGGCGGATCAAGTTCAGCAGCTAATGGGGGGCTGTTATTCAGGGAATTGGAGCAGAGTAGCTCAGAGGTGGACATAACATCAAACATCGCCGCCTCCGAGGTTTGGAGCGCTTCAAATGAAGAACTCTTTGTAGAGTTTGGTTCTGTGGCACATGATGGCTGTTTGGTCGGAGACGCTGGTATGTCTTTCTTGCTCAGTGAACATGGAACTGTTTGTTGTCCAGAACAATGGGTGGTGAGCTGAAGGGTCTCCTTATCTAGAGCTGTGTTCTGGCAAAAACAGAGACAAAACATGAGCTGATCTGCTAATCAATAAGAGACAGGCTGAACCAGTCTACAGTGGAAATGATCATTTAGCACCAGTAATCTTTATCCTGTGAAGCTTCTTGCAGTGAGTGACATATGTTGACTCTTATACCTTTTATTTGTTACTAACCCATTTCAGTGATCTTCATTAATCACACAGAAACTGACATGAATAGATGAAGATGAGACACAAAAAAGAAATGAAAGAACACTTTGTAAACACTGACCAGTACAGCAAATAAAATCAAGTGCTGCTATGTGTGTGCATAAAGAGCAAATACAAAAGGAAACTTTTACTTTCTCCTCTTTAGTTATTTTGCATAAACTAGTAAATGTTCTCTTCATCATTTGCCCTTTT
This sequence comes from Pseudomugil gertrudae, assembly GCA_037177535.1. Lineage (NCBI taxonomy): Eukaryota > Metazoa > Chordata > Actinopteri > Atheriniformes > Pseudomugilidae > Pseudomugil > Pseudomugil gertrudae. The sequence goes on along the minus strand of JBAMHV010000004.1, from coordinate 11,367,468 downwards.
GCTGGACCCCAGAAGCGAAACAGACAGCATAGCGTTAAGTGTTAGTACATACCATTATTGCCTTGGAGCTAAATCAGAGGAACGAAATGCAGGGAGAAGGAAAAAGCAAAAAGGGACAAAAACTAGTCTTACTAACAGCTTCACAAAACAAAATCAACACAATAAGCATGACAGCAAATGGATGCACTTTGTTCCAGCTCAGTGCTTCGCTACTATTTTTTATTCCAATGCAAAATGACTTACTGTGTTTTGACAAACTGGGCTGGAACAAACTGGAAGATTTCTTCAAGTCTGTGAGAACTAAGCAGTTTTGGGAATCACTAGCTAGATAAATCTAGCATTATTCTGTATTTTCCTTTATTGAACTCATAAATGACAGACTATAAGATACTGGTAGCTGTAAACTATTCTGCGATTTCAATGATTTTAAATTGGTAACTTGTATGATGTAAAATTGATCAAAAATTGTATTAAATTTGCATTTGGTTGATAATTTCCGTTACATTGCGTCATATCCACAGATACCCACATGTTTAGCTGATTGTTACAAGTTAGAAATTTAAGGGTGACTTATCAGGCTTTCTAGGGATTTTTATACAACACTAACTGGTATTAAAGGTAGCAAATAATTAAACCAACACGCTTCCTTACTTTTTGTGCCGACTTTAGTGGGACTTCTCACAATTCAAGCCAACATAATTGTAATCAAATTTGAAGAACACCCTGAGTTTTACTTTTAACAGCTTCATAAAAACAGCATGATACTCATGATAAAAGGAATACAGTCCAGGCCTTTAAGCCTGTTTTGGATTGTCCAGATTTCCAGTGTTCTCTGACTGAACTGCTCATAAAACTATGACCTGATGTGAGTCATAGCTCTCGTTTGGCATTAACAAAACATACATTTTCATGCTCGTTTTGCAAATTCAACTAATCTCTTTTACTTTAAGGTTTTTTTTTTTACTTTTAGCCCATGGAAAATGTCTTACAGCACTGATTTAATAGTTCCTTTTATAGCGAGGTGCCTAAACCGACTGAATCCATCGTGCCCTTTTCACCACGCTTCACAGTGAGGATGTATATCTGGTGTTGTTAAGTGTCTCCTTTTTAATTCTGGTAACCATCGTTTTTCTTCTATTACCACACATTTTACTCATCATTTTCAGGTGTGTCAGACCCAAGACCAATTACTTAAACAAGTTAGGGAAATTTCTACAGGTTCTTCTTTGTCAGGATATAATATAGTTTTTTATGCAATATCTGCAATATGCTCACTCAAGAGGAGAGAGCTAGAGACGTGCCTGCTGTCTCTAAGCACTATACGTCTAGTTAAGGAGCATAAGAAGAAGCAACTTTAAAAAAATGCTTCTAAAATTCTTCAGCTTGCAAAATTCTCCAGCATGTACACTAAATGATCAAGTAACACATTAAAAGAGCAATATGTACCAGTTCCCAGATGGTTTGACTGCAGATTAAATTATTAATGCAAAAATCCTTCAATGTTTGTAAACATTTACTTCTCCATCCCACATAGTTCAAGTGTTTTCTAGTATTTAGCCGTCTTTGTAAACAAGGAAAACACAGAATAATTTGCCTTGTCATATAACATGCAGGGAAAGGTTCCATCCAAGGCAGTACAAAGCCAAAGCACTCCCTAATCATGTCCTCAAGGTGGTGCCAGAATACCATGAATGAAAGCTTCCAAAGCCTCATTTCTATTTATAAAGGCAACAACCAAGTAAAGTTAACATTAAGTTTATTTTAAAACAAATAATTACAGAGGGGAGGCCTCAGTTAGCTTGCATAAGCAGTGTCAATAGCTCTTATAAACATCATGGCAACACGACTAAACATCTTTTAAAACATATTTATCACATCAAAGGTGGTGTTATATATAAATGGAATAGGATGAAAGTGAAGGAGAAGAATAAGTATGGTAGGAGGTAAGTAAATCCAAAGGATCATAGCAAGATCTGCATTAGTTGGTCAGTGAGAGGAGTTACTGCAACTTTCTCACAAAGAGGAGGAGCTGGAAGCTTAAAAATGTCAAAGGAAGGAAGGGGGGGTGTAAGGAGGAGAAGGGAAACTGCTGCAGGGGTGAATGTGGTCGAGCGTGGTGAGGAAGGAAGGGAAAGGGATGAAGTGTGTACCAGACTCTCAGCTCCAGGTGTCTCCTGTGGTCCTGAATCAGGTGTGAGGAAGGGATGAGGATGGGGAAGAAGAAGAGGATGGAGAGGAAGTAGAAGAGCCGAGGCTGCGGCCCCGCTTTTACACCTTAAACTGTCAAATGAGATTCACAACAAAATGAAGCTCTTTACATCAAGATGAAAATCAAACCATATGTTTTCCCTCCCCTCCTGCTTTCACAGAGAGTGTGCGTGAACCTGATGCAGGTAGTGTGACCTGATGAGACGAGGACAGGAAGACAAAGTATACAACAGGAAATGATGCAATCAGACAGGAAGGAGGAAAATGAAGACCACAGGGAGGATTTCTTCGCTGTCCAGTCCTTTTTATCCATTTTTCTTTTCAATCTCTAAAATCCTCTCAGCCATGTTTACATCAATGCAAGTTGCTTAAAACTGGGCTTGATTGGCTTGAACGATAAATTCTTGTATCAGTAATTCAAATATACGGACATAAAATAGGAAAGATAGAGTTCAGTTTATGTATTTGGGTGCAGTTGCTTCAGGCTGAAAAATTTTTAAAGCTTTTTTTTTTAAGAAAATGTCTTAATTAATTCTAAAAACAGTTGAAAAAAACAATCTATCTTAGCACGTTCACAGATTAGGCTTTGGACTACTTACCATAATGACTGACACTCCAGCTGTGTTGTTGTTCTTTGGTGCAGCGTTGAAATGCATCTTCAGTTTATCTGTTACCTCTATTTTCATGTTGTTCTCCATGATAGTATCGTCCTACGTGCACATAGAATTTTCAAAGGGGTGATTGTTATAGTCTCAGTCTCACCTCTTTTCAGTATGCACAAAAACATACAAGTACTTCGTGTACCATGACCCATGGATGGGAGAGGACATCTTGTGCTGTATATCGAGTCTTGACGTTGACCTGCAGCATTTTGCCAATCAGCTCCTGCAACAGCACAAAGTGATCCTTTAGGCTCACTCACTACTTGTTCTTTGCCTTTTGTGTAGCCTATGGTGACAGATTAAGATGCTGTCAACACACTGACATTTTGCATATTGACCTGATGCATTTTGTTTAGCATTATTAGGAAATGGGTTCTCCCTGCTCCTTGACGTAAGGAATGTGCAGAATTACGCAATCGGTCAAGATCATCGTCATTTGAGGCATTTCTGCAGTTTACCATGATATTTTTAACACTCATTAAGTTTCATAAGTGGGGAAAATAAGCCCTTAACATAATTAGCAGCTATAACAGATGGGTTCAAACAAAAACACAGTATTGTACTGCAAACATTGTTAAAAAGCTACTATGTTTAATGTGGTGGTGTTGATAACTGTGCACTTGTTGGGAGTGATGGAGCCCAAGTAATGCAAGTGGATTTAATTAGCAGTTTGGTGTTACACGCTGAGCGCAGCTGTCACCTTAATACATGGCTTTCATTTGAATCTGTGCTCCTCAGCAGCCTGAAGTCATTAAAGGAGTGTGAACCATGTGTGTTGACTGGTTTGTATATTAAAAAAATCTGAAGGCCTGTTTAAGACATTTACACTCCCTGTATTTATTAAAGATAGTGTAAATGTCAGTATTAGACATGTACTAAATGTCTAATACTGACACATAACATAAATGAATGTGTGTTGTGTGAGTGTCAGCAGGTCTGACCTTAGCTGAGTCTGTTATGCTGTCCCAGTATGGACTTGGAAAATCCAGTTGCCCGAGAAGGATTTGATCAAACAGATCCTCCTGCTGGTTATCTTCACTACATTGATAAAGAAAAAAGACTCACTTTAATACATCCTGTTCTGGCTAAAAGCTTGGTCTGTTGCTTGCTAAATTTAGTTTTAATGATAGTTATTGTTAGATAGCACATTTTATTATGTTATGGCCACATAACAGGATCACAACTAACATTTATGAGGACTACTGGTCTGGTGTGCAACTATGGTCTGGAATAACCTCAAAATGTGTGAAAATGGCAAATATTTAAGTTATCACACTCAGTATCTATGGAAACAGATCTGTAAAGTTATATGGTTCAGGTCGCACATCTCAACAAAAACTGATTTTCATGATAAACACATGCAATTGTTGACCTATTGTCAGGAAAAAACAACTACCGGTACACAATGTGGAGCAAACTGCTGAGTAGAGACACCAGCAGGTGGCAGTACAGGCTGGTTGTCTTGGCCCAGAGGTCTGTACTAAGCAGGATCTTTCTCTTATAGAGGTAACTTCACGTAAACCCTGGATTATCCGTAATACAACACTGCTTTACTAGTTAATATCATCCCAGTAACATCAGCTGAATGCGAACCTGCTTCGGAGCTAGTTATGGTCTGGATAAGAGATCCATGAGTATTGAAAGCACCACCGCCTGACCAATCTACTTAATAAATGCTGCCCTGCTTATTCTTACAAAGTTGGTACAGTTATTCGCGATAGACGTATCCTTTTGATGAAGAAATAAAGTCTTATCGGTGATCACGCTGAAGGCATTTTTTTCTTCTTGGTCTTGTTACCAAGTCTGTTTAGTTCCACAAGGGTTGGATCTGAAGTGATGAGGTTAATAACAATGGTCACACATGATAGAATTGCTGAACCATTTATTTATAGAATGCACAACTACTTCCAACAAAAAATACGCTGACTTGTGGAGGAGTAGGATCTAACCTTGACATTAAAAATAAAGCAGGAACTTATTAAGTTCTGCTAATGAAACCAAGCTGATGTCCTGGCAGCTTGCGAAGGGATATTCGGATACTGTCCTCAGGACATGGGTATGCTATGTATGTTCTATATCAAACTTTGAAAAGGATGCTGAGAAGTATTAAAGTATATTTGTAAAGGTAATAATCTTAGAGAAATTTAGCAAATTCTGTTAATACTTCCCATTGCACATCTTTAAATCACATAAAAAAGGTGACTTAATGTAACCTATGACACTTGGATAATGATCCATGAGATGATAGTTATCCAAGTAGCCCAGTCTGGGTTAAAATATGCATAATCATTAGTTAGCAAATGTATCCATTACTTTCTGAGTAATCCTGTTAATAAAAGAGAAACAAAAACAACATTTTCAGACTTAATAACGTGTTGGAGGAAGGTCAAAATAATATTGTACCTTCTAAATGGTGGGAAGCCACACAAGAGGATGTAAGTGATCACTCCTGCAGCCCAGACATCCACTTTAAGGCCATAACTGTGGGAAGGATTATAAAAATGTATGACAGCAGAAGTAAAAGAACGATGAACATGGACTCTCATCATCCTATTATTCAGCCTCCAGTGCAATTGATTTGGCGTAAAGTAGAAAAACTAACATTTGACTTGACAAGATTAATAATTAAGTATAAGCACGAGTACTTAGGATATCTTATCTACCATAAGTTACATTTGATCAACTCATCCATCTTACCCGGTTTCAGTGATGATCTCTGGAGCTACATATGTGGGAGTGCCACATACTGTGTACAATGGTCCCTCCACTACTGTGGCCAGGCCAAAGTCTCCAAGTTTTAGTGACTTGGTGCCATCTGGATACTCAAACACCTAAAGAGGAATACCACACTGAAGCCCACAAATTCATTTTTTGTTTCGTTTGATTTTAGATAAAGGGTTTATATTATTTATACCAGCAAGTTCTCCGGTTTAATGTCTCTGTGGACAATATTGATGCCATGCAGGTACTTCAGAGCTCCAGCGAGGTTGTAGACCATGATGCGAGCATCTCTTTCTGTGTATTTTGCTGAAGATGTGATAGCATCAAATAAATCCCCTCCCTTTGAAAATATCAACACAGAGAGGTGTCAAAGCACACACAGAAACAAGGAGTGAACTGACATTAGACTCCATTCAGCTTCCAGTGCACCTTGACAAGCTCCATAACAAGATACAGCTCGGAGGGAGTGTCCACCTCTTCAATTAACATGATGATGTTTGGGTGTTTCGCCTGTCGCAGCACGGCAACCTCATTCTCTATGAGATGTTCCTGCAAACAAGCACGCACAGAGTTTGGCTAAGTAATACAGCAGCACCTTATATGTTCTCACAACCATTTTTTAGACCCTGCATTGGTGTAGGTACCTGAACTGGTACCAGGAATGTGTGGTTTATGGTGTCACTTCATGTAAAAGTTGGGTGAAAATTGGATTTAAAGGTGTATTAAAAAAAAACCAACTCAGTCAAACTGCAGGTGATACTGTGCTGTGCATAAATAATGCACAGTAGAACACTAACACATGATCTCACACTGTGTGTGTGGCTCTGAGATATTCAAAGAATGATTAAAAAAAAGGTTTAGAGGAACCTTTCCACGACATTTGGTCTTGTCGATAATCTTGAGAGCAAACTCCTTCCCTGTGGACCTGCACAGAAACATTGCAATTAGAAATAGCAATAAAAATGGCACCGAAGCTGCAATAAAGTCTGTAATTTAAATCAAGCGCTCACAATAAAGTCTCAGTTAGTGTGCAGTGCAGATCTTAATGAGAATTTGAGAGAAAATGCTTCAGCAATAACTCTACGAAGACTTTCTTTCACCCACCAGAGAACAGCTATTCTAACATAACAGCATCGATGAGCAGCACACGTTTTTATTGGTGAACGATCCTCATTTAGCCGAGCTAACATTTTTTTTACTGCCTGATGTTTTACAGCACCCATTTGCCTTAACTTTACTTTAATTGTTTTCTTTCTGTTGTTTGTTCTTACCATTTTTTTAGTAATACAGAAAAGACACACAAAAAATGGGGAGGTACAAAATTGTGTCATATCGAAGTAAAAAAGACTCAAGATAAAACTCTCGTATGTTCATGACATATATGTGTTTCAAGGGTAATCCCAAGTTTTTTCTATGTTACCACCCACAAATTATAATAATTTTCCATGCCAATTCCCTCCATTAACCTGAAATGGATGTATTAAGTTGTGTTCCTAAAATGTTGAGTCCATGTTCATTGATGCAAAGTATTTAACAGTGTGAGTGCCAGGTCTCATTCTGAGCATTTTGGAAACAATATATCTTTAGCCCACATCTCACTAAAGGTTCCTTCTGCCAATTAAGACATACGATATATCCTGGTAGCAAACATGCAATGTAATCATGACTGTTTTGGCTCTTATAAAGAGGTGGATGCTTCTACACATCTTTCAGGCAGCATGTGGCCTCAGAGATTGAAAAGCTAATGAATCATGTCTTGGTACAACCCAAGGAATGGCTCTGCCTGTCATCAGGACATAAGCTTCTTAACCGAACAGCACGTGCATATAAGGAACCATAAACTCAACATTTTCATTTTAAACGTCCTACCTCTCAACACACTCCTTGACCACTGCGAAGTTGCCATCTCCAATAACTTTGCCAACTTTGTATTTTTCCAATATGCTCAAAGCTGGTGAGTGCTGGTTCCCATTAACTGCAGAACAGAGATGAAAACTACATCAGTTTAAATTTAGCCCAGCTCTGGCAAAAACTCAATCAGGCTTTAGAATGAATTAAATAACAAGCTGTGAGAAAATAGAAGAACACGTACCCTCTGGACTCAGCTGATTGGTTTGATCCTGGTGATTGTTCAGTGAGCCATTTACGTTTGGGGAGGAGCTGTAATGGGATGAAGGTATCTGCAGGATTCAACAACAAAATACAGATTGGTCTCAAAAACAGTGAGATAAGACAAGAAGAAATAATATAACCTCAGTAACTAAGCAGCAAAACATGGCTAAAAATACAAGAAGCAGGTGATTTAAGAGGGTGCAAACAATAGTTTAATAAATTTACCAAATTTTTAATATGTTAATAACAGTTTTAATCCTGAAAAAACTCACTTTTAGTAATAAGGAAATCCTAAAATGAACTTGTCCTTCAATGTGTTGTTCAAATTACGGGAGCAGATCTGGACATTAATTTACGCTACACATCATTCATCATTCTGCCCAGCACAGATGTGAAAGTGCATCCTATAGCTATATTTTGATGCTAGCAAAAAGAAAAAAAATAGAAAGAAACAGTAAAATCAAACAGATTTTTACTGGTAGTGTAGTAGTTTTCAATCTTACTATACAATATTGGATGCACTTTAAAGGGTAAAGATCTATAATTTAATTTAAAACGCATACTTTGGACCAATGGGAAAGTTGAGCCTGCTTTAAGGTCCATTTTTAGAGTAAAAAGCTTTTTCCTCTGATAAATGATTTTCTGATTTTATCTAAATGCCTGAGTGAAGGGGAAATGGTTAGCTGTAATAGTGTTTTCTTTTTTCTTTATTTCAATAACCATTGTATATAGAAGTTATCCGTAAATCATTAAAACCTTGAACCCTGACACATGAATGCATGCATAGCCTAACTATGGAGAAAGTTTGCCAGCTGACTGAATCCTGCAGAAATTATTTTTTGGGGAGCTGACATGCAGCTTACAGAAAAATCTATGAAGAAATCAGATTAGTATCATAAACTCTACCAAACATACATCAACCAACACGGGGAGTAGGTCATACACGACGGTGGCTTGATCACTTGCCACAGATTTCATTTTGTGGTATGTAGGTCAAGAAATCCTGGCTGATGCTCCTTTACAATGAGGCCATTAATAGTAAAAAACTTTATTGCCATAACGATAACGCACAAGATCAAGTTATTTGCTAGTTGTCTTACTTAATGCATTTGCGTGGACCCACATGAACTAAAACTAAAAAGTAAAACATGAAAAGGATCCACAATTTGTGAAACTGTGCTTGATTATTTTACATCAGGTCTTCATGTGCAGTGAGGTGGTGCAGGTGTGTCTCTTACCTTCAGAGTGATGATACGGGGACTTGTGGGAGATGGAGTGGAGGACTTTGGAGTTGAGACACTGTTCACTGTGAATAAAAGTTAAAAAAAAAAATGTTGCTGGTATTTCTTCCCACTACCCACAGGCTGCATCTTCCACCCTTTTCATAGGTGCAACTTTGATTTTCATTTCAAGGCCTAAGTTTATTTTATGCAAAAAGTACTCATTCAAGTACTTTTATGCAGTGACAGCAGCAATTGTGTCTACATGACAAGAGTGACCTTCAAGTCTGCACAGTGGTTGAGCTCCTATTTTGTACAAACAGAGAGAACAAACAGTTTCTGCTGCACAGCTGACATGCAGCTCACATTAAGCCTGCCAAATAAACAAGATATAATCAGTTTATGGCTTTGAATCAGGGGATTCTGCAGCAGCTCGCTCTCAGAACAGATGCAATGGATGTGACCTGTTCATAACCAAGTCCACAAAAAATTGTGAATACGCATTTCTTCTTTGGTATGTGATAAGTATACCGGCTCAGCACCTTGATTTCATACGTTTTTATGGACGACTTTTTTACGAGTCTTGTTTGTTTATACTTAGTAAGCTTCCCTTTGTTGCAACCACTGCTTTTAAAAGTGAGTTATAGATAAAACTAGAAAAGCCCTCTGAGAGCGCAGACCTCCGCCAAGCAGCACCATGATGTTACTAAAAATTTCAAAGTGACCCAGAATCCAGGATCTTTTCTGGATCTCCAGCTAAAGTTAATTATTTGTCCCCAGTGACACTCTCAACATATCCCAAATATATCATCAAAATCAATCAATACATTTTTGAGTTATGTTGCAAACAGACAAACAGACAAACTCCGGTGAAAACGTTACCTCCTTGGCGGAGGTATAGTATCATCCTGCTGTTCAGCTGAATTATTATACACACTTTTCAAAATGATACGTTCAGTAGAAAAATTGTGTTCCTTTACTAAAGCCAATAGTTATCAGCATTATTTTCTAATTCAGTGACAAAGAAAATAAGTAGCCTTTTGCCTCACCTGGAGATTTGATTGGAGACTGACTGGTTGAGTAGTGGACGGGTCGTCTCGCTGCAGTTATGGTAGAGCAATAAAATACACCGATTACCGACGTTGCAGTTTACATTAAGTCCAATTAAGTTTACAATGGAAGAAGCAAGACTGGATTATTTCTAAACAGGATATCTTTTCTTTTAACTTTAACTGATTTGTAGAACAATATTTAATATATGGGATGTCTTTAAATGTGCACAAAGTGTGCACATACATAATCATGTATGTACACATATATGATTATGTATGCGACATAGTCAGTGTGTACACATATTGTTGTTATTAAGTTTATGAAAGGATTTCTTGGTTCGTTCAAACATGTGAGAGCAAAGTGAATCTTACCAGCTCCCGGAGACTTGCTACGTCGAGAGGGCCTGGGGCTTTTGGCTGTCCGGTTAGGAGTAGCAGAGCGGCTGCACGACGACTTTAACGCTCTGCATTCTGGAGAAACAACATAGTGTTTCTACATCATAAACAGTCTCTAAAACTGAGCCAATTTCACATTGTTAAGCACAACAAAGCCTCGCAAGATTACAGCTCTGGAAATGTTTGCTTTAAATGTGTTGACTTCATGATTGTTAACAGAAACAATTGATTTTAGCAACAGACAAATGGCTCAGAACATTAAACATTGGTTAGTCCAGACAGATTAAAAAGCACATGAAAATGGATAAAACTGGACTGGACTTATAAAACAACATTTTTGTAAACATTAAATTGATCATTTTTTATCTTTTCTCCTTCAACTGTTTAAAAAAATAAGGATTAAAGAATCCATCCATCTATTATCTGTACCGCTTATTTCAATAAAAGGTCGCAGGTAGCCGGAGCCTATCCCAGTAATCATTGGGCGAGAGGCGGGGTACACCCTGGACAGGAAGATTTAAAAATCCACAGAGTATATTTTATATTTGTACTAACATCAAGCACATTTTTCATGTGGTGCAGACTGAGTAACAACAATTGCTCTACACATAAAATCCTTCTTTGGAAAGATACAAGAAAGTTGTATATATACAACTTTACATATAAAACGTTTAAGAATCAGAAAAGCATTTACACTGATTTTCTTTTGTCTGTTTAGATTTTGCTGCAACTAAAGTTTTCCTTACAGATTGAAATTGCTTCCTGATTATTGAAAGAACTAAACAAATGAACATTCTGAAGACGAGTCTTATATAAGAATTTCATTTATGCTCCATGACTTCCACTTGATATTACACTTAACAGGAAATACCATATATGTACACTTAATTCTAATTTATTCGGCAAATCTTCAAAAAAATTTCTACTTTTGCATCAAATTAAATCAGCACACTTTGTCTCAGTAAATGGAGCATCTCCTGGATCCATTTTGCAGAAGAAGAGCTGCTTCTGCACCCCAAACAGGAGTACAGTGTCACTTTTTTTTTACTTTAAAGACCTAATTCTGATAAGTAGAGCACCAAGTGTAAGTGGGCCAAAAGCTGGAATCTATCTCTGAATGAGAGCAACCCACTGCTACTCATCTTCTGCTGCAGATGACACTGTGTTTTAGGATATGCTTTGCTTTTGTTCCCTAACCTGACCAAACAGCAAACATATTAAAGAGGATGTACCTCCTTCATCTTGTAACTATAATAAACTCCCCTTCCTTCCCCTAAGTCGGTTTCATTTTAGCTAAAGGAAGTTGGATCTGATTGATGATGAGGTCACATGCTGTCTGTGTCCTTTCAGACTTTCAGCTGGGATTTTGCCCACCAACAGTGTGATGGGTATGTACCGTAAAGCATGCATGCTCGTTTCATGCTCTGTAATCACACAAACACAGGAAATATTCCATTACAATGAACAGTCACCTCTTTTATATCAAGACTGCCTGTGAAGTAATGAAATTGCACAACTGTTTTGTGCTGACACAATGTCCTAAACACTTTATTTTAATGCAGAAGTTATTTTTTCACTGTCAGATTTTCAATATCCAACATAAACATTGCAAGTTGCCCTTTGCAATCTAGAGATTGAAACTCAACCTGCAAGCAATGACAAGAGATTCAGAGAGATTGATGAACACACAAACACAGAGACTAATGCTAATTCACAAACAGATGTTTAGTTAGTGTTTGTCAAGCCTACCAGGCATAAAGGCTGTGGAAGCCTTACCACTGTGATCCAACACAAAGTCATCCTGGGCATAGCGGTGTTTTTCTGGACCGCATGCGATAAAGACATCATCATCTCCAAAGAAGTCCTGCAGACAGGTAATCTAAAGAAGGAGGAGAAAAATATACTGTAAAAAATTATAAAATAACATAATGATAATCTCACAGCTAAAAAAAAACACGTTGCCCTGAGGCTCAGATTGTGTGCTTAAAAAATGTTTCTACACTCAAAGATCAACTGGATGAAAAGCCTTATAAAAAGTTTAATACACCTAATCTATCTATGTTTAATTACAAAAACAGATGTTACTTTGAGGGTCAAGTTTGGTGCACAAATAGCTTATTTCCCATCTCATAAAACAAGGTCCAGCATCTCAAAAGCAGGTTTTAGCTGAAGATTTTGATGTGTAATCTCCAGACGGCTTATTGAAATATCCCAGTTAAACTCAGTGTACTTGATAAGTATGAGAGGGTAACATCAAAACAGCATGACTCTGATTGGACTTGCTTAATAGCCATTGAGACACAGAATATATAAACACACTGGAGGTTAAACAACCCAACATCACAATCCTCCAAAGTCAATGCAGACTGTTCAGTACAGACAGTCTGTACCGTGATTTTGTCTCACTTTTTCTCTTCCGTCTCACACTGCAATCACAATTCCTCTGCAGTTTTGAACATTGTTTTTCGTTTCTATTCTGTATCCACCACCCACCCCCGGAGACAGGAACGTGAGTTACTTTTACACTACAGTCTGTCATGGAAACACAAATTATTCCACTGATGCTTTGGGTGGAAAGTAGGAAGACAAAGGAGCAAAATATCCTTTCATTATCCCACTGCCCACCATGCTCATGTGCACTTTCACATTGGCAGGCTCATTTACTGTATGTGCATGCACACACACACATACACAACTTTATACTTGACAAACACAGGAGTACAGCATGGCTGAAGACTGTGGGCAGATGGATCCTCTAGGGGAGACTGGGGGCTGACACAGTGGGGGGGAAAAGTGTGTGTTTGAGTGTGTGTAGGATGACTGGTAAATGAACTGGTGGTCCAGAAAAGCTAAAAGGCTTCTGAAGAACAGAAAATGTCTCAATAAAAATACATAAATATATACATAACTAAATAAATAAATAAATACATAAATAAATAATAGCAGAAGGTGATTCCAGGAATTACAGAAGTGAAAAGCAAAATAGCAGAAGCATATTATTTCAAATTAAAAATGCATTTATTGCTATATCTGTTAGTATAAATAACATGATGTCCTACATTCAAACAGGATGAATTAAACATGAAAAAACACCCTCTAAGAACTTCTCATGAATATTTTAATAACTATGTACTTATTAGGAAAAAATCTGACCTGTAGAATTGCAACATATAAGGTAAAGTGAGAACCAATCAGTATTATCTGTACAATATGAGCCAATACTATTACCTGGTTTGATAGAAATGGATTAAATGCCACTCCTAAGCGGAGCTAAAATGCTGGAATTAAGCAGCTGATCTCTACACTCTTCAGTCAGCACACACGTGTTACGATTGCCATAGCAACATACCACAGGGGTCAAATGTGTCTAAAATGTACATGTGTGCTGCAAGTCATCTTGGTGAGACATAAGTACAGGAAAATTTCAGAGAGTTATGACCTGCTTTTTATACCGTAGGGATGCATTATTGTAAACGATGCAACTGAGCTTTGCTGCAGCTTCACTTCTCAGTTCAGGCTAACATTGCTACCAGTACCATGGGTGTGAGTGCAGCTACTGAATTAAAATATTTGATATACTGAAAAACACACGGTCTAACTAAGTGCCAATATGTTTAGTTGGCTATGCTGAACTTTGGCATGGACTGAAACTGAGTCACTCTTCGATTAACATTAGGTTTTCTTGATTTTCTTGACATGATTTTAAGAGGCCATTTAAATTACAAACCAAGATCTGGGAAAAAAATCTGATCATCAATGCTATAACAAAGTATTTCAGCTTAATCTAACAGCAAGTCTCAGAAAAGCAGGGTCAAAAGTTCCCATGTTCCACATAAAAACATTCAAGGTACCATTCTTGATTTCTTGTTGGTTGGCATTTTAAAGTTAATTTTCATGCACTGGGATGGACAAATCAAATACAAAGTAAGCTAAAAAAAATCTGTGGAATTGCATGCTCACCATAAAGGAAACTATCCTACGTAGTGCAGGAAGCTACTTTGTGCATATTGTGAAAATAGCAGACCAATATGCTTTTTGCTGTGTATGTGATAGCTATAAATTACAATCTGTTGCCTTTATTTACCAACCAAAGATGTTAAAACAGACAGAACTTAATTTCAGTTGGTTCATTTTATTCCCATCAAACCTTCCAGAAAGAACACAAGTCTTCAGTCTTTTTGGATGACTGCTTTGCTATTAAAGTAACTATTAATTCAGTTGCTATCAAACAAAAAGTCTAGTCTGGACAGAATGTTTTTTATTCATTGGTCACTTTATTAAAAAATCTGTACTGTATAGGTCCATTTTCTTGTCCCCTTACACAGTCTGCCTTTTTTCCTTACTCCAAAATGAAAGTCTAAATTATTTATGTAGAAACTGAAATTTATTGTCTGAGTTCTTGTTCTGACTGATATGAAATATGTGAACACACAATTGCCTTTTATAAAATAGCTAGAAGAGGAAAGAAAAGGAAATTATGAACAAAACACATTGTCTTTGCTCCTGTCCACCACATCCAGAATAGACAGTCAGTGGTCTCCCATTACCAGTCCTGCCCTGTAGTCCCTGTCTTGACCAATAAGTGAAGTGAAGTAGACTGGTTGCAGGGTTTTGTTTTGGCTGGGTGACATTACTTCGGGGTAAACTGAAGTTAGCCGTCAATGATGTGACACTCCTCCCTCCTCTCAAATGACCTTCTCTTGCTCTAACCAGCCGGCTGTGTCCTCCATCTAGCCTGGCGTATTATTGCCCCAGTATGCTTGGCAACAGAACAAATGCACAAAGAGGCCTTGACAAATCAAGGTCAGTCAAATATAATATATTCTGATTTCCAACGCACACCAAATAATTTATCACCATCTAATCATCAATATGTGCTAGCATTTTAATTTATTGAACAGCCTTCCCTTGGTAGTTATGAAATAAGGGCAATGTTTAAAAAATCTCCACTGAGCCACAGTTGGTGCCGAGTATGCAGGGGAATGGAAATGATAGCTAATCGCTGGATATCACCCTTATAGTAACTCATCATTCTATAAGCCATATAAATGAGGCATATGATACTAAAAAAAGACCCAAAAAAAGCTAATGGTTTTAGCCTCTTAGCTGAAGAATAAAAATGAAATTAAATGAAATACTTTATTAATCCCAGATGAAAATTCAAATTTACAGCAGCTTTTTTGGGTCACTGGTGATTCAGGGTTTGTTATTAGGTAAGAAGCTCACTGTTCTTGTTGGAATGGTGCTGTCCACGCAGAAGTTTATCTGTCTCACAATCAGTCAAGCTGTTGATGTCATCTCCATGAGGCTCACAGAGGACATTCCAGTCTGTAGCCTCGAAGGTTTTAACAGTCTTACTAACTGAACAATGGGCTTGTAGGAGGTGAGAAGAACCAGATCTTCCTAAAGGTGGCAGGGCAGAGGAGCTGCATGCATTTTTAATGTTTGCATACAATAAGTCCAACACTTTTGTTACTCTGGTTGAGCAGCTGACAAACTGTTAGAACGTTGGTAGAGTAGCAAGAAGTGAGATGTTAAAATCTCCAGAGATTGCCACAAATGTGCTTGGATGTTGTGTTTGAAGCCTGGCAAGGCTAGTAGTTCGAAGTCTCTTGTGCAGATCGACACAAATACTCGTGAACCAGCACTGCAACTCCACCTCCCTTTAGTTTTCCGCTGCGTTCACTGAGGTCTGCACGGACCGTCTTGAAGCTGTGTACAGACACATTAGAGTCTGGGATGTGTTCATGCAGCCATGTCTCTGTAAAGCACATACAACTGCACTCTGTATTCTTTCTGAGACCAAGTTAGCACCTGGAGCTCATCAATTTTGTTAGCGATCTCACATTACCCATCACAACAATTGAAGGAAACTGAATCTCCATAGTTTTTCTCTCTGCCTCACTCCTGACCTGCATCCTCTTTCTTTTCAACTCCGTTGGGATTTGAAGTGTTATTTCATTGATAATCTTGAATTTGCATAATCAGTAGATCCCGGTGGTAAACAAGTCTTGTGCCATGGAGACTCACCATTACAAGTCTTTAAAGAGCAAAACAAATATGCAGAAAAACTGCGTAGCATAACCACAAACCCAAAATGACAGCTAATGTCTTAAAAAAGAAGCCTATATTACAAGAATCACAAGAGTTAACACAGAGCTATCACAATTTGCAGCCACCTAGCGGCACATTCTAGAATAGAAACATACTGAAGGTAAGTCATCCGAACACCCCCATTCAGTCTACTACGTGTTAATTATGTCAACAGGCTTAAGTTCTCACTTGAGTGATTGCTTACTTAAGAATATGCAAATAGTGAAATACCTATTAAGTTTGTCAGGGAAAAGCCAACCTGGTTGTTAACTCTGAACTCTTCCTCGGATGGACACAGCTACCTGAGACAGTTTAATTCCTTTGGATTAGAACAGTAAATCTCAGACACATGTACCAGCTGAGACAAGGCAGAAGCAGCAGCTCATAAATGAGCAATGAGAAACCTAAACCTGTTACCTCAGTGCTGTGGACTGGAACAAGCCCATAAAACACTCACTACTGAACACTGCAGTTTCTCTGAATAACTAAAATTGTACCTTGAAATGTATTAAGAACATATAGAAAATTGGTGAATGGATGAACATCTTTTAATTACTTTTTGCAAAGAATCAAGAGTCTTAATTCTGGTTAGGGATAGTTTAGCCATTTCATTATGGAAAAACATACACTTTATAATGTCTGCCAGGAAATTGTCGGTTATGTTTACATCTAGGACTGTGATGCTGTTATGAAATATTCAGTTTATACTACTAGAGGAAATCCATTGTTAGGGGTTGTACCTAAAAAGCATTATAATAATTTGATTTGCTAACTTAAATTTGATGCTTAAATTTGAACTGAAGGTACAGGGGAAAAAGTCTCCAGAATCTTGCTGATGCTCTATTATAAGTAAAATAAAGGGATCCGAATTCCTTTTCAAAAGATCTAAGAGACAGTTACCTCAGATGAGAACCATCAGAAGATTATCCTGCTAGATTATATGTTCAGACTTCCAGAAATGTTAGGCTTAAAAAAATCCCTGGAGATGTTTTAAATATTTGTTGTAAGATAATACAATTGTCACACAAAACACTTTTGGTCCAAAGGTGAAACCCCATCAGCCATTATATGCACAACTTCAGATGTCCAGATCACCTGGGACATACAGCAAAGAATCTGTCACACAAACATAGTACATATTCTTAAATAGACATTCTGGAATAATTAACCTAAAGTAAAAAAAAAAAAACTGAATGTGGGGTAAACTTGTCATGGTGTCAACGTTCCTGCTGGGACAGTGAAAGAACTGCTGCAAAGAATGGACGGGAGCCAGGCGGGACAAACAAAACAAGCAGTTGAGATCGTGCAGCACACAATGGATGCCCTTCCCCATCTATGGCCTCCACACACGCTGCACAGCTGACAAGAGACAGAGTTGGGGGGAAAGGGGGGTCGCGTCTGTCTGGGTGTGCTCTCTGTTGCCTGCCAGCATTTTGTTTTCCAGGCTATTCAATCAGCACATTTTATCATAACTGATGAAAGATGAGACTTTTCCCCTAAAAATATAAATGATGAACATTGCTTAGTCTATGCACTATGACTACAAGGAACTCATTTTATTACAGATTAACTGAATCAAAAATGACACTGATGAACAAACAGAAAGTAAAAAAAAGATGCAAGATACCAGGAGAATGTAATCATCTTCAGTTGAGTCACTACAAACTAAACATGATGAACTGGCATGATGTAATCTACATGTTTTATTATTATGTGACCATATGGTGACCAATACCGTAAAGTCTGTACATTTCAAGAAATCTGCTGCACACTCAATTTGGGAAAAGCTAACAAAATGTATTGTTCTTTAACAATGGAATGATAGATATGCAAAAAACAAACAAACAAAAACACTAAAAAGCAGCACATTTAAATGGGAAAAAACAGCTAGAGAAATAAGCCAGTTAGTCATTTATAGTATGAATTCAGTTCAAAACAGATCAATTCAGAAGTACAACAGCATACCACTGAACCAAAGGGACAATATTACTGTTTGGATAGTGTCAATGCACCCGCGTCAGCTGGTGCTTCATGCTAATGATGGCACAGAACAATAGGTGGGCATGTAAATTTTATGGCTGTTGACCTAAATGTAGGCATTTAATCAGATGAGGTCCTGTGTAGCTTCACCTCTAACCAGATAAAAAGGGAGACAGACTTGTTCTCATCTCAGTCACTACCAGCAGGATATGCAAAATATTGTATGTACAACTTCAACATTATAACAAGGTGAGAAGAATTTAGGTAAGTGTGGGCAGACAACTGCAAAACAGCATGACCCCATTAGCATGTGTAATGTAAAACCTGAGCTGGTTTAGAGAATTAGGGCCAGGAGGCCATCATTATTAAGAGCGGGTCATTTTAGATGGTGCCAAAGTGCATCAGTGTCACTCTAATCTTCCTCCTCCTTCTCATGGAAATATGACTGAAAAAAAAACTGAAATCCATAACCTGTTCAAGCTTGAGTACTATTTACCACCAAACCAAAACAAGTAACAATTCTCAAACCTTCTAAGAAACCTGAGCTTGAGCACACAAAGAAAGGGCAGGTCCTGCTGCCACACATACGTACAGATATGTTTGTTAAACATGGAAAATGCACATTGATCAGATATTTTTACTGTTTCTTTAAAACACTTAACTATAAAAATATACAATATAGTAAGAAAAAAACCTTTATACTATCAGCTAGTTGCTCTTATATGTGCCTTTATAAACTGCAGCTGGATTGCGGTTCATGAATGACCTCAAACATTTGTTATGCACACTCTTCACATGGCTCTAACATGTCCAGAAGACTGATAAATAAAGACAGAAGATGAGGGGAAAGCTGGAGACACGACAACCAAATAAAGCCCATCCATTCATGCATGCAGCCCATCTCTAGTTTATTATGAAAGTTAAAAGTCTCATTAACTAGAGCAAAAAGGGAAATGCAAAAGTAAATCTATTAGACTACTCTCCCTTTCAGTCTACCATTGCTCTGGGTGCTTTATGCACTGAACAGGCCTTCAAAGATTTCAGACAAACAAGCCTTTCAGCCCTACAATCCAAGTTTGTTGCTCCTGTTATTAGGCCAACAGACTACCGTCCTCATAACATCAATAAATGAAAAGGCTTGTAAAACGCAGACTTATTTAAAGACTTTTTAATTCATCTTAATGCCAACAAGGATGAAATCTTTAAAATCTGAAGACTGTGTGGGGAGGAAGAGTGGAGATAAAAGTAGGCAAAGGTATCAAAGGAAGTCATCTCAGTATAAAAAGTCTGATCATGTATCAAAATCAAGCTAATAAAAGATTATTATAACAGACACCCATCTGTGTAACATTGGTACAGTCTGGTACAGATTAATTCAGTGCAGTTTGAGTAAAATTTACCTCCAGAGGCAAATGTACAGTATAGAAAGGATATGTGGATGCTTTTAAACGAGGGACTTTTTTTTCCTTGTAGAAGTGTTTTCAAAGCCTCCGTCTCCTTTTTTCTTAATGAGGCTTACTATATGCATGTGAACAGTTGTTGAAAGCTAACTTTGAAACAAGAAACAAATAAATATTTTCAGCCATCACATTGCCATCCAACTGATCATAGCTTAGTCCTTAAATGGCACTGAAAACAGACTTTTAACAACTAATGTCAATAAATCTTTTCTTCATTGCTTCTCAGAATGTACAGTCACACAAACTAACTAAAAGATGTATAACATGTAATGCTACATGAGAAAAGGACTGATTACACAATAACTTAAATACACAGAATTATTCTTTATTTAGCCCACAACCTTTTGCTAAAATCCGATATAATAAATCAGTTATTCCCTCACACTGCCCACTAAGTGGGCATGGTAAAAATTGGATTTCACTGTGCAACATATTGATCTGTAATGCTTTAACAGTAACAGTACCACACACTGTATTCATTCATTTAAATTGTGGGGTCATATTAGACTAAAGGCTAAATCAGGTAAGGGCAGGTAAGATCTGGGCTAAATCCAGCTTTTCCCAATCACAGCGCTACAACATTAAATTTAGAAAATAAAGGTTGTTGAAAAGACAGAGCTTTGCTTTTCATCTGTTCATAGAATTTAGTTTGAAGTAAAACATATCTGAGGGACAGTAATCCAGGTATTTAGCATAATTTCCAAAGTGGATATAGTATTTAAATATGTATGAGGTGGAAATGCATATTCATTTTCAGAGATCATTCAACTGAAAACCAAGGTCATGTAAAATATATTTTGTATGACTCAGCTCAGAATGGTGACAGCTGGAAAAGAAGAGAAGCTAAGTTTATTTTTTAAGACATTTTTAGCAGCTTTTGCAACCGACTTCATAGTATTATAGAACTTGTTAAATCCGTGGTAAATCTTTGCTCACACACTGTAGGTTGTTATATCTGTTCCTGTAACATTAAGCCAGATGATGTCATTAGCAACCATCTCTTGGTCAGATGTAGGAAAAGAGCCCGTGATTGAAACTGGACTGATTTCCATTTTTCCAGATGAATAGTTTCCATTTCAATACTTTCATTTTCACCAGTTCACCAAGCTCTCTGCTACACTCTCTTTACAGTTCCATTTGTCAGTGAAAACCACATTTAAGAGAAAGAAAAAGCTGAACTGCTCCCCAAATTAATGAATGCACTCTCTAAACAATGAAAATAAGGAAAATCTCATTTTCTGCCTGCCCAGTCAGCTTTGAGATGCAAAACAGAGTTTTCTCTGAAAAGCAGCAGCTGACTCTGCTGGCCCTGATAACCAGCATCTACAATCGACAGTCAGTCTGCAGAGTAGCACTGACCAAAGCAGCGAGGTTGGACAGAGGTGTATTGTGCAAGCACACTTACACACAATTACACATCCATGAAAACACAAGCACAAACACACCTGACAGCTGCAATTTAACCCATTTTTCCAGTTTATAGTTCCAGTTATCTGGTCATGATCGGCATCCTAGTTGGGGGTTTCTGCATGTGCATGTGTGAGTACAAGTGTGTGAGAGTGCCTTTTGGGGGTTAGGTTGCAGCGCCTGCGGACCAGGTGGCTGGGACCTCTGATTTGATTTTGGAAGAGCAGATGGTGGGCTGCTCCTCGAAGGCATTTGGAGTGTGTAAGTCTGCATGTGTTTATGGGTGTGTGTAAAGGACTAGAAGTGATTTTTATAGAATCAAGACTGTTCAATCTAGAATAGGAACCTTATAGGTTTGCCTTGATCTTTTTCATTCACTACAAAGAGCATTTATCATGAACAAAAACTGGTCTAAGCTTAAGATAAAGAAAGCATTTAGAAACTTAATCTGAGTGCTATCGCCATGGAGAGGGTCTTATGATGTCTACAGCTCTGGTCTCAGGATCAGGTCACAGACTTATTGGGTTAAACCTCTAATTTAGACTCAATCCAATTCTGAGTCAATCCTATTGAAGCCAAGAGAGCGTGACAAGTCAAAAGGAGCCGTCACTTTTACTCTCACTAAGACGCAAGCCACCCTAAACACACCTAAACAGCTACCTACACGTTGCCTCGGATATAATAGCAGAAAAAAGCGTACTGAAACAGATTTAGTTTCCAAGCAGCAGTTGATGAAAAACATATTCCCATCTTTAAACTAAAATTCTCTCAACTATCATAGGCCAAAAAATAATTAATCACAATCTTAAACATCAACAGAAGCCTAAATTTTCAGGAAAGCCAAATGATAGAGTTTCAAGCAATACAAAGCATAAAATGCTTGGGAAGGGCAGCATGCATGCATGACTTAGAGTCTTGAAATACTTTGGATCTCCCAAGATTTAGAAACAGAGTCATATCAAGACTGCATGCCAGTTTATAAATCCATCCATCCATTTTCTACCGCTTAATCCCAGGCATGCCAGTTTAATCAAACCAAATTAATCAGTGCAGAATTTTTTTAAAAGGCCACTTGCAGGATTCATCTAGACCAAGGATCTTTAACTCTGGTCCTAAAGAGCAACCATTCTGAAAGTTTTAGTGTTTCGCTGGTACAACACACCTTACTCAAATGAAAAAGTTCTCCAACAACTTGTCATCTGCTGCACCTGCTTATAATGAGCCATTTGGGTCAGGTGTGTTGCAGCAGGGAAACACTAAAATCTACTGGGTGGTAGCTCGAGGATCGGAGTTGGTGACCCCTGCGCTACAGTCATGAACCAGTTTTATTTTAAAACACTGTTTTCTAACATACTAGCTCTGTCTCAGTACCACTGCTATATCTGACACTTTTTGCTGTCACATCAGGAGAAAAAGTGCTGAATCATCTGTTACAGGACAATTCTAGCTTCAAGTACTGTGTATAAAATCAGTGATGCTTTCTTATGTAATCCAAACACGTCATCACATGCTGAACAGTGCTCGCCTGACAGAAAGATGCTGTGTTGGTGCTGACAAAGGTGATAAGGATCAAAATTCCTATGAGTCGTCTGTCTGGGCTCTCTGGTCCAGCAAGCTGTTTTGTTCTTTACCCTCTAACTCAGTGTTTCTCAAACTTTTTCAGTCCAAGGACCATTTAACCTTTACAACACGAACTCACGGACCACCTGACTCTAAACACCCCTGGAACAATATGCTAATAACTCATCAATAATTCACAAGTCTACAACACAAAATGCAGCTTTTACAATATTTTTATTGTAAAATATCTGCTATTTTATTTTTTCTTCTTTTAAGTGACCCTGTCTGAAGCCACTGCTTCATAGTTATTTGGATATGAGACGGTTTGGTGTCGCAAAACTGAGTGTGACAACGTTTTCAGTTAATTCATATAGATTCAGATTGTCGTGTTGTTCACCTTGCGGACCACCAGGGGGCGCTCACCGGGGACCATACTTTGAGAAAGGCTGCTCTAACTGTTTAGACTTTACAGACAGAAACTGAACGATTTCAGTGTCTAGGTTTTCAGTTGTCAGTGTTTTGATTAGCAGAGCAGCCGTTATCACCACATAGGCACCACACTGGTCAAACCTTCAGGAACGTGATTAAAACAAGTTTCCCCCCGACATACCTGCTTGCCTTGTAAAGTATACAGTCTTCTCACGGCTCCAGAATCCAACTTGATAGCATCTGTGATGTCAGTGAGAACCTGCTCGAAGCAGTGAGCCGTTTTCTTGTTAAGCAGTATTCGGACCGCCTTGCGTGGTTTGACGCCACTGCGGATAACTGTGACGAGCTTGGGTTTGATGAAGTCCTTAGATTCACGCTGCAGCTCGCTCTTTAGTGGGATGAGAGAGGAGAGGGAGCGAGACGTACCAGTCTTTATGCCTACCGACCAGTTGGGGTTGACATTCTTGGTGTAATCCACACGTCGAAAGGGTTCGTTGGAGGCACACACGTAACTCTCACCTAGTAAAAGAGATAAGTTATTTGTAGATAATTAAAACAACAAAAATGCCCACTTTAGGGCTGTTTGGCATATTTAGATATAAAAACAACAAAATGTGAAAATGAGCCAGCAATGGGATCTTATCCTGACACTTTCATGTAACTATAAGAAGGTACGAGCAAACAAGCAGAGGTGCTCAGAAGGGCCAGACATTCCAATAAAAATATTCCTGTTAGTTTTTATTCAAACTAAACACATTTCTGAATATCATTTAAGCAATAAAACAAAGGATTAAAGGAGCCCAGCAAGGGAGGATGCAAAGTAGCTCCTCAGAGAGCTCTGATCTTAATGCCAGCTTGAATCCACAAGCTTAGTCCTCAGCTTACTTCACTTTGTATAAAATATACAGATAAATAAACATGAATGAAACCAAGTCCAAACGTTTTTTCTAAGCTGAAAGTCTCCACAGTAAAGAATTTGCAGAAATATAGGCAGAATAAAATATATATGGTGCTAAGCACAAGCATTTTTAACATATATGGTATTCCTTTTAAAATACGGCTGTTCCTTGTCATTGGAAGAATCAACTGACCAACAAACGGTTAACTTTCTTCAGCTGAAACAAACGAGCACATTGAGAGTCAGTGTAATTCTGTCCTCTCTCTTGCTCAGCTGCTGAGCCTCTGCAATGGCTTTCTTCCAAAGCAAAGCATTTTGTCTTCTCTGCCAGCATTCCCATTTCAGCACATTTAACACACAAATATTTCCCCTAAAGAACAAAGCTACGTAACACGTCCAGGGGCTAGTCGATAAGTGAGACCCACAAGCAGAAATGTGTGTGGTGTTGGATCTGTGATTCCTCTCTGCTGTCCTCTTCCACTGTGACACCAAACTGGGAAAGTAAAAGGCTCTTTATGCAGCATTCCTTACAAAACAGTCTTTTGAACAAATAAACCAATATGTTTATTCTGCATGCATACAATCAATCCTAGTTCAACAATTATTCTCATTTGTTAAAAATATTTACACTATTACAGGCTGAAAAGACCCAAACTTGTATGCAAACCTAATGAATAAATCAGCATTAAACACAAAATAAAAAAACTCATGGGCACTTTGAAAGGAAAATAGAAACAATATACTGCAGAGAACTGCATTAAACATTTCACTATTATTCATAGATCTATCTCTGTTGTATTATTAGAACAGTGCAATCAGTAGGTTTAACATAAGAACTACAAATCAACCAGCCTGTCTACAAATGCTGCTTCAGAGGCAAAAAAATGTTTTTAATCTTTTTCAAATGATATTTGAAATGATCCCACAAGTTTAATCTAAGCTTCAGGAAACTGAAATGCTCATTTCTTCATGTGTCAAGACAAACTAAATGAACACGGAGCAGTGCGTCTCATGATACCTAGCTTTATTAAGATTGCAATTAGCCAAATAGCTAATTAAACTGATACACTGCAGCTGGGGGGACTGAGCTGAGGATGTCGATAAAAAAAGAATATAACTGAGGTTATCACTCATCAGGGGGAAATGACAAAACAAAAAGGTATCAGATGGTGACTGGTGACAAGTCAATTCCCTGAAGCCTCTCAGTAAATGTGATGGGAGCCTTTTAGCCAGTCACCGCTGGCTGTTCCTCATATGGACAACAGATGAGGTGAACATTAACAAGGTTGTCAAATCGGTTCAGCAGTTTCCACTGCAGCGGTCTTGCAGACATCATCTGCAGTTATGAACTTATTACAGCCTTTTTTTACTATACATAAACATAAAAGCACACAACAACAACAACAAACACATCAAACACAGTTACAGCCAATTTACATTTCTCTTTCCATGCTAAGGAATTATCTGAATTCCATCCATCCATTTCCTATCGCTTATCCGGTGTCGAGTCGTGGAAGCAGCAGCCTAAGGAGGGAAGCCCAGACTTCCCCCTACCAGCCATATTTGCCAGCGCATCAGGAGGAATCCCGAGGTGTTTCCAGGCCAGCCGAGAGACATTATCTCTACTCACCATGGAGGCATCCAGGAGGCATCCTAACCAGATGTACGAGCCACCTTATCTGGCTCCTCTCAATGTGGAGGAGCAGCGGTTCTACTCTAAGCCCCTTCCGGATGGCCGAGCTTCTCACCCCATCTCTAAGGGAGACACCGGCCACCCTGCAGAGGAAACTCATTTCAGCCGCCTGTATTCAAAATCTCATTCTTTCAATCACTGCCCACAGCTCGTCACCATAGGTGAGGGTAGGAACATAGAGCAATCAGTAACTAGAGAGCTTTGCCTTCCGCCTCAGTTCCTTCTTCACCATGATAGACAGATGCAGCGTCTGCATTACTGCAGGTGTCGCACCGATCCACCTATTGATCTCACACTTCATCCTTCCCTCACTTGTGATAATTGAACTCCTCCACTTGGGGCAGGACCTCACCTAAACTAATCCGGCTTACAGTTGGCAATGCGAACCAAGCTCTGACACCACTCGTACAAGGGGTGTCTCCATACTCTTGGAGCACCTCTCAAAGGAGTTGCCGAGGGACACGGTTTAACACCTTCTCCAAGTCCATAAAATACATAGGCTGGTTGGGCTAACTCCCATGCTCCCTCCAACACCCTGAAAAAAGTACAGAGCTGATCCACTGTTCCACAACCAGGACAAAAACCCCACTGCTCCTCCTCAATCTGGGATTCAACTATTCAGCGGACCCCCTCCCCCCCTTCAGGACAGCCCTACAGCATCCAAAACCTTAAGAAACTTCAGGGACATCTCATCCATTCTTGGGGCCCTTCCACAGAGGAGCTCTTTAACCACCTCACCCCAGAGTCTCCTAGCTCTGCTTCCTCATTGGAATTGAACTGAATTGCAGCATCTAGTTTTTTTAAATAAAGTCCAGTACTAATGTGACTAATATTCCTCAAACTGTTTTTTTTAAATATACAAGTAAAAACAAGAAACGTTTTTGGTGGATTTCCATTATAAATTTAGCTGATATCAAAAAGCTTAATTTGCTTTGGCAAAACAAACTATTTCCCTCTCCGCAGGTTATGAATCCTCTCCATTACCACCAGCTCCACTCCACCTCCTGACAAAGCCACACTTGGAACTATGAAGTCTTTTGTAAAAACCAGTTTAGAGTATACTGTATTTTCTACAAGCACAGCAGTCCCAGTCTATCGTTTGGTTCAGTAATTCCATCCAGTCATGATGGATTCACATGTGATGTGAATGGTGCTTGATTGGGTTTTTACACAAAAGACTCCCAGCAGGCTTCAATCAATAGACACAGAGTGCTGAGCTGCACGGGAACTTTGTCCCCATCACTGCCTATTAGATGGGTGAGCTCACAAGGGACAAGTCATGTGTGCTCAGACCACCTGCAGGTTGAGAGATTCTCAAACTCAACAGCATACATGAGAGTTTAAACAGGACTCAGACAAACATTCCTGCTTTAAAGCATCTGTTCAGTTAAATCTCGACATTTTCCTCATTATTGATCAAGGTATTAAACTTTGATAAATGTGCGATTATCTGATCTTTTTTGATTCTTTATTAAAATGTGAAAACTATCAAATTATGGGCAGAAGAAAAAAACAGCTACAGATTTTATATAATAAAAAATAAAGTCTTTAAAAAAGGCAAATGGGCTTCATTAAGAAAAGATCTCAGATCTTTATATCTAAAACATGACCCAACTGCTATGTGGAGATTGGAGCACGTTTGCTGTGATCTGGGTTAACCAATGACCGTAACAGACAAATGAGCTTGTCAAGCAAGAGTTGAAGTAGAATTTAGATCTGCAGTCAGCCCACATTTTTCCATTTATTTGAGGGGTTGGGAACAGGAACTAAATCTTAGTCTCTGCAGAGACTAAGATTTAGGAATATGCAAGATTAAAATAGACCATATGAACAAATAATAACTGCAGTTAAAATAGGTGGCTCATAGGCTCATGTCCCCAAATGGCAACCTTGCTGTAAAAGAATTGTAGACAGGTCACACAGCAGACGATACTGGAGTGCTGAACAGGACAACTGACTAATCGAGAAGCCACTGACCCTGAATGGTGAATAAAGTAGTATAAATGAAAAGGTCACTGCATTCTGTTTCTGCAGTGCATGACTACTAATAAAAAACTTATCAAAGTTACTCAACTGATCATTTTACATAGTAAAACATGCATTTATATGTCCACTAAAAACAATGTATAGGCCTACACACTGAACTGAGTATGTGTGTGTGTTTTCATCTTTAAAGCCTCCAGGGTGTAATCAATATGAGAGATTTAAAACAACTAGTGAACACAACAACACATTCTCTGGCAGACATGTAGACTTACTAAATGGTACACTAGACAGGGTACTTTCACGCCTAAATAAGCTTGAGGATACAATGAGGAAAATAGATGCAAGTCCAGAATTGAGATCAATTGACAGCGATGCACATTGACAGAACTCTGTCCTGCAAGCTGCACAAAGAAGGAGTCTCTGTATGCCGGTGCATACATGGCACTGGGTCAAACATGTCAGGGCAGTTATATCAATGCATCTTCAGTGATGTATGAAAGGTGTTGCCCGTGATTTAAATGAGAGAAGATACTGGTTCAGATATGAGTTTCAGTAGACTATAGATGAAATATGCGTTTTTGTTCGTTTTTAGATCAATACAACAACAATAAAGTCTTATTAGGTCCATGTTTATGCTGCAAACCTTTTTCTTTTTTGCAATTGGTCTCCTATAAATGGCTTTTTTATCCAGAATAAACCTTACCCTCTGCTATCTCATCCAGGCTGAAGATCTTTCTGCCTCCATCCAATGTGTACAAGGTTCGGACTCCTTGGGGAAGGTTGACGTTGTCCGACAGGGACCGCGTGAGCTCCATAAGAAGAGCATCAAGGGACCTGAAGCGATCGTTGGAAACGGCATACACTAATCCTTTAAAGTATTTATCACCATTGCGATAAAAACGCACTTTTCTGGCTTTTTTCCCGGATGTGAGAGACTGCAGCGTGCGCGTGCGGTAGAAAGTGCAGTGCGCGCTGTGCGCGGGGCTGGGAACCAGTCCGTTACCTCTGGAGCCAGACTGAGACCCGGAGCCAGAGGTGCTCTTCGGTGTTCTATGTGGCTTCTCTCGCTCCTCGAAGTGTTCAAATTCGATACTTCTGCTTAGAGACATTGTCCCGCACTTGTTTTAAAAATAACCTCCCACCCACAAACAAACAAAACAAAACAAAACAAACAAAAAGAGAGAAAAAAATCACTTATCAAAAGAGCCAGGAGATTGGTGGGAACATAAAGCAACCTGCATGTGCGTCGTGCGTAAATGTCGCAGAACAGACTGGAATAAGTCCGGCGTGAAAAGTTCCGATGAATTTTCCGGATCTATGAAAGCGAATAAAACAGGAATAATAAAAACACGGTCTTTGGGTTATCCGGTTAAACGTGTAAACTGCCGCGTTTGAAAGCCATCGCAGTGGACCTGTCACTGTGAAAGCCGCACACAGAACTTCATATCCACGCAGCTTCTCACATCCTGGTCGTCTGGAAAAGCTGTCAGATGCGTAATGAGATGGACGGAGTTCTCCTTCTGCGCCTCGGGGTCCTAATGCTCCCCATTGTTTCATTTGGAGCTAGAATGTGAGCTGAAACTGTCCTATTATACAAAGACAACTCCTGCTGGGCAAACATATCTCTAAAAAATACAAATGAACCACACTACTAAAATACGCATGTTCATATTTCGCGTCAGGCTACAAACCTTGAGGAAAAAATGATGAACTTGAAAATACATGAGGCCATAAAATCTCGAATTAAAATGTAATCCGAATAACTGGCCAAAAGACCCCCCCAAACAACTCTTAAACAAATTATTTAAAATACTTGTTCAAGGCACAATAAAATACTAAGATCCACTCCCCATCTGATTGGTTCATTAAGCCCTTCCTCAGTTAAATAACGGAGAGTTTCAGCAATCGTGATGTTCTACGATGTTCTACAGCACATTGGCGTCCTTAGGCCTATTTATATTTATTTATTGTAATTAATAGAATGATTTCATTATTGGCTTTGTAAGGATGCCAAAGTTTTCTGGTCATGCTGAGCATGTTATTTCCAAGCTGTCCTTTATCGCCGCACAGCTGGGACCCTATAGCTGTGTGTAGTTATGCTCTCATCCTAAGTTTCCTTATCGTTTCTCTGTTACATGCAAAACATTTGACACAGCAGATTCCGGCAGCTACTAAAGTTATGTTTCACTCTTGTTGTCATTTATGCAGACAGGGAGAGTGACAGGAACATTTACTGCTGAGGTAGAAACAACCTGCCAGCAAAAAAAATTGGGATTCAGACATTTAAAAAAAAAAAGTACTTAGAAACAATAGTGTAGTAATTCCTGATACTCTTGACTATGAACTTTAAGTGCTTCTGTTTTTTGTTTTTGTGCCAATGTGTTTTTTTCCCTCCAAAACAGGCACATTAAAAAAAGTTCAATCGGGATTCTAAATTGACCCAAAATGTTATTGTGAAGAAAAAAAAACAGCTGTTTATATGATGTTTTTGCATTTATGCCAATCTGTACAGATCATTTCAGTAGCAGCAGTCATTGTAGA
The DNA here is from genome assembly GCA_037177535.1 of Pseudomugil gertrudae. NCBI lineage: Eukaryota > Metazoa > Chordata > Actinopteri > Atheriniformes > Pseudomugilidae > Pseudomugil > Pseudomugil gertrudae. The sequence goes on along the minus strand of JBAMHV010000004.1, from coordinate 11,337,050 downwards.
ACAAGCCACACAGGATTGATGTGTTGGGAAGATGAAAATTGTGCTTGAAAATGTCTAACTCTTTAAAAACTGCAATAGAAATGGTCCACACTGCTATTTTTGTGCATAACGGTGTCATTTCTCAACTTAGGCAACAAAGTAAATGAGCAATAAGTTATTTTAAAAAGTCAAAATTATGCTATAAACACCCAAAACTGATTTTTTTTCTCATCATATTTGACTAAATAAACATGATCAAAAACATTTCTAAATGTACAAAAATAAATGTTTTAACACTGTTTATCAGTGTAACAATGTGAGATTTTTAGTTTGAGATAGTATCTTTGTACAGCTTAAAGAGGCATTTTGATTTTATGTGCACACAAAGCAACTAAAATACTTTTCTACTGTGGTTATTTAATAGAGTATTTTAGGAGTTCTATATCCCTAGAATATATAAAACCTAAATAACTACAACGCAACAGTCAGAATACCAATTTAAGATAAGTCTTTTTCATGAAACTTAATGGACAAAAGCATTAACCCAAAAAATTAACACTAGAATTTGAGTTATAAGCACTAATGGAGCCTCAAGGGTGCAGCGCTGTGTACCTAGATGGACATTCCTGCAAGCCAGCATGGTTAACAGATATTTTGCCACCATGTTGCAGATTCAGAAGTTCAATAATATGAAAACCACGTGTAGCCGTTGCTGCTTGGGCAGCTTACAGCACACATCCTTCTCCGTGATGCTGAAATATAGCTCCAGAGCATACAGTTTCATAATCCAAGCACACAGATTGATAAACTGTGTGCACAGTTTAGTAAACAGCACACAAATTTTGATCTAGATTTTTTTTTTACCCTGGCACTAGTGGGGCTTCGTGATCTTGTATTGCATGTGCAAAAAAATGTTACGTACCATGACACTCCTAAGAAAATGAAACTTGATAACTGCTGAATTTGACACCAATTCCAATATTTGAAGCAGTGAACTGGAAAACATTTCATATGGTCAAAGATAAAAATGAAAAACCCACAAAGTCATCATAGCAATTTTAATTTTATTAGGCTCTTCTGCAGTATTGCCATACCTAAACAGATAGACAATCTTATGACATTGCAGCAAAAGTTGGGTGATGAAAGCTTCTGCTCCAATAAAGGCCAGCACCGACTTGTTACTCCCATTACTTTGGCGAAACATGGCGCTTCTGATGAGTCAACTGAAACCTTATGGGCAACTGGAGCCGGTAGCCTGGTCTCTTAGCCTGATATTGTGGTTCCTCCTGCTGGCTGAGTTCCTGGGACACTTCTGGCACCTGAAACTCGTGCTTCAGCACTGTAGGCCCCTGGTAGTCAAGTTGCTGCCGGAGTGGCTGCTGCGGCAAGTTGGACCCCTCCTAGTCGTGTTGCTGCCGGACAGGCTGCTGCGGCAACTTGGGCCCCTCGTAGTTGTGTTGCTGTCGGAGAGGCTGCTGTGGCAACTTGGGCTCCTGGTAGTCGTTTTGCTTCCGGAGTGGCTGCTGCGGCAACTTGGGCCCCTCATAGTCGTGTTGCTGTCGGAGAGGCTGCTGTGGCAACTTGGGCTCCTCGTAGTCATGTTGCTGCTGGAGCGGCTGCTGCGGCAAGTTGGGTCCCTGGTAGTCAAGTTGCTGGTGGAGTGGCTGCTGCGGCAACCTGGCCTCCTTGTCGTCGAGTTGCTGCGGCAACTTGGGCCCCTGGTTGTTGTGCTTCGGTGAATCAGGCCCCTGGTTGTTGTGTTGCTGCTGGGGTGGCTGCTGCAGCAACTTGGGCCCCTGGTAGTTGTGTAGCTGCTGGAGTAGCTGCTGTGGCAGCTTGTTCTGCTGCAGCCACTCGAGCCCCTGGTAATCATGTTGCTGCTGGAGTGGCTGCTGGGGCAACTTAAGCCCCTGGTAGTCTTGTTGCTTCTGGGGTGGCTGCTGTATAAACATGGGCCCCTGGTAGTCGTGTTGCAGTAATTTGGGCCCCTGGTAGTCGCGCTGCTGGAGGGGCTGCTGCGGCAACTTGGGCCCCTGGTACTCATGTTGCTGCTGGAGTGGCTGCTGCAACTTGGGTCCCTGGTACTCGAGTTGTTGCTGAAGTGGCTGCTGCAGCAACTTGGGCCCCTGGTACTTGTGTTGCTGCTGGAGTGGCTCCTGTGGTAACTTAGGCCCCTGGTACTCGTGTTGCTGCTGGAGTGGCTGCTGCGGCAACTTGAGCCCCTGGTACTCGTGTTGCTGCTGGAGTAGCTGCTGCAGCAACTTGGGCCCCAAGTACTCGTGTTGCTGCTGGAGTGGCTCCTGTGGCAACTTGAGTCCCTGGTACTCGTGTTGCTGCTGGAGTAGCTGCTGCAGCAACTTGGGCCCCGGGTACTCGTGTTGCTGCGGGAGTGGCTGCTGCTGCAACTTGGGCCCCTGGTACTCTTGTTGCTGCGGGAGTGGCTGCTGCTGCAACTTGGGCCCCGGGTACTCGTGTTGCTGCGGGAGTGGCTGCTGCAGCAACTTGGGCCCCTGGTACTCGTGTTGCTGCTGGAGTGGCTCCTGTGGCAACTTGGGCCCCTGGTACTCGTGTTGCTGTGGGAGTGGCTGTTGCTGCAACTTGGGCCCCTGGTACTCGTGTTGCTGCGGGAGTGGCTGCTGCTGCAACTTGGGCCCCGGGTACTCGTGTTGCTGCGGGAGTGGCTGCTGCAGCAA
>JBAMHV010000004.1:11320354-11331798 GCA_037177535.1 Pseudomugil gertrudae | reverse complement strand
CACTGTCGCCTCATGCTTGCTCAGGCTGGGGATTGCATCAAAGTCAATATTCGATGCAATCTTACGGTTTCCCTTATATAGGCTATTTTGATGAATTGGCTCAAATAAGATGTGAAGCGCCCTGAGATTACACTGTCATGAAGTGGCGCTATATAAATAAAGTTGAATTGAATTAAATTGAATCATCTTGGTTATGTTGCGCTTCAGTGACATGTTGGAAGAAGTTTGGACTGTCTGGTCCTCAAACAGAACTTCAGGAAGGATACTAAGGCCATGTCATCTATATACTTGTATATAGATGACGTTGATACTTGTTACTTACATCAACAATGTATATTTAGTTGTCTCTTCAGCAATGACCACATTGCCACTGCATTGCATATAATATCATTTGTTCCCATGAGAAACTGATATGATACAGAGGACAATGTTGGCTTTAGTTACCAAATACTTTTTGCTGGCCACCATTCTCCATCAGATTTTCACAACCCTGTCTTAATATGATAATGTAAACCAAATACTTGTCAAAAACTGCCAGAGTTAAAATGAGCATGCAGAGGTTGTGGTAACCCACTTTTTGATTATAGCCCAATTCCTGAAGCCAATACAACAGAGAATATGTCTTTGTCATTTGTACAAGACAGTGATAAAGACAGATAGGTGACCTTTTACCTCTTGGATTGATAGAGATTAGTTTTCTATGAATTAAATCATAATTGTGAAATTTGATTTGCTTTAAAAAAACTTAAATCAGCTCATTTTACATGTAAACTAACTCATCAATAAAGTTTAATAAGTTAGTCAAATATTAATCCAATGAAATTAATAAAGGTACATTTTATACACGTCCATAAAGACATAGATAGATATTCATAGTGTCAGAGTATTTACTGAAGCATCTTGTAAATTCAAAATGAAAAAGCCAGCTGTGTGGGTGTATTGTCTGAACAGCTTTTCCGGGAGGAATAGCTTCAGGAGGAAGTAGCTTAGGAGGAACCAAAGGAATTACTTTTTTCCAGCAGAGGGAAATCCTGTACAGAATGACAAAGCAGAAAATCCCTCAATGACAAAAATCCCACTCTTTAAGACAGCAATTAGCTCAAGCCTCCTATGGCCTATTTTTTTTTTTGGTCAGTTGCTAATAATGCCATATCTTTGAGATTTGAGATATAATTCTTCTTAGTGATGAGTATGGAAATCACTTAACAGAACATAAGGAGACAATACAAAGCACAGGATTAGTGGCATTTCAGACCAGCTTTATATACTTGGGGTTGCTCATTTTTAGAACTGCAAGCAGGTGCCTCAATACACACAGATTAATGTTTCATTTAAAAAGGAAATACAATTTATTCTTATTCATTTTAGTAGTTATAATATTAAAAATAGTCATAGTATTATCTGTCTTTCTCCAGTGTTTGGTGTATTGTGGTGGTTAGCACCATAGCCTCATAGTGAGAAAGGTGTGACTTTTCTGGTGTGTTTGCATGTTCTCCCTGTGTAAGCATTAGCTTTTGCCAGGTACTTTGGCTTCCTCCCATGTCCAAAGACATGCATGTTAGGTTAATTGATCATTTATTGTCATCCTTAAGAGTGAATGTGTTTGACTGGTTGTATGGTCTCTCTGTGATGGACTGGTGACTTGTCTACAGTGTACTGCACCTCTTGTCCAATGATTGCTGGGATAGGTTCCAGCTGCCCATGACCTTCATTGGAATAAATAGTACAGATAATGGATGGATAGAGAACTCAGAATGTTTTGCTCAGAAAAACACTCATAAAATTTGATATGTGTGATTAAAGTGTGAAAAAAAACACTTTAAATACAAATGGATTGAAATTTCCCTTTGAGGGTATCAAACGTTAATAGAATATGTAAAAAGTTGTTGCAGTAGGAACAGGCTAATAATGGTACCGTTTTATCTAGAATCCACAGCTTAATGTAATATCAATGTCATTGTGAATTGATCTCACATTCCACCACAAACCTAGCGAAGAAAGATGAAAGTAGTATTCTGTTCTTGGCTCTTCTCAATTTTTTAATTCACTGTTGAGCCAAAGAGCATTTTGTTTGTGAAAATGGGATTAATGAGCAAATGTGTTACACAGGTACAATATAGGCAAAGCATGGTTTAGGAGAAAAGTTTATTCAACTGGGCATTTCCGACCCTTCTGCTGCAACCAAAGTTCCATACTAGTCTTACAACTTCTTCAAAAGCATGTAAAGCACTTTGTAAAAAGTGCTATATAACTAAAGTTTTCTTATTGGTTACTGACCTCTTCACAGTTTTAGTTTTATTACTATGGCCTTGAAAGTTTTGTATGACCACCTTAGACTCCAATAACATCCTTTCTGGATGCAATAAGCTCCTGTGCGACTCTGATGCCCCCAAGTGGTGCCATCTATATTCTCACTTCCAGTTTCTGGCTTTGGAAGAGACCATTTGCATGCTTCATTCAAAAAAGTAAAAAAAAAAAAAATCTATAATGTTGATTGACCTGGTAGTTTGCCCTTACAAAATACTTTTATATACAAGACCAAACAGTGATCTAAAAGGTGCCTGAAAACCAGACTCAAAACTAGTTTAAGATAATCCAGCAACAAATGGAATTCTAAGTCACTTCAGGTTTCTCACCATTTGGAAGCTGACTCTAAGAGGACATGTTGATTTGTTAAAGACATCTCCTCATATGAGACAAGTCTTTTTGGTTGGTCAGGAGATGGGAACGTTGATTTGACAGATTTAATGCCACATTTTGCTTTACTGATACCTAGTATGGCTGCACAGAGGCACATTTGCTAGTGCGGTGGTTAGTGCTACAGCCTCACAGTGAGAAGCTTGCGGGTTTGAACCTCGGCTTGGGCAGCGGCCTTTCTGTCCAAAGTTTGAATGTTCTCCCTGTGCAGCATAGGTTCTCTCACAGTACTCTGGCTTCCTCCCACCATCCAAAGGCATGCATGTTTGGTCATTTTAAATAAGAGTAAATGTCTGTGTTTGGTTGTATGTCTCTCTGTGTTGGCCTTGTGATGGACTGGCAAACTGTTCAGGGTGTACCTGCCTTTTGCCCATTGATTGCTGGAATAGACTCCAACTACCTGACCCTGAATTGGATAAAGTGGTTTGGAAAATGGATACCCAGTGCTGTCAGTTTTTTCGATTAACCATAAATTCTAACCTCAAAGAAACTAATGGTAGTGAAGCTGATAGTGAAAAGTTATTCAAAATTAACTTTTCATTTTTATATTAAAAAATAGCTAGAAAATATTCACACTGGCTTTTAGTTATGTGAAATATTGAAAATGTATTAAATTAAAAAGACAGAAAATAAATATATCTGAGAAAAGTTGTCATGAATTTAAATAGATGTATACAAAATATTTCTCAGAAGTGATTTTTTTAATAAAGAAGAAACAAAGTATTTGGTTTTATAAACATCTCTTTAAAACCCCATTTTTAAAGTCTGACCACAAGATGGAGATCTTGCATTTTTTACAGAACTGCTAAACTACTTGCTTCAATTTAATTTAATTTAATTTAATTTAATTTAATTTAATTTAATTTAATTACAGGGAATTGAAAATAAAATATAGGTAAATTATACAGTTGTTTCAGGATTAGAGGGGTGTTTCTTCTTAGATAACATTTGGATAATTATGATATTTTTTCCATCAAGTGAAGAATATTTGTCACACTTTGGAATCATTACCTTCACCAAGGAGGTTATGTTTTTGCCAGCGTTGATTTGTTTGGTTGTCTGTCCATCTGTTTTTTTCCAATATAACTCAGAAAGTTATGGACAGATTTTGATAAATGTTTTGGGAAATGTCTGATCTGTAACAAGAAACAGGTGAATGAAATTTGGAGGTGACACCGGATCATGATCTGGATTAAGAAATTTTGAAAAGGATGCTTTATTATTGTGAGATCAGGGTTAGGGTTGTCATTTTCTAAACTGTTAAAAACTTAACAAATAAAAGTGGAATGAAAATAATAAATAAAATATTTTCTGGTGACCATTTTATATTAATTTATAATAAATAAAACAATTCGAAAACTGTGTAAATTCTTCTGAATATAATTTCAGCGGGTAAGCAGTCTGTAGTTGTCTTTGTCTGAGTTTTTCTCTTCCTCATTCACCAGGAATTTGTGATAAATTACTAATCTGGAGTGCAGGCAGGGCCAGTCAAATGCATACACACATGCACTCTGTGGCATGAAACATGGACTTATGTGTCCACTGTCTGTCCATCCATCTGAGATGAGCTTGACCTGAGTAAATGTTGCAGTGTTTCAGGGTTGATATATTGCATTCTTCTTGTATAAAAAATGTTAGATTACATTTATAGATGCAGAAACTGACTAAATGACTGACAATGGTTTTCCAAGATGGTTCCAAATCTACACGGTCATGTGAAACACACAGAAAACTGTCACATAAAAAATTAATTACAACCTAAATCAATCCTAAAGTTGTACTTATTAAGACATCTTAAATAACGACCACCTCATATTAACAGCATATGGCACATTACACAATAGAATTGTTTATTTAGCAAAAAAAAAAAAAAAAAAGAAAATACAATACACAATACAGTCCTTATTACCTTCATAGGAATCCAAAGTGTGAATAGCAGTCAGCATCTACTAATCAAGTCCAGGCCCAACGGGTCATCTATAATATTGTCTAGTTATGTGAAATGAGAAGTAATGAGTTTTTGGGTGTGTTTTAACAAATGCCACTAAGGATTGACACCAGCAGTTAGATAAGCAGTTGTTGCTGCCCAGCCATGATTGGAAAGTTATAAAGTCAAACAATTTGTAGCAGGTAATTAACCAGCAACAGAGAACTGCTGTGAAAAGGAAACAGTTTGGGATTGTTTCAGTCATAGCACCTGGACATCTGCATGCATGCAGGCAATAGAAACTCCTCCGTTGATGAAAGTATTGTAAGCCAAATGTGATACCATCTGTCTGACATCTAAAGTTTGACTGAAATAGGCAACAGGTCCCAAACACAACAAGAAATCTACAACAGAGTGGATAAAAAAGAAAAGCATCAACGTGTTGCAGTTACCCAGTAAAAGTTAACACAGCCCTTCTGAAATGCTATGATAGGACCAAAATAGTCTATTTCTCATGAATAAAGATTTTTTTCTGCAGTTTATATTTTAAAAATACAATTAAATTAACCAGTGGAGACAATTCAATTATGACCTTGTGCTTATAAACAAACAATTTACAAACCTTTTAAAATGCAATTCAGAAAACTAAATTCCATTTAACATCAACCCAAAACAAGCTGTCAAATAATCCACTTTCAACTACAATGCTGATGTGTTTTACTATGTTGTTTGGTCCTGATCTGACTTAAAGAGCGTCTCTCAGTGAACAGTTCCAGATCCATCTCAGATCAATAACATAATTGAGGAATCTTCTACAGGGGGGGAAACTTGACAATAATACCACTGTTAATCTGTCAACAGGCAATATTGGTTAATTACAGCTGGAGAGTTCATCACATCCAACAGTCCAAATTAATCGAGGCTGACACGTCTCACGGTAAGGCATCGTTTAGGTCCAATCTCATCCAAGAGATCCTGCTCCTCACCAGAGAAACCTAAGGCCCTGTGGCATCACTGTTGTGAGCAGCTTTATGCAACAATACGTCAGGCATGACCACTATGTATTAAACTCTATCACAACATGTTAATTTATCAAATAGCCTATACTCCTCTATTCTGATAGTGTGAGAGTGGGTTTAAAATACCAGCTACTAAACCTGTGATGGTTTTTCACAGCATGCAAAACATGGGCTGTACAATGGTCACCACATAAATAAGGCATGCTTTACATAGGCTGGAAGGGCTTTGTATGGAGCAGATAATGACCCATTCAATGGTAATAAATAATCAATAATGATTTGGATTCTCTTTCATGTAAATAATATTATAAATAACGACATCCATATGAAGCAATTCACTGTCTAATAAGCTTTCTAATGGAAAACTATACATATACATAGACCTACATAGATCATCTATACATACATCAATACAACAGCATGCTACAGGAATCAATCTTGCTGATGATCCAGTTAACCTTGAAAATGTATATTTTCTTGTGAAGGTGACAAATTATTCAATTTTACATCAATAACTTGCAGGCTTCAACGGTATTTGACCACAATGTGTGCGTGTGTATGTGTGTGCACACATGCATGTGTGTATACCAGTTAATTGTATGTTTACACACTGATAACTCCATTACAAGCATACACTGCCCTATCCCAACCTTTTGACAGTAATTACCCAATGTGAAACACAGTATGATGCACACATAGACTGTTCACTGAATGTCACCAACAGATCTCTCAAAAAATTCACAGAGATGTGTCAGAAATTAGCATAGTGAGCAGTTGGGCATTGACGGTTGTCTTTCACTGTGAATATCAACCACGGTGCTGGTGAATAAGTCTTTTCTCAGCTAATCTTGTTACAAACTCCTACAGAGTACTATGGGGTCAGAGTAAGTAGGAAAGTTTGTGCCCCCCCCCCCCCCCCCATTGAGTACATCTACTGTTAAGTGCAGTGGTTTTGCTAAAAAGAGATCTTTAAATATGGATGAAGAAGAGCAACTGTAAAATATTTTACTGGATCTTCTCATTAAGCAGTGTGAGTCGATGAGTGGTCACTGTTCCTATTCTAAGCTTTCTGTTGCTATAATAATAGAGGACTAGGTTCAGTTCTCACTCATCTTTTGTTCATTTTCATAAAAACTAATACCTTTTTGAGAAAAGAAATGTATAAAGTGTTTTACTGAATGCATTGTGTTTGTAGCCATTTGTCAAATATTTATAAAGAATTAAAAGCTCAGTTGAGGAAACTAATGAGTATTAAATTTTCTAAGTATTATCAGTTTGGTTTAAAATAAAACAGACCCCTATTTCTCATGTTTAAAATGTTATTTTTATGACACTTCAGGCTAAAAAGTCAAAAGAGCTATTCTCCCATAAAGAACTGTGACAATGATCTGGATTTGTGTACATGTTTTTGGGCATGTTTAAATGTAGAAAAAAAATTATTCAGACACATATATTCAACCTTTAATCATCAGTGTTCAGCAAGCTGTGTGTCTAACAGAGATAACATGCAGAGTAAAACACATATATGCAGGTGAAACAGAGAAATAATTGCCTTGAAAATGCTTTGCAAATAGTCCAAAAGTACAGATTAGTGCTTTGACACGGCAGGGAGAATGATCAATAGATGGCACTGTTTCACAGTTCTTGGCCTGCCACCCTGCCTGTGCACCTTCATATAACTGACTTGTCTTTACTCACATTGAAACTCACAGTTGTTCAAACTAGAATCTACTTGTGTTGAAAGTGAACCAGATTCTGGATCAAGGCACATTTTGGGATTAACCAGAATCCTGAAAAAAATCAAAACGTTGTCATGCCTTTTTTATCCTAAAATGACTGGAACTTCTATGAAATAGATGGTGCTGGATAAAAAAATAATTATAGAGAATAACTGTCAGAGTTAAATTGTATCAGTTCTCACACTTAAGCATAATTAGGAAAGTGTTCAAAATCAGTGAGGATTGATTCATAAACACGCACATTATGTATCCTCTGCTTACTGCGCTCTGTATATACTTTAACATTAAGTATTTATACTCAGTCTACACTTTGCAGCATGTCAGCTTGCAATGTGCAGATAAGTATATACAGCTCTGATCATGACATAAATTAATTTCATTTGGAAAAAGTTTTCACTTTTCATCACACACCACATCTGACAGAGTCAACCACTGACGTATCCCTTCCTACATTCCAACTTTTAGCTCTGTACGTACTCTGAATGAAATCAGTTTAAAAGCTATGAAAATCAGATGTTTAATAGCATCTTTCTTCAGTCAAAATGTGAGATTAATGAGATTAATTCTTATTTAAAATGTCTGGGAATGTTATTTGTCTGTACTCTTCTTACTTTGTGACTTCACCTAATGAACTCACATTCATATAGTCATATACAGCTTTGAACGTACAGTAAAGTGAGCACGGAGGACATTTGAAACAGCTATCAAAATAAATGTGGACACTTTCAATCCCTTAAGAAATATTTATTTTCATTGTATACATATGCTCTGATGTGGGCTGTGTATGGAAAAGATTTTTTCTTCACTTGATGACATACCTGCGGCCTGTTGAAAAGATGTATGGTGTGAAACTTGTGGTAAGCAGGATGTTTAATTAGAGCACAATTATCACAGATTGTGAAAGTGTAGAAGGAAGGAAGCTGGATAGATGAGTCAGTCTGATACTAGGGAAAACCACTTGAGTTTATGGTTTTACCTCTTAAACTTTGAAGCTCACCAAATGTGTTTTTTTTATGGCTCAAGTGCACAATCACAATAAGTTTTTAGTGCTCTTCTTTTGCTTACTGCTTTCTTCAAATATAAGAATTAAAGGATTTTACTAGATTTTCATGCAGCTACCATCCTCGTGGAAAATACACCTGGAGCCTGAGACAATAACAGTGGTTGCTAAGTAACGGGTCCCCTCATATTCTCTACCATGAGCTTCCTGCAACCCAAGGTTTGCTTAGTGAGTCATTCCTGCATGGCAATGAGTAGACCACATACAGTAGAAAATCCTACTCTTGTGTGTTGTCTGTGCTTTTACAACAGGTAAAGTTAAATGTCACATCTCACAGGCTGCAGGTCTTTTTCACTGATTTTTATCATTTTATTTTAATTTAGCTTCTTTGATTTCAGGCCATGAATAATTTTTCAGTGTCACTGCTCTGGTATGTTATGATGCTTGAATTCACTTTAATCAATGATATCAGTGACTACTGTGCTTTTCCTTTTGAAACAAGGTGACAGTGGAAAATCCATTAGAATGACAACATGTGATTAGTTCTCACATATTTATATATAAAGGGCAACACTTTCTGACTGAACAAAGCTGATGACGGACCGATTTTTTTTAACATCCATCATCATATTTGAATAAGTGTTTTGGGTTCAGTTTTAACCTAAATAATACCACAAGAAGGCTCTAAGAAGGCAAATAGATTATCAGATGATTAAACTACAAAGTCAGTAAGGAAAAGTTAAACTGTAGTGAAAACCTACTTTCATTTGATTAAAAATGAAGAAGTTAGAAGATTGTTTTAATTGTCTTTTAGATCTGTGAAAAATCTCTTTGTAATGAGCAGATGTAAGCTCATGTTGTTACGAGCGCTCTTATCTTTGAATCCAATGAATGGTTTATCTTCATGGAGACGACAGCACCGAAATCTGCCCAAATGCCTCTTCTGCTATGCTCACTAGTGTTGTTTTCCACTCTTCGTCAGTTCCAGCCATCTGTTGCTCATTTCATATCTGTTCATCCAATTTGGCCCTAGAACCTTGCATGTTTTGTAGCTTTGGGTAAGTGTTCAAGATATTAATTTCAAATGCAGTTTGCCACAATCACAGAATCTTTAAGCACTGGCACCATTTTTACATTATATGGAGTTAGCCATATGTAGACATTTGTGAGAAGTAAGGTGTACAGTGTAAAGGTTCTGATCACCCACATAAGACATGTAATGCTTTGCCCCTGTACTTGCCTTATGGGTAAAACTCTGTCTCTACTTGGCCATGTGTTGAAGGAGCATTTTTAGCAGAGACCCACAAATAGCAAAACTAATATCCATCCGTCATATTCATCTATCGATTACAAGGTCATAACAGAGAGACAAACAACTACTCACACTCAAAAGCATGTTTATGTAGAGTGGAAGGGAGCCAGAGTACCTGGAAAAAACATACACATGCATGGGAACAACACACAAACTTAAGGAAAGGAAGGCACAGAGAGGCAGAATGGTTCAGACTAGAAAAATTCTAGTTGTGAGGTAACTGTGTTGATCCCTTTATTCATTTAGGTATTGATATTTATTAAACTCCCTGGTAATGTTTCAACATTACAGAGTTTAAGAACTGATAGTGAGATCTCTACAATGTATTACTGTAGTTCTAATGCGAAGGAAATATCAAATGTACAGGAAAATGAGTTAACTCCTTAAATGGGTAAAAAATAACGATTCTTAATGTCTCCAAAGCAAGATCCATGCTTAATGGAAGTAAACAGTGTCTATATAATAATTCTCAATTGGTGTTGAGAATGGGAAGCTCCAATTTAGAGTAAGTTCAACAAATGAGACTTTTGGGTGTCACAGTGGATCACCATCTTTCTTGTTCCTCTCATAGAGATCATATAATCAGTCAAATGGGAAAAGCAATTGCTGTGGTGAGAAGGTGGTCTTACTTTATCATTCCAGCCATTATAAAACAGGTAGTTCAGTCCGTGGTGTTATCTCATCTTTAATATTGTTCCATTATATGGTCTGCTGCAAATAAAATGGATATGGCTAGGCTTCAGGTTGTTCAAAATAAGGCTACACCCTCTTCTACCAGTGTTAAAGAAATGCATCTTGGCCAATGCTTTTAAATAAATTACAGTATAACTTATTGGTATTTTTAAAGAAAATAATTCTGACTAATAAACTCATTTCAATATTTGAAAATATCAGATAAGTAAATCTGACACACACATATTCAACACGTTGTGCTTGTTATGTTGATTTGTTGATTAGTCGCCCAGAACTAATTTCTTACAAAAGTCTTTTTTATTCAGATCTTCACAACTCTGGAACAAATTACCTATAGATTTGAGGAATCCATGCAATTTACATATATTTAAAAAAACTTTAAAATTGATGTATTGGTAATATGAGATGCTAATTGTTATTTATTGTCTTTGTTGTAATATTATGTTTGTTAATTTCTTATTACGCTACTATATGTGTTATACTTGTTTTAACTGGGACGCCAGGAAGACTAGCAACCACTATGGTGGAAGCTAATGGGGATCCTTAATAAATAAACAAATAAACAAATAAATCTCCTGATATAAACAAACCCCACATTGTTCATGACGATAAGCTTTAAAACATTTTGACAATAAATCTTAAAAGCAAAATGTATTTGCATCCCAGGAATCTGTTGCCTTTATTTTATTTAAGGTATTTGTAAGCCTTCTTGCACTGCAGACTCAGCTTCATTAGCCCCCTTTTTAGTGGGTAACTGCATGTACAGCCAACTTCAGAGATATCTTTCAATAGATAAACAGTGTAATTTCATACAGTAAATAAAAAATACAATTAAAAAATGTACAAAGTTATCATCCATATTAATGGTAGTGTAAGCAAGGTTTACAGAATGTTTTTTTACTATATGGCCTATCTTCTTCATACCTTGATTACAGCCAATAAATTAAATGCTCTAATACACACATATGTACACCATCCAACCATCCATTTTCTACCGCTTGTTCCCAGAGCGGGGTCGCGGGGGGGCTGGAGCCGATCCCAGCTGTCAACGGGCGAG
>JBAMHV010000004.1:11287058-11305673 GCA_037177535.1 Pseudomugil gertrudae | reverse complement strand
GTGTTTTTAGCCACAAGTTTAGTGGAAGTGTGTGCCGTTGATAGGTGCTTCATTAAGTTGGAATTGCTTACACCGGATGTGGACAAAGTCTTAGTTCGAGGACATAATGTACACTCAACATGTACATTTTTACCTTTTACTTTGACAAGTTTAAAGTAGTGTCTGTATTTCCATCCCGAAAACGCCGTCTTTCTGGTCGTCTGCCGGCTTCTGCAAATCGCTGACATCGGGCAAGAAGCGGGGTACACCCTGGACAGGTTGCCCGTCCATCACAGGGCTGACACACACAGACAAACAACCATGCACACACACTCACATTGGCAATTTAGAGTCTCCATTCAGCCTAACCCCAAGGTGCATGTCTTTGGTCTGTAGAAGCCAGAGTACCCAGAGAGAACCCACGCTAACACGGGGAGAACATGCAAACTCCACACAGAAAGACTCCTGGTTGGAGCCCCAACCGAGGCTCGAACTAGCAACCTCCTTGCTGTGAGGCCACAGTGCTAACCAACTGCACAACCGTGCAGCCCCAATCATCATCATGGGCCAGGAAATCTTCGTAGTCCTTAAACACTCTCTACATACTGATCCTACTATTGGCACAGTCTTCATATAGTGCAAGCACATTCTTTGTGAAGCATTACGTATGTGTCCATCTATTCATTATCTGTACTGCCTATTCTAATGAAGGGTCGTGGGTAGCTGGAGCCTATCTCAATAAGCATCAGACGAGAGGCAGGACACTCTGGACAGGTTGCCAGTCCATCACTGGGCCAGCACATAGACACAAACAACCAGACACACATTATGCATACTTGTCACTGCAATATATATATTTTTACTCTGTATGCACTAATTGCTACATACCTTCTTGCAATTAATGCACCAATAAGCAACATTTTAATCAGTATGAACATACTGATACTGTGGTAGGATGTTTAAATATGTTTTTATAAAACAAATCTGTTTTGGAGCATGTCTAATATTCCAGACTTCCATGTTTTTGTATAGTAAGATACATGGTCTAATAGGAATGATAACACACATGGGTCAAATGTTGCTTAAATTCATGATCTCATCAGCTGTACTGCCAGTTTTTCTCTCTCCAAAATGTTACTTTTATAAATACCAAACTTTCCTCAGAAAAATACTTGCCCAACTTTTAGGCCCCATTTTATGAATAAGCAAGCTTTATAAAAATTAGTCCCCAGATGTTTACTTACTAATGAGCCTCTTCAGTGGAGTGCATGGTGATCAGAGCACTGGATGCAATGTCTTCTACTCTGGAGAAGTGACTCAAACAGATGCATGGACAAACATCAGACATCTCACTACAGAATAAATGAATTCTTGGAGCAGATAAGAAAATTGCAAAGCACCCTCAAACTCCCAGGCCCCTAGAGGTTCTGAGCTCAAGATGAATAGCCACCCAATCAGAGGGATGGAAGAATGAGGGAAGAGTTAACACATGACCATGTGTCACGAAGGGAGGCACAGAAGTGAAGTGTGGACCCAATTACAGGCGAGGCAGCAGAAATTAAGATAAAGTTATTCATTTTGAAGGACTAGACTTAACAGAAAACTAACAGAGGCTAAAGGCTACTGAGGACAACGAATAAACCCACAACCACAACTGAAAACCCAAAGACTTAAATACCAACTGAACTAAACAAGAACCAGGTGAACATAATCAAAAATCTATACAGGTGGAACTAATTGACAGAATTTGAAGCTAAACAGAAACACGTGCAAAACAGGAATACAACAGAATAAAGACAGGAAACCAAAAACACAAAGACCACAAATCATGATGTTTGCTTATTTGCTGAACAATTAACACAATATCAGCACAAAGAGCAACCAATAAGCACAGTGGATTGACCAAGATGTGACTATATTTATGTGAACTTCAATGCATTTGAAATAAAGGCCAATTGAAATTATTCTCACTGAAAAAAAGAATATTACCAAATGTGTTGTGGATAAAATAAACAATAAATGTGGGAGCTTAGATGATTACATTAAAACCCCATTTTAATGTTGTTAAATTAAATTTCTAAATTCATAAATAGTAATGGAGTTGTTTCAAAGCCATTGCCTATACATTTATTTAACACTACTGTGTAGCCCAGGGGCCCTTTTTCATAACAAGCCTGCCTACACTGTCAAAACATCCTCGTTTCTCATAGCAACCCTCCTCGAAATTCAATGGAACATATTCCTATGTCTGACCTTCATAGGCAAGAGTCTTATCATCCAACTGTGAGGTTATTCAGTCAGCGTTCCAGGCATGTCAATATATATACCAGCCAACCTGAAAACTGCGTCAGCTGAACTAAATGAAACAGAAGTTTCTTCAAGAAATACCACAAAAAAGAAAGTTTTCATGTGATAAAGAGCACATTATGTTAAAACTAAGCTTGTAATGTTTAAACAAATAGAGTTAGGTTGTTACAAATTGCAAGTGTAGCACTAAGCTTCAATCTTTATCCTGCTTGTCATAATCTCATCCAAGTAATCTACTGTGGAACATATGAGTCAACCCAAAACAAGTAGAAATTTGATTCAATCAGTAGATTAATGCAGCAATTCTAATTAAATTTTTAAGAATATGGGGTGTGTAATTTCAACATTAACATCAAGAAAGGCAGTGTCATAAACTATTAACCTGTTTGTCATTGGCTGTGGGTTTGTGTTTTAGAGGTTTTGTTAGGCTGTTTTATTTGATTTCTGTCTTGTCTTATTTTATACAGTAAATTCTCATGAGTGTATTTACTACTGCTTTCTGCTCGCTCTCATTAGTTCACCTGGTCTGATTTAGCTAACACTTCACTTGTTTCTACTCTACTGTGTATTTATACCCTTAAGTTTCAGTTCCCTCTTGCATGTTCATTGTTTTTTTTTTTTTTTTATATATTTTGTTACCATCATGTTCCAAGTTTGTTTTTGTGATTAAAAAGGTCTTCCTGCACCAGCCTGCCTCCTGTCTTGTTGGCCTACATTTGGTTCCACATCCTCGTCTCTGCAAAACCTTGAAGATGTCAAATTGTAAAAAATGTTTTAATAGAAACTACTAAAAAGTGCATTAGGATCAGAATCATGGGACCTCCCAAAGGTTTTGCCTAAGCACCAAGTCCTAACATCACTATGAATGTAAAAAACTAGCTGAGTTGGGAAAGTTTTATAAAATTATCTTTTACAATTTATAATTTGAGAATTGACACACTGAAAACAGGATTAAGCGCACATTTTGTGAATGTATTTTTGAAAAGACACATTTTTTGCATCCTTGGGTGAGAGATGAAGAGCCTTGTGACTGGATTAGTTTCCACTGGTCAAAAATCCAAGCGAAGCGGCATCAAGAAAACAAGTCGTGTCCAAAGCATTAGGAAACTTAATTTCTTTAGATATGAACAATTATCAAGAAAACTGCTGAGAGGGGAAAAAGCAGCTGTTGGAGGATAGCGGCAATGGTCTTCTTGTCTGATTGAAAAGATGCCTGTAATTATCACACAAGATGGGAACGGGATTTTCTGGCTGATGAGCACTTCAGCATTAACATGCTCCAATTCACCTGTCCCCATGAGGCACAGCATGCACCTCTCTGTTATGCGGTTAGCTTTTCCACTTTCTGGACTTGTCAGCTATGTGTCTAAACTATAGTGGAAGCCTGCTTCTAATCATAGCAATCACTCATCCAAAATGACCTCTCCTCCTTTTAAAAAAAGACAGCTATATTTAACTCCCATGCATGTATTTTCAGCTTTGTGTGATTATCAGTGATTTGTCTAAAATGTCAGTGAAAGGCCAGAAATCTTTATTTTTTTCAAATGAATGAGCAAATTATTACTGATTTAATATATTACTGTGTTCTTCTGCCACTGAAAAACTTGAGATGCAAAACTAAATTACATTTACTCATGGTGTGTGTGACTAGCAAAGTAAAACATTGTTGGATGTGGCTGATATCTTGATTCTTTTGTGTCGTCTGAAGCTGGGCCCCAGTCATGGGTGATTAGCAGGCAGATCAGGGAGGCGGGTAGTGTTGCTTGGTTGGCTTTGACTAATTTAACTGCTACTGCTTTACTTTGGTAATGGCTTTAAGCTGGCTTGGAGAATCCAGACATGCAGTGAAGAGAAACAGTGAAACTACTATATAAAGCTCCCCTCTCAGCCTAAATCCTACATGCAGCCTTTGATACAGCCGCATGAACCACTATAAAACGTGAATGACAACTCCAGAGATTAAACTGATTACTGGCTGTTGCTGAAGTGAAACCAAAATTTTCACCCCCATCATTGCAATGAGATATAGGCAGTAAAATGTAAATAGCAGCTCAATTCAAACGATGGAGTCACAACCTATTTTTGCTGATGCCGGTATTACAAGCACAGTCCCAGTGTTCCTTCTCATGAATGTATCAGAAGACATTATCATTCCACTACACAGACTGTATCTAATCAAAGCTACAGAACTATATGTGATAGATTTTGGAAACAATTTGTATATAGATATATACATTTTATTCATCTATGAGAGAAAAATAAAAATGTGTTTTCCAGTCATTTTATCAATTTTAAATATTAAAACACCAAATGTAAAAAAAAAGACAAAAAAGTGTGATGAAATAAACAGGGACAAAATAATTAACTATATTAAAAAACAAAACTATATAATAATGAGCATCAGTTATTAACAAATTTTAAAAATAAGCTGACATCCCAGTCACAAGGTATGAGTTAATATCAAGGTACAAAGTACAAGGTTTATATCAATATTGGAGGCACAATCTACTTTTGTGAGTGCACATTATCAAACAAGAACAGACTGTCAACAGATACAATCAAACACATCAGTCATGAGTAAACTCTGAGTCTGGTGGATTTGTTTTCCTGTGTGTATTTAAGATCTCCAAAAAACAATGTAACAATGTATGTATTGTTGATGCTATTACAAAACAAAAAAAAACTAGACACTTGATTATTGGATAATTCACTAAATATATGTATTCTTTTGATTCTGTTTTGCAACAGCGGGGAATAAACAAAAAAAAAAAGCTCTAACTGATTAGGGGGGAAAGATGTTGTGCTCCAGTGAAGTGTTCAAAGAGTGTTTTATTGTCCTAATTTCACATGAACCGCATTGACATCTTTGGCCACTCACACTGGGAACTGCAGTAGAAACTTTGCGCCACCTAGTGGAGGCGGCCGGAACAGCAGCCTCACAAAGCAGCGTCGACTTCATCTCGACTCCTCTTCTCTCAGTACTTGTGGGTCACACAAACTCTATGTTGACTGTCAAACGGGGATCCTAACCAGCCGAATTTTCTCTAAGTAGTACATGCACCTCTGTGGTGAAACCTCTGATACAATTTTTTCTTTTTTTTACAAAAATACAGTATGAAGCCGAAAAGAGGACAAAACAACAACAACAACAACAAAAACCTTGCAGCTGATGCTTTATTGAAACCAAACAGACCCATGACGTGAGTTTATTCCCCCCTCTTTGTTAAAAACATTGCACTAAGTATCGTGCCCTATTTCCAGGCTGCTCCGTCTACCTGCGCGAGCCCCTCCTTCCACCCCCCTTCCTCGGAGTTTGCGTTGCACTCGTTGCAGTAGGAGGGTCCATGTGCACACAATGACGTTGCTCTGACTGCAAGTCCGACCGACTCCTCCGTTTGTTTTTATTAGTCTTTTTTTTTTTAAATGCAGGGGCCTAGATTCGTTAATGTGCGAAATTACGGCCATAATGTGAGATTATCGGCCGCTGTTTCCAGACGCGTCGCTGTCGTTCGTCCTGTTCGGAGCAGCGGTTCGCTGTTGAGGATTACTCGTGATAATACGCAGTAGACTTCTACAGTGTGTCTAGCTGTCAAACTGAACACAGTGTATTGGAAAGAGTAAACGGGAGCACATTTGTTGGTAATATTTTACTTTGCTTTGTGTGGTTTCCTCCCCTCCTTTTTTTCCTTGTCTTGGATTATCGCTGCCCAGCAACACAGCCACCTGACAACTCTGAATGTCGTAATTAAGGTAAGAAGACGGAGCTCGGTGTTTGACGGTACCCACATTTTATATTCGCGCTGGTCTGAGATGAACTTTTCACTCTTCTGTCCAATATCTGGATACTTATATTCCCCAGCCGATTTACTGCAAGAGAAATCTACCAACTTTCATCCGTTAGCCATCTTTGGCCCTTGATAAAACTAATCAAGAAGTTTCATGCAGCCCTCCTCATCTAACAGTACTATCTAAAACCTCATCTAAAACAGTAAAATAGAAAGGAATTTAATAAGATTTAACATCTCTGTAATAGGCTAGTATTTTTATACAGTTATACTGTGCATTTCTCTTTAAAATGTTAAATAATATCTCCTGAAACGCGTCTATAAATTGTAAATACAAACAAAACGTGTCTATTACAAGACAAAAAAGTGCAATTTAACTCCCAAGAGCCTTCAAAATGTTAAAATATATCAGACAGAGATGAGATTATCGTGTCTTGTGTATAATAGTCGAGTTTATAGCTGTTTTCATTTCTACATCCTAAGTATAACTGGATAATAGTTGGTGTTTGGTAGATTTATAAACGGATCTGTGCACACGTGCGCAGGATATTTTGGATTTAACATGATTAAACTTTCTCTCAGATGATCTTAGATTGAGCTGGGAGCTCC
Organism: Pseudomugil gertrudae; assembly: GCA_037177535.1. Classification (NCBI taxonomy): domain Eukaryota; kingdom Metazoa; phylum Chordata; class Actinopteri; order Atheriniformes; family Pseudomugilidae; genus Pseudomugil; species Pseudomugil gertrudae. Next base: position 11,298,993 of record JBAMHV010000004.1, on the reverse strand, counting down.
AAAGTGTGCACAACAGCCAGCAAAACATACGCATCAGCCCAAAGTTGCGCTGTTATTGCAATCTGCGATGCCAGTTGTTTGGTTGTTGCCAGCTTTGTTGCCATTGTTGCACACGATGAAACCGCTCGAAGTCTAAAACAACATTTCAAGTTGTGTCGCAGCTATGTTGTGGTGGCAGGACCAATAACTCTTTGAGTGACAGCTTTCGGTCCAATCCCTGAATGGCCTGTTGAAGCTGGTGGATTTCTGGCGGAACTGTCCAATAGGGGCGCAGTAGAGGTGGGAATTAAGGGGGGAAAGCCAAGGCAACGTCACGCACACAAATTAACCCTTTTAAAGCGGTTTTCTTCAAGTTATCAAACTATATCCTCATTAGTGCATCTCAGAGAGAGGAAATGCTATCTAAAGAACTGCTTTGGGCTATATAAATTTAATACCTTTTTAAATAGTGTCTGTACAATGTTGTTTCCTTTTTTTTTATAAAGACAAACCATCTCTTGATATTCTTAAAAGTATTCATTGACGGATGCAAAGACACCTTTAACGTGCCTTATTATTTTTCATATTTACCAGGTGAATCAATGACACAGCAATGGAGACCAAAAGATACCAAAGTTTCTTTGATGGAGATGACACAGAGAACAAATGGTCTCAGGTCCCCAACACCATGGAGTACTGCTGCAGCACAGAAGATTCAAGTCTGACAAGTAGTGATATCCTGATGGACATGGTCAATGTCAGCTGCTCAGCTGGAAGCCCGGCAGCTGACAGCAAAGACGACAACACTAAGAAGCAGGAGCAGCCAATGCTTCGGCTCAGCCAGAACCAGCCATTTGTTCTCCCACACTTCAACAATTCCCTGCATGGCCATAAGCAGGAAATGGACTCCAAGGAGCTTTCCAAGACTGTTGCTGAGTCTATGGGCTTGTATATGAATGCAGCCAGGGAGGCTGATTTTGCTTTTAGCCAGCATGGAAGCAGCACAAGCCCTGGGAGGCTGTATCCAGTATGTGGTCGTCCTCTGGAGGAGAACCAGTGTGGCTCCACAAAGAGTCCAAAGCTGAAGTCATTTGGTTTCCAGCAGCAGAACAGCAATCCCAGAGAATGCACCACCGGGACTCCAGTAAGCTCAGCCTCTATGTTGGCTTCGTCTTTGTCCTGCAGTCCTAAGACCTCCAGCTCCATTTCAAGCCCTGGCGGCAGTAATAATATGGTGACGTCTACAACCAGTCCTCCTGCGTGCTTTGGACCACTATGCTCATCTGTCAGTAGTCCTGTGAGCCAGACTTCATGTGCTGCAACTCTAGCCAATATCAAGCGCAGGAATTCAGTCACATGTAGCCCTGTAGAGTCCAGCACAGTTGGTTCGCCACCCCTCACCAGCCCGCTCAATGTCATGAGGTCCCCCATGTCCAGCCCACAGAGCATGAGTAGTGTTAGATCTCCTCCATCATGCAGTACAACATGTAACATTAGGTCATCTGTGTCAAGCCCCACAGGTGGCAGCTGTACTGGCACCACCAATAACAGCAACGCAGTAGGACCCTCCATCTCCAGTCCGGCCACAGGGGGCACTATGTCTGTCAGCAGCCCACAGAATCCCTCCTCTACTGGTTTTCCTGTGTCTAGTCCTGCTGGTGGACTGGGGTTGGTGCAGAATGATACCAACAGCCCAGAAGCTGCAGGGCTGCCAAGAGACACAGACTTCAAGAACTTTGAGTTTCCCAAAGTAGAGATGGTAGACGGGGAGGTGTTCAGCGTTGGTTTAGACCAGATGGGCATGGTTAAGTATATTAAAAATGAGCCTGGGACTGACTCGTTCAGGAGCATGTGTTTAGGCAGCTCAAAATGTAATGCAAGTAGCACACCTTTTATCTCACAGATTAAGAGTGAACCAAACAAAATCGAGGGTTGTATGAACCAACAGCCATATAGTGAGCAGTCACCATCTCTAGGTCTCTTTCCTGCATCTGAGACCACATATTTGTCCCTGAGGAATAACACAGATGAATACAGTCTTTCTGGGATCCTAGGACCACCTGTCTCTTCTGTGAATGGCAACTATGAGCCTGACATGTTCTCCAACAATGTCCTGTCTAAAGGGGTTAAGCAAGAGTCTACTGATGGCAGCTATTACCAAGAGAATAACAGCATGTCTACATCCGCCATTGTTGGAGTTAATTCCGGTGGACACTCATTCCATTACCAGATTGGAGCGCAAGGAACAATGTCATTTACGCGGCATGATGTGAGAGACCAGTCCAATCCATTGTTGAATCTAATTTCACCTGTAACAGCATTAATGGAGTCGTGGAAATCTCGGCCAGGCATGTCACAAGGGTCAATGTCAGCCAGAGGTGAAGGATACCCGGGCCAGAACTGCATCACTGACAGCATGTCGAGGTAAGAGGAGTGAACAAGTGGTCTCTCTGTGTGCCTCTTTAACAAGTAACTTTAACTTTAAGCCTGAGAGAGCTGCAGTTTCTGTTTTCTCCTGATGTTTTTTTTCTCCCGTACCTGTCAAAGAGCATGCATGTGTCTTGAAAAAAACATAGATTGAGGGTTACATGCTGCACAGCCAAGCTGCAAGCCGTTGGGGCTCGGAAAGGCAGCGGGATGCTGGTTGGAATTAAACAAGAGTCACAAAATGAAATCTGTTGATACTACCCTGTGTTTTACAGTAACATAAAGGCAAAGTTTACATCTTATCAGAGGTGTGTGTGTGTGTGTGTGTGTAAAGAACAACAACATTTATTGGTCTGTAATCGGAGGTCTAGTTAAGATCCTGTAAGATACAAATATCTGTTTTTATAGGCTCCAGGCCACTGGAAGCATTATAAATCATGAATGATTGATCACAGGTTTTGTTTCCAAACTGGTGAAATTAAAGAGGTAATTTTGTGAAAGTGGGGAAAGATACACAACAAACAAGCCAAAAGGAAAAGAATGAGTAATATTTGACAGTGTGGTAAAGCAAAGCCCTGACACGGTTATTTTGCTTCAGTTGTTATCTGGTTCTCTGGTTGTATTTGAAGGAATTTAATTGCCAACATGAAAAGTAAAAGTTCATTTTAAAGCCATAATCTAGATCATCAAGTCTGATGGATGAAAATACTGGAGTGTATAAAACTAAATGTAAAGGTTATCTGGGTTTGTTGCAATAAATAGAACGTATTTGTCTGAAATTTGCATGCTATACAGCATTTTAAAAACATTAATAAATGTGTGTTAGCACACACATCAAAAACGTGTTATTATCATTTGTTAGACTGATGGGATGTTGTAAAGATAGTTTTATGATCCAGAGGTAAGAAGCACTAAAATATAACTCTAATTTACTTCCAGTTTATGTCCTCAGGTTTTGATAAAAATCAGCTGCATGGCGCAAGAGGACTACTGTACTACTGTGTGTGAAAACCTCTGCTGAGATGAGCTCTGCTCTGTTTGACTGATATTTGACCATGACAAGGCTAAACTCAGTTTGAGGCTGTGATGCTGCACAGAATCATAAAATGGAGATTTATCAGATCACAAGTTTTCCTTCAGAGTTTAGTGATTTTCCAGACATTTTTATTTGTGTAGTTTTAATTTAGGATTTAATTTTCTTCTCCTCAGCTGCTGTCTTGGTAAGGAAAGTGTATCTCATATATATAAATAGAGTGATAAAAATTCAGTGTATTAGGTTGACTACTATATAAACACTTGGGTTGATCAATAACAGGTTTACTTTAGTTTTTAGATGTGATGTGATCATTGCCGCCAATACTTTTTAAAAGGTTTTTTTAATGTTTTTTATGAGACAATATATCAACTATTTTACTAACACTATTCCGTATAAGATTAAATTATCTTGTTTGGTTTAATCACAATATAATCTGGTCATATTAAGCAGATATCCAGTTATGTTCTCAGTTTTTCCTCATTTAAAGCTCATAAAAATCTGACACAGATTCATAGTCAGTGTTTACTTATTGTACTTTACCCTAAAAATATCTACTAGGCTCACAGTACTCTGCCTGCTCCAAGGTATCTTTGTCTTCTTATTTATACTGCATTTCTCCTTTGCATGATTTTTCTGTCCTCTCAGTTTGACGTGTTTATTCAGCTTTACATGTACAGTGCACACTTGTCTAGAGAGTAGATACTCCGTCTGTGTTTGTGCATGTGCTATAACAAGGCTTGCAGCTCTGTGGAGACTGATACAGCCTGTTACCTTGGAGGCGACCCATATGGCAGGAGCCAAAGCGATGTTGACGGGATCACTGCCACCTTGGTCCTAATGAGATCCAGCTTAGCCCTAATGTCAGACGGGATGACAGGAATGAGGTGGGCCACATGGCAGTCAGCCAGCTAGACAGGGAAGCAGACAAACATAAACAAAAAATATACGTGCATTCACACAATGCATATGTGGTACATACATACATTTACTATTTATAGATTTAGTTATGTGTCAGGTAGAATGCAGGCACATTATTATTTTTATTTTATTTAATATTTTTTAGTCAACAGATGCTGACTTGTTTCAGTGACCTGTCACAACAGCAACATTGACAGCTAAACTTAGGTAACTTGCCTGGAATTTGAAAGTGCACTGCAGGAAATCTGTGGTGCTGTCCAGCTTTGGATAGAATACACGTTGCCCAGTCTCTGTATCTCATTGGCAAAAATGTTGCATAATCATTAAAAAGCACAAGGAAAACTCTTTGATCAACTGAAGCCTTGTACAACAAAGTGTTGAATCCCCAGATTCCTTTTTTCTTACTTTAGTTTTCACTGTAAATGGTTTTAATTAAAAGTGGCTGCTCATCTAAGTAGCCTGCATTACTTTGTGCAAAATGTTTTGACTTATGCTCAAAAGGAAGGAGGAAAAGGGAAAAGAGGAGTCCTGAAAATGTTGTATTTATCTGATTTCTTTAATATGCTAAAATAAGCTATATACCCAGAGTGGAGCATTTAATTGAGGTTAGTCAAAGTTTGAATAACAAGATCTTCCTTAATATAGTCTCTTTTTTTTAACAATTCATTTAATAATTTGTTTTCTGGAGAAATATTACAAAAATAATCCTTGCAGTGTGTGCTTTAGGAGGTATTTATGTAAAAATTATCACAAAATGGCCCACATCAGGATCAGAAATCTGGATTATATTTGCTTACAGCTAAATCTCCAAATCTCTTTCCAACCTATCTGGGGCATTTTTTGTTAATTTCACAGTAATGTTCTACACAGAATTCCTCTACAACTTTGTAGGCCTTTGACCCTCTGATTTCTAAATCCCATCATCAGTAACACACAACATAGATGCCAACAATGTATGCTAGATTTTTTAGCATTTCGTATTCTCATTAAAAGTTTTAGTCTGTACTGTGGTGATGGGAAACCAACTATATGATGGTGATTTCTTTAGTCTAAGCAGATTCTGTGGCTCTACCTTACAAAGAAGCAGCGGATTCAACCAGAGGAAATTCTTTACACTGGACTCTGGCCAACTCTCAATGTTCTGCAGAGGGATGAAAAGGCATACTCCTGAGACAACACTAATAAGATTTTAATTGTATGTTCCTCCACTAAATTAATGGATGGAAATGATTTGATTAATTCAGACACTGCTGGATACTAATATCCAATTAAATCCCAACACCAGGCATGCACAGGGGCTCCCAGTGCATTATGGGTTCTTGACTATGAAGCGGGCAGCTGCTTCTTTGGGTTGCGAAAAGGATGTTGCATATGAAGGTGTCTGGGAATGGCTACTGGTCTCATCTGTCTGCCCAGCCAACATGACATTGCAGCAAAGATGTTGTCTTGTGTTGCATGCAAGTACTTTAATTATGTGCATTCTCATGAGTGCTGGTGAATATTTAATTATATAGTAGTAATTAAGTGGAGAATATGATAATCTAATTGTGCTAGATGTGGACAAACTTCAAGTCATTGCTCTGTTTTTTTCAGGATTTGTATGACTCAAAATCAGTTATATTCAGTCAAGTGTATGGTTGCTTTAAATACTATGACAATTCTCTGAGTCCATTTTTTATTTATTATATTATAGTGCAGTTGTGTTTAACTTTAACAACTACTTTCAAGGAAAAAAAGTCCTTTACTCTTGGCCTTCACTGGACAAGAGCCTGTATTTTTGTATGTTTCACGGATAAAAACAAAGAACAAGAATTTTTCACTAGTTTGTATTCAAAGTATACATGAATAAAACACACAAATGCAAAACAAATAAAAACTCACAAATACATTTAGCTCACAAAACTAGTTCTTTTCTGTCCCCGTGGCACCCCACAGTGGGTTGGTGTGGGTGGGTTGGAGGCTGTGAGAAGCAGAGCTAAGAGGCAGTATTCAAAGAATGAACAGGAGTCAATCCAAGTATTATTATTTGATTGTGCAGCACTCAAAAATGTCTTGCTACTTTTACATTTAAGGATGACAAAAACCTGTAAAAAAGTTCTAGCAAGTTTTCTGTTTAGACAAACAATCTCATGCATGAGCCCGAGAAGAGGACATGAATATGTGGTATAGATATACACAGCTAAGTATTTCCATTGATATGGTTAATCTTGAGCTCATTATAGATCTCATAATACTCCTTCAGAGAAGTAGCTTAATACAAACATGCGATTAATAATGACCACCTAATGAATTTATAGACTCATGTTAGGATGTAGTTTACCTTTTCACTGCATCTGCTAAGCAACAAATAGACATCAGCTGGTATTGTGGGTGTCCTCAGTTTGGTTTTTGAATGACTGAAAATGCTTACCTTCTCGATGTGTGTGAAGGAAACTATTATGTGGTGTGTTTATTAAATTGTGAATTTGTGTGACTGGTAGCCTGAAAAGTGTTTTATAAATAAAGTGATTTCATCTAAGTATATAGGGTAGTATACAGTATACATTTTAGTATATATTACTAGTATAGTTCTACATTATAGTATTCAATCTCATACAGTCACTCATCCTTTGGAATTTTACCTTGACGTCGATCAATGATGTCGCTCAATAGCCAGTAATTGTTCCTTGTATGTTCTTCCAGTCTGCACAGTCACGTGGACTGTATTTACACCTACAATGGGCAGATGTTAGTTCAGCAGCTGAGGAGGCAGATATTTCCCTTGAGAAATGGTAGGAACAAAAATGGACTTTTTGGATGCTCTCGTGTTATTTGTTGCTGATTGGAGTGGATGACTTTTAAAAATATCAAGCAGATTGCTCACGACAGCTTCAGTGTGCTTTTTATGACCTATTTATAAACTAAATAGGGGTATAATCACTTATAATGCTCACCTTTATTGTCCTCTTTGTTTTGTTGCAATAAGCATAGACATGAGCAAACATACATCTGTTATTATAGATATACCATGTTGGTATAGTGAAAGGAAAGTTTCTTTTCCAGCTTTATGAATGGATGTTTCTTACCTTGGGCCATTTGAATGAAGGAGCGATGAATGTTTTTTCTCAAAGAACAGAGATTGTATTGTGTAGCACGATCATTGGGTGCTTTTGTTGCACATAAAAGAAAGCCATGTTTAAAGTCTCCCCTTAGCCTCCCCCACATTGAGCTGTAAACGTACATGCACAAACACACACTCTCTCTCACACACACACACAAAACACTACTGCCAACAAGACGACTTATTCTAGACCGGACTTAACACGCCAATAAAAGTGTGCTGCTTACTGGCCAGGACTCCTTGGATTTGAATGCTTAGGTTGTCCTTGTATGAACTTCTTCCTGAAACACAGTCTGGTGACAGAGGGCCAGATTTCCGCTAGGGCTGGGCCTGTAGCTGGAAACCTACTCTCTGTTACCTACCGCTGACATACCCTTCTGTTGTGAGGTTATTAAGAAACTGCATAAAGGAGGCAGAAACTGAATACCAGAACTGCAACAAAGCATAGTGCATGCTTCTGTGTAGTGATGAATGCCCTGATTTTTATAGCTAGCTGCTGTGTGAATCAGTGTAGCTGAGTAGCAGCCTTTTGTGCACAAAGTACTTTGTTTACCTATCATGCAAGAAGTCTCAAGACTTCTCTCGAGATTTCTTTTTAAAGATCTACCAAGTCATGGTACTTGTAGTGACTACAAAGAGACTGAGGCTGATAAGAAAAAACATTCTCTGGGTTATTGTAATTTATTAGTTTACCTTTTTATTTAGAGCAATAAAAAGGATATTATAGTGGAGAAGAGAAGCCATCTCTGCTCACTCTCAACATGTTATTGGCTTCCTCGTGTATCTCAATACACTTGACTGAGCAAACAAGGCATGACTTTATCATTCATGTTTTATAGGAGCTTGCTCGAATGCTCATGCCAAAGTGCTTACAACCAAGACTGGTGTTTGTCTTGCCAGTTTCTCCATGGAAAGGATGACATAAAGGATGACACTTCCAAAAAATGCTAATTGTTCAGCTTGAAAGCTACCCAAAGTAGGTCATGCATAGTTGGCTCAAATAAAGTGAATTGTGTGTGTTTTTGTTGGGAGGGTGGTGGTAAGAGGACTCTGGGGCCTTTTACATAACAGTTTCACACGCCACCCCACCCCCCCACACTGCAAAAATCCACACAGACATAAACACTTGCACGACGCACATTCACAAGTGGTTTTTCCATCAGTAAATCTCATGATTTAAAAAGTGCAAGTATGGCATAATTATTAAATCATTACATGTCATCATATCACCTCATGAATCTTTGTAGTCGTCGTGGAATACTAAGATTTAGTACTCCACAAATACACTGCTTAAGCACTTATGTAGACGAACGATCTGTTATCTGCAAATTTAAATTTCAGCCTCTTAAAGCATTTGAGCTTTTGATGTAATGACCTTCATTTATTTATTTATTTATTTATTTCAATTTTTTTTGCATCCATTTGCTTTCCTGCCTTGATATGAATTCTCGGATGGTGTTTTTAATTAGTGATTCACAGCAAGTGTTAAGCATATCTAAATTGGGTATCTTTAAACGTTTTGATTGAACAATAAGTGGAACACCAAACTGCATTATTAGTATAACTAAGATAATGATGTGGACACGCTGAATGAAAGAAAGTATATACCGACCAACAGAAAATGATTGTTCAGTTTGCAAAAACACTGTAATGCTCTCACATATTTTCATCATAAACAAGAAAATACACGTTTACTGCTTAGAGGGAAAAGCATTATGTGATTTGTGTGTGTCCTTTGCTAAGCATTTACTTGAATCCATAAAGCATTGTCCCTCAGAATCCTTCTTATTCAAGATTCATCTCCCTCAGGGACACAAATCATGTATGTCGCCCTGCAGCACCCAATGAAACATTGACCCAGATTGTAAAAAGAAGCATCTAAGTACCAAAAACAGCTTAGGAAGAGATGATTTATTATTACCAGACCTGTTGCAACAGACAGAATTTTCTTGTCTTATTTTGCCGAAAAGGGTAGACATGTTTGTCAGGTTAATGCAATATGATCCAAATCTGAGTTGTTTAGCTGAAGTAAGAAACAATGTAAATGAAAGGAAATAAAAAGGTCAACGTTCAAATTACACATGTGCTAAATGCCATCCTTTCCTTACCTGAGGTCAGTTCTACTCACGCGGATAGTTAAGTTTCATCCATTCATTGTTCGTGTCCGTCCACATTATTCTATTCAGGATTACAGGGATTTAGAACCCATTCAAAGTATCCAAGAGATGAGGTACGCCCTGAATGTGGAGACAGAAATACATGCATGTTCATACCTGACCCATGTTGGTGACAGCAGTTTAAATTATGTATTGAACCCAGTAGAAAAGACACAGGAGAACCTGCACTCACAAAGGCCAAAAATGGAAACCATAACCTATGCTCCCCACTGTATTTTTACTTAAATCTATTTGTGTCGGGACTCTAAACAAGCATTATTTCTCCATTCTAACAATGGAAAATTAAGCTGTATAATCTGTTGATACTTAAAGTGTATTTGAACACAAACTATCTTACACAAAAACATCTGAAAGTCTAAAATTAAGTTAAAAAAATGCAGAAGCTGAAATTTGAATGACAACTAAACTGTGTCTAAAAATATTACAAGTAACATGGCACCTGATCTGACGTGATTCCGAGCCTGTCAGGTCAAAGTCTTGTCCTGTATTGTTAACGCCACCTTCAATTAGTATGTTGCTTTGTTTCCTAACTGCAAAGATAAAGAAATTCTATGGTTTGTTTATGTGAAATCACATAAATAGCAACAAAAGAAAAACAAATAATGGATAAATTACAATTTTAAGGACTTTTTTTTCTAAACGTGATAGGACCACTGCCTTGATGTGACAGTAGCTGTGTTTCCATCACAGTTTTTGCTAAATAAAAGCAATATTTGTAAAGTAAAAAAAAAATACAATTTTGATTTGCAGGTGTTTATTGCATAAGCTGCGGCGGTTCACATAATTACCACATAGCATTAGACTATTTTTTGGTTTTCTAATTGCTGCGGAAAATTTGTCACAGCTATTCGAAACCATCCCCCCTCTTTTCCCTTTCTGATTGTAAATCTCTGCATTTTCTGGTCATTTACTTCATACTACACCTTCTTAACTGGTGACATGACCTCCTATATCACGTCTGGGGGATGCATGAATGTAAAAAAGTGTTTCTATCACACTTTTTGTGATAAACTTCTTTATTGAATTGTCAGAAGAACCACCTTGTGAGAATGAAATAACTTTTCCTATTGCGATATTTAGGTTTTGCACAAATCTAGGGGTAATGGAAACACACTTAGTGCATACTTCACAGGTATACCAGGTCAGTTGAGTTAAATTAAGCTTTACTTTTCCTTTAAGAAGATAATGATGTTTCCTGTACAGGTGTTGTAAACATCTTTTCTGGATTTGAGAAACCGTGATTTTCCATTTAATCTACTATTTTTGGAAACTTTGGAGTTCTGAGACAAACAAAGGCTGGTTATGGAACAGTAATTACATTTTTTTAAATGTGTCTTTGGCAGAGAGTATTGAAATCTGTGAAGCTCCAAAAGCTGGCGCTGAATGTCAGATTTGTAATCTTGTTGATTTATTTGTTGATCGGCTTGTTCCAGATTTGAATTAAGTGTCTTAGAAACAGGATTTGAACACCAACAAATTGACAAAGCTGATGTTTCGCTGTTGTTTAATTCTAATGACTGCTCTGTGGTAAAGACGATACAAACCTGATAATAATGAAAACAGATTGCTATGAAAGTGGTTGTGCTTTGCAGCTAAAAGAATCTGGACTGCTGATAAAATATTTAAAGTATCCACAGCTTTGGAAATTGCTCAGATCCAGCTGTTCTCTCTGTGAAGGTAACAGCACTAAACCTGGTATGGACAAACATTTGCCTGTTCAGTGTCAGCTTTTTGTTTGGCCTACCCTCCTCTGACTTGGCTGTAGCTGCTTGTTTGACTCTGTTCTGAAAGCAAAGTGAGACAGGAGATTTTTGGGATTTTTTTCTGCTAAGCAGGAGCTTTCTCTCTTATTCACAATCTTGCACAGATGCTGGACCTTTGAGAAAATGAAAGAAGCTGACTCACCAGTTTAATGCATTGCTGGATTTTCAGCAAAGCAGGGGGGGAGCACATTTATGCATTGATTTTCTTGTTTGTCTAACCAAAGGCATGCTCAAAGACTGATACCCGCTTTGTTGGAGATTAGTATCATGAGAGCATGGTGCCTGTTAAAAACATATTTGTGCAGAACTGTTGGACTTGAGGAAAACATAGTTTAAAGATCTTTGTGTGTAAGGCAACAACAGGCTTCACTTAAAGAATACTGTCATCTCTTTATAATATTGGTAAACAACAAAATCATCTATTTTACTTAAGGTATTTATCAAATTGAATAAAGCTTATGAATGAAAAATACTTTATTGATCCCAGAGGGAAATTCAAATTGTAGTAGTTTTTTAAATACAAAAAATAGTTAAT
>JBAMHV010000004.1:11249376-11272755 GCA_037177535.1 Pseudomugil gertrudae | reverse complement strand
TATATATATACTATTATTTTAAAATATTTTGAAAAACAATCCATGGGATCATTTCTGACCCCACTAATGCATCTAATTGTTAAGAATGGTTGATGTTCATGTCACACAACCTCTACACAGACCTCAGATGACTTCCAAAACAAAGTGCTGAGTCAAATGCTCAGCCCTGTGAATAACGTTGCCCTTGCCATTAATGGTGTTGAAAATGAGGGCACATCACATATGTTGATGCTCTGGGAGATGCATGCTCAGCAGAGATAGTCTCACTGTCCTAAGTACTATATATACACCCATTATGAAACATCTTCCTGCAGTAAAACAATCTCATTAATTAAGTTTCCTATAGATCCTCAGTGTGACAACTACGCTCAAAAATACTTTAAATCACCTTGTAAACCCTGATCACTTCTAAACTATGTTATAAAATTCAGTGAGCTGAAGCTTTTCTCATGAGAGCTTGCGTGCATTTCACATTGGTGAAGTGCATGTCCTGGTGTCCTCATGTTCTATAGTGTTGTATACAAGCTGATATTAATTAAACCATACATTTAGTGTCACATTCTAGCTGCTGGTCAGGTTTCTGCACAAAAGTCTAAGAACTTGACTGTTTTTGTTTTATTTAGCAAACATCTGTGAGCTGCATGATTTAGTTATTTCCCATCAGTGGCTCCCTTTGGTTTTTGCTCCCTTGTGGCTCTCTTTGAGGCGTGCACACACAAACTGACCCACATACATCGGCCCACACTTGTAAACAACCACAGCTGCTTATTGGGCATATTGAAATTTCAGCATATCTTCTGATATTTGAGTTCACTACATGTAATGTCTTGACCCATATTTACGTTGTTTTTGTTTATAGAATCCTTCATTTGGGAATTTCCAAGAAGAAATGCTTTATTTATTGTTTGCAGGATGCATTTGTACCAGGTTCCATTAATGATAAACAGTGTAGTTATTTAGTTTATGTGTCCAAGCTGATCACAAACTACCTGATTCTGTACCTGCATAATACAGTGTAACTGTGTTGGAACAGAAAAGCTTAAAATGGAGGCAGAATCTTTATCTAGCAGTATGTGTCGAGATAGATCTCATAACTCAGTTAGCCAAAGTGGATGCATGGCAACAGGTTGCTCTTTTAGATGGCTTCAATCTATTTTATGGGATAAGCAGTGATACAGGGGAGAGACTGAAGGACATTCAGATCTGTCTACTCCTCCTTCCTCACACCTCATTGACCAAATTGAAGATGGCACTGATGAAAGGCTGTGTTGACTGATTAAAAGAGAACATATTTGGCTAATTCACGAGGTGGTTTTTACTGGCTGACTATTGACGGACTGGGTAATTGATCAGATTTTTTACTCAGCGTTCAGCACTCTTTGCCTTCAGCATGTTAACCCCACAGTGTATTAAAAACAAATCAAGTTACGCTACCTGTAATACAGAAAGGAGCGTGTGAGAGACAATGGTTCGAGCATTCTCAGGCATGTTAACGTGAAGGGTGACTAGTGGAAAGAAACGGTCTCACTATTGTCTTGAGTCACTGTTTTTGCAGTCTTCATTGATTTTCTTGGACTTTGATGGGATAGAGCAACAAACAACATTCTTCCAGTGATGTTTGTTGTTTGATGATAATGATCATAGAGCAATCCTTTCCATAGCAGTATGAAATCTCCCTGAAGTGTTCAGTGGGTTTGAGAGTGGGTACATTGAAAGCCAGAAACCTTCACATAATTTTCAAGGTTACTGAATAATTCACTGACCCCTGTAAATTGGGACATCATCCTCGAAAATACCACTCCCATCAGAGATAACTGAACTTGTTCATCTTGACTTGGAGTCACCTTGGAGATTCCTGTGTATATTGAACAAGGGATAAAAAAAAGGAGAATGGTGCATGGCTACAGATCAGTGCATGTTAAATCAGCTAATAACATTAGTCAGGAGGTTTTTTTTAACACTGAGATACTTTTAAATACTTATCTAATGCTGAGAAAAAGAAGTATGAAACCAGCAAAGATTGACTTATATTGTGTTATTATTATGCAAGGTTATGACATAATGTAAAAAGATGCTTTAGTTCCTGAAGTCCCTGCTTAGGATCACAGACATTCAGTGAAAGAGAAAAACAAATTGTTTTCTACTTTTTAGCATGTGCTTAATTCATGTAGACTTTAAAGGAGAGAAATTCATCTTTTTTTTCTGTTGTATATTCCAAACATTCAGACTCACTCAGGGTCAGCATTTGTTTACTCCTACTGTATACAGTATCTCTTCTAGGGAATTCACAACAGTTCATCTCACCTTTAGAATAAAGTTGCATTTCATACCTGTCACGACGGGGCACTCGGGAGTTAATAGTTGTGAAAACAAAATCTTTTTTACATCATTGCTGGAAACATTTTCTTATGCTCCATGACCCTAAACAATCCAAGTACATAATTTTCCTGCAAGTAATCTTGTAAAAGATTTGTGGGAGGTCAGTATCAACACAGGGGTGAGAATAAAGTAGAGGAAAAATCAGACCAAATTCATCTGTATTTTGCTTTTTGCTAATTATGCTATTTGATGTAAACGAACAAAGTTTCTCATACAGTTATGTATTAAGCAACCCACACAGTGTGCAAAGTGGACTTATACGTATGCATGATGCTTACAGTACAGTTAAAACAAATAAAAATAACTGAAAAATGTTGAATAAGCCATTTTATTTCAAAAGGTGGAAACTATATGGGAAATTAACCTTTTTCATATGGTTGGTATCTGCTTCCTAAAGATCAGAGATGTTCTGTACAGAGAAGTAAGTAACAAGTGGAACAGAAGGACAGAGGGAAAGGGCATATGTAATTCCCTTTTCACTTCACTCCATGTTGTACTTTTGCAGATAACACATTTTAGAATCGAGCAACTGAATAAAGTGCCACATTTCCATTATTAATCCCCGCGCATCAATCAACACCTCGCTGAACTCACCCATGTCTCTATAATTATAGAAAAATGGGTTTATCCCGCAAATGAATTGCGCTTTGTTTTATTCAAAGTATGACATTAGAGAAACTGGGAAATTTCTCTAAGCCTTTGGGGGGGGATACAAAGGATCACAGTTGCTTTTAATAGGATATGGTCAGTTCAGATGGTCAGAATGAATGCTGGTGTTGTCTTGTAATGCATGAATATCCCAGATAAAATAACTATTATGTTGTACAGTATACTGTTTATTTTAATTAGGAAGTGGAAATACCGTTTACAGCAGATGCCTGAAGGGAGAGAGGAATTTCAGGCAGACCGTCTCCTACATTTCCTGTCATCTTCTTCTATTTGGCGAAAACCACTGATTTAAAAATATTGCATGTAATTGTTTGTATGACAACAAATGACTTTTAAATTTAGGAATACATCAATAGGATCAATAATGAAGCTTATGTCATCACCAAGTCTTACAGCTACTAATATCATAAACATGAAAGAAATGGACACGTTTGAACAGTTTTGCTGTGCTGCATATTAAACGCAGTTCAGAGAAGTGACTCTTAAGCTTGGAAAGGAAGACTGAGTAGACAGACCAGACAAACTTGGCAGGAAGGCTGAGCTCACACCAGAGTGTAGAGATTTGTTCCAAAATCAATGCAGCCTACAAATATTTGATTTTCCCAAAAAAATGAGGCTTCCATTGACAGAAACAATACACAGACGCACACACACACACACACACACACACACACACACACACACACCGTCTCTTTTTTCCTCTCCTCAGCAGCATATTGTAAAACAATGAAAGTAATGTTATTTGTTTGCATGCATTTTTTTTTTCAATTTAGCAAATCACAAAAACAGTATGCTACTGTAAACATGCTATATCAAACAACACAGTTTATTTTTTTGAGTGACTGGATTCCTCTTTTTATCTTTGTGCATTACAGTTTGATACATAGTCTGAACGCATCCCAGTTTGTGGTACCAGTACCTCTCTTAAAAAGGTGTGCCTCACAATGGTTAACATAAGATAATGGATGTGTCCAACATTGCTTTTTATTTCTACCCTTAGTAGAGGAAAACAATTCTGCAATTTTAACCAGACTATAATGTGCTTGTTCCATTACCTCACAGTTAGTACACAACAGCTGCAATTATTATTGAACTGTATGTCTACAAAAGCAAAACCTTTGTCCTGAAGTAGATGGTTTCTGATTAAATGATCCTCATCCATTCTTTTTTGTTGGGTTTTATTTATTGCGTATTAATTAAATTTGTGAATCTGTATTAAAGAACATAATATTATGAACCACTTAGTGAATTAATGCCTACGGGTTTAGGGGCTCATAACGTGCAACATTTTTATAACGGTCTCATTTAAGTTGCAAAGACTTAATGTTTCAGCCTAGGAATAAATAAATATATATATACAGATAAAAGAAAAGCATTTGTAGCTGCAAACTAATAAAGGGGAAACAATCAAGTGTGAAAAAAGACCTCGGATTTAACAGTTGGTTTGATGGTTAATAAGGCCTGAAACTGTGACCAACAGGTGAATGAAGCAAACATGTTGGCAATTCAAATCCGTCAATTCCTTTAAAAGCTAAATGGTATATTTCTACACAATTGTCAGGATCAAGGATTGTTTCTGAAGTAACTGTCATAATCATCATATAGTCACTTAATACATAGTGCTGCTTCGCTGGATAAACGGATGCCTGGAAAGCACTCCAACATACACAGCACCTTGCTCTGATTTAATGCAGTGCTGCTCCCATTGTGATTTTCTGGTGCTGCTTTCAGTGTCAGGGAAGATAGTCACATGCTTATGGCTGACAGAATAAACTGAAAGAAATATCAATAGGAAGGTGGAATATTTTCAGCTGTCTTGCTGGAATGTGTTAGTCAATAAGCCACAGCAAATGATTAAATATTATTGCTTTTTAGATTCCTTGAGGCCGTCTTCATTATAGCTAATTGGATTGAATGGTGCCCACTCATTGGCCCACTTTTCTACATTTACATCGTATTTAAGGCGCTTATTCTGAGTGGCACTGATATCATAAGACTGACATTTAAGCTCTTAAATCCGTACGATGGTATAAAGGTTTTAAAGGGAAGGAAAAAGACTGAGGGGGAAGGGGGAAGATAGAGTCAGAAAGGGCGAGTGGAGAAGAAATAAACCAGTGAAGAGGGTCTCACTGACTGTGTGCTCAGAGAGACAGTAAGGCAGGATGACAGTGCAGGGCTTTTGTTCGAGAGACTGCCAGCATGTCAATTTCGATGTAACATTTTTATCGACGCCGTCCTCACTGCAATCTGACAGGCGGGTAGAGGCTCAGTTTTACGTTCCACACCAGAAGTTCAGGGTTAGTGAAACATGTTTCTTTGGGAAACTTTGGAGGTAGACTTCCTCCCCATTGGAGTTTTCATTGACTTGACCTAAAAAAAATCTGTTTATATAATATTCACAAATAACTTTCGATTCATATTAAAAATGTGTGGAGCTGCACAACACTGGAAACACTGTAGGGCGTTTTTCCCAGCATGCTTTTCTGTTATTTCAGGTGTAGTGTGCTAGAATGCATCTATATAACCTAAGGCAATGGCAGCTCTAATCTGTAAATACATATATTTGTTTTATTGCTCCCCTCAGGACTTTTCTGTAACTGGTACATCAGCCAAAGAGCACCGAGTAAATAATAGTCATTTAGTTGAGCACTTCTTTAAAGTCATAAACATTTGCAACTTTTCTTTGTTGTATTTTATTTTAAACTGAATACAGTTTCATACTATTGATTGAACTTGAAGCTTAGCCAACTTGGAGGCAAAAAAGTCTAGTAGTAGCTCTGTTAATAACTGAATTCAACAATGTTAACCTAGATAACTCGATAAGATATCCTTCATTCAGGAATGTAATTAAATGTTCAAAGAATATAAATTTCCCATTTTGATCCCAAACATAATTTCTTCTTAGCCTTTAACAGCTATTCTAATCTTGACTGGGTAGTTTTATTACCCAAGAATTGAAAGAAATGCAATAGTCTGTGAATTCCTGCCACTGTTTTGTTTAGTTCTTGTTAGATTTGAGCTTCTAGCTTCCGTTCCCTAGTTTGTGGTCTGGTTTTCAGTCTAAGTTGTTTTAAAGTTAAGGTATTCTATCCTTTTGTGTCTGTCGTGTTTTATTTTGAATGAATCTGCTTGTAAAGTCGGGTGTATTCACTTCCAACTTCTTTGTTATTCATGGTTCTGATTGCTACACCTGCTTCTTTCTTTGATTAGTGCCTCAGAACACAATCTGCTTGATTTCCCCTCTTCTCTGCCCATACATTGTTTGTTACTGTTGTGATTTTAGCCAATGTTTGTAACATTTTTATGTATTTTTCCAGATCTTCCAGTGATCTTCCGTGGATTTCATTTATCATTAGAATAAAGTTTATTCTCAGTTAACCTTGCCGACATACATTGAAATGAAAACAAGTTCTACAATAAGCCCACACTAGACTTACTAAAAGTTGTAATTTAACCAAGGACCATATTTTTGTTGTTTTAACTTATGCTAATTTAAGACAAAGGCCAAAAAAAACCCAATTCTGTAGCCAAGATTTCATCTTAAGCATGGCCACAACAACTTTGATCATGTTCTAGACCCCAATAAAAACCAAAAACATTTCTCTGCTTTAAAAATAATGTCCAGATTCTTATCTTTACTCATAATCATACAGCATGCAACATGAACTAAACTCTATATTTTAGCTTGAAAGGTATTATTTCATTAGTTAGATGACCTTTGGTCAAAATACCTTCAAACCTTTTAATTATTTTTGTATAATGGGTTTTTTGTATTTATTTAACAGAAATTCTAAAGCATGGAGAAGTTTTGTTAAGCTAGAATAATACAGAACAGGGTATAAAAATAACATATTCTCTTGTAATGATAATTCTGTCACCAGCCTATTTACATTTCAACTCATTTTTGGAAAAGATCATGTGATGAAGACCAATATTTGGGTAAAATACTTCTTAATTGGTAGATATCAGTAATAATGTCTTTCACTGGCAAACTTCTCTCCGAGCCACATGCTAAAATTAAAGCAAGACTATTGAGGACATTTATCACACTATACACAAATGCCAGTCTGGACAGTAATACACAAAAGAAACCAAAAGCTATATTACTGACTGCAGACAGGCTGTGTTGTTCAGAGCATGGCTCAATTTAAGCCTTGCAACGTGTATTCATCCAAATCCATCAGACTGGGCTGGACAGCGAGTTACTGCATGGAGGATGATTTCTTTGACGTCTAATTACCGATTATTGATTTATGGCCACAAAATCCTGTCCAACCTACTAATTCTTAAAAGCAGAATGCTTGATGACTTTTTTTAACCAGCCAGCATTTTGATGGCTTTTGACCACCTTAAATGATCTAAGCGCTTCACATTGATCCTGTGTCTTGTGTCTTACATTTGTTTGCAGATTGTACAATAATCCAATTATTCTACCATAGCTTTCACAGCCTCTGTGAAGTGTAGACACACTTTCTTTCTCAGCATGCAGAAAGAGAGGAGAGAGAAAGAGAGAGAGAAGATGGGAAGAGGAAAGAAAAGAAAAAGGATGCAGAAAACCTGAAAATCCATGTGAGACAACTGATGCGGGAGAGTGAGACAGAAGGAAAGGGGAGAATGAACGAGTGAAGGAGAAACAAACCACCAAGGGAGTCTGTGGCTGTGTGTGTTCATGTGAGAGAAAAGAAAAGACAGAAGGGGGAAAATAATAACTGAAGGTAAATTCATGAGCAAAGCTGAAGTTACCTGTATAAATGTACTAACTCGTATGCTTCATATTAATCAGCTTCTCCAAGAGAACTGGTTTGTATCACCCATACACCATTGTTTATAACTTGGTAACTGATTTAATGGGACTAGAACTAGTAAAATGTCATCCCTTGTTAACCTGGATACAGACAGAGGAAAATGGTGCACATGCATAACTTTAATGGGTTTTGTTTACGCGAAACCACTGTTGTTTCTTTGCATAGTTTTGCTCTGACATAGAGTGATGAAGAACAACTGCCTGATGGCTAAACTCTGTGGTTTCCTTTTGGGTCAAGTTTTACATGCAGGTATAAAGGAATACAGAATGGGAACTGTGGAAAAATTATTTGTGTGAAAAACATCAGCATCAGTGTTCTGCTTTATGGCAGCTACTTTTAACCTATTAAATCCACATTGAGTGTATTACTTCCGATTGATGTCCAAAAGCGTGCAGTCCAATCTGATTAATTTGCACAGCATTTGCTCCTCGTTAATAAAATGACTGTCAATAAAAGCACGTTTTCAAGTCATCCTTTTTACTTTCAGCTCGGATTATGTAGAGAGAAAGTAAGAAAATGCTTATAATAAACCATAGTAAGTGGAGAATTCTCCATGAGGCTAATGTTGCTATTTGGCTGCTCTTTGGCAAACTTACTTTTGCAACAAATGGCTTTAATCCCCCGAAATTTGTGGAAGTTGCTCAACGGGAGACAAAGATTGCTAGGATAATGCTCCCAGTGTGTTTTTTGGAACAGAGGAACTACAAAGGAGTAGAGAAGCTCTGCAAAACAGCTGAGGAAGCAGGATTGTTTATGGAGGTACTGTGAAAGCAGCAGCTGCAGTAAAGACCTTTCAGAGCTAACTTGTGAAAAAAAAAGTTTTGTTAGAGAGAGAGAGACTCGTGTTAATTATAGTGCAAAGGGGGAAGGGGGGTAGCTTACAAGTGACAGTCTTACCCAGTCGTAGCTACATAATTATATCAAGATGCTATTTTTTTTCCTCTTTTTTTGTAAAGAAAAAAAAAGATGTCCAAAAAACAAAGACCTCTTATGAATATCTTTTTCAGAGTTATCTCAGATTGGAATACATATTCACACACTGCCAAGAAAATAGTGACAGGAAAATAGCCCAAGTTCTGAATTTAATTTGAACATGAAACTTTTCAAGTATCTCCGAAGAAACCTAAAAAAATGGCTGTGCAACTTGAGCCCAAGCTGGCCGAAGCCGAAAAATTCAATGGAAAGGTATACAAAACCCAGGTTATTATTTTCAAACCAAGTTAATTACTGCAGAAGATGCTTATGCAAATACAATTTGAGATATTAGCAACAGAACTCAGAGAGCAATGGATGCACTTTTTGGAAATCTCTGAAATGGAATTAGAAGCAACTGATTAGATTTTGAGGTTCATCTGGGTCACCACCTGGATCCAGAAATCTTTTAAAGGATTTGTTGCTATGGAGAGCTAGGGATAAAAAAAACATGTAATGTGAGGATAATACTCACAATTATTGTGGGGGAAAATGACAATGGCTTTGCAGAGATCTTTACTGTATAAGTGTTTAAATACTTCCACAGATAATAATAATAATAATCGTAAAAAGAAAAGTGTCACAAAGTGTGAAAAAAAAACTAGTCAAGGCTGAGAATTTTCTCTCTGCACGGTAGGGATTCAATAATTTAGTGAACACAGTAATAGATGCCTGTTTAGATGAACATCACATGAGCAAAGATGCATCGCTGCATCAGAGCTCTAGATAAAAATCATGACCTCTGTTTCCCGAGGGGATTTGGTTGTGACAAATCTGCTTAGAGCAGCATGGCCCTCCTCTAAATTTATGATAATCAGAGTTTGTATGCTTTGGCCAGAAATTCTGATGAAATATGTGCACGCCTCACCCTTTACTGTGAATGTGATGAAAGGTCCTCTCATGTGAAGCCTCTGTGGACAGACCGATCCTAGGGGCAGCACATAGAGAAGAGTCAGCATGCTGTGCCGTGCATGGTGTCAGAAATCTGGATGTGATGTGCCAGTCAGGTATAAAAGGGAAAAATCTGAAGTAAGATTGACAGACATCTCTTCCAATTTCACCCAACTCTGTATCTCAGATGAGCAATTACGCTCTATTTCCTCTTGTAAAGCCACTCATTAGCACTGACGGGTTTTGCCATGTGAAGCAGAACTGTGACTAGATGGAAAATGTAGAGCTACAAGCAGCTTTCCTGCTGCACAAAGCAGCGTTTCAATAGGGAATTCTTTGTTCGCATTCAAAGTCCCCAAGGCCTTCTGTTCAAGAGCTCACTATATCACTTGAGATTAAACTGCTGCTGCTTACAAGGAGTTATTCAAATATTTAAAAAATCCACTTCACGTGATTGGATCATGAGAAACTTCCATTTTAAAAAACATCTGTCTCTAGAAATGCAGGTAGTTTAATCCCTCTGTTTTTAATCTTCCTAATAACAGAACCAGCTCATATAAACTGCTACATGTTTGTGATATTTTCCCTTCCTCCATTTGAAACTTGTCTGTCATTCTTAAATATTGATTCACAATGTACGGTATTTACCATAATCTTTAAATTCATTCACCTCAGACAATGACAGGTTGTGTGTTCACAATATAGCAAGGGGAAGAGCTGCAGGGGGAGACAGGAAGGAGTAAAAAAAAAAAAAACCTGAATCAACAGTTTTTCTGTCAGATGGAAAATGTGGGAGATACTTTGAGCCTCAGGAGTATTTGGTTTGGTAAATGTTTTATATGAACAGAGCATCTCACTGGCAAAGCCTGATGGTATGATTTAATAAAACTGCAGCGTAAAGGGAATTACAATATGTGTGGTCATGTGTCTAATTGGACTGTTGATGGTTATGTCCATCAGAGCAGGTGACTGCCAGCCTAAAGGAAGATGCCCAGAAGAGTTGAGTCAGAGTATTTTCCCTTCACTTTGTACGTTTAGTATAGGTTTAGTATTTGAGGGCATGTGAAAGAGGACACTCACAAATAGGTCAGCTGGATTCAGTTTTGAAGGCTCAAGAAAACAATTTTTTATCATCTGGTTTTAGAAATATCTTAAAATTAGGAAATCTAGTTTCAACCACAGTAGCAGTCTGTGTATGATGACTTCAAATGTCATGTTTTAAATTTAGCTAATGTGTAATAGACCTGCTGTGGAATCGTGCTCCTCTGATTGGACCACATTGAGCTTAGTCCACGTGCAACTACAGGTCAGCAGAAATAGTTGTCACATGAAATTTTGAGCTTACAGATATTCTTTTACTGTTAAAATGAGATCATATTTAAAAATGTGCATTTCAGTGGTTGATTTTATTAGTTTTTCATTACATGGCTGCCAGAATATGTCAGAAAACAGAAACCATCAGTATAAATGTAGTGTTTGATCATTTTCTCTACAATCCTTTACACTACCTCGTTTTTGTCAGGTTAACAATGGTGTGGCACAATTGCCAGCTTAAAAAAGGTTGCATTGGTGCCTACTTTGAAAGGGCAGCCACATGCACCACTGCAAATCTTTTGACTTATTAAATATAGATCAAAAGTCAGCCACACCTGTGAGGCAACCCTCACCTGAGCCAAGGCCATGTGGACTGATGATATCTTTGATTCCTTGTTTTTAAATAGGAAGTTGAACTACTATGTGTTGTGTGTTGTATAAAAATGGACAAAAGAGCTAACAACCACTGGAAAAAATGTCTTTACTCCTAAATATTTCTTAAACACACTATTTGTAACTTATTTAACACACTTTGGGTATAAATAAAGCTAAGCATGAGGCAAGGACGATAAAGACCCTGTTGGACATGTTACAAGCAATCAAGCCTTACTGCCTGCAAATCTAACTAAAGCTCCACATATTCCCTAATTTTAGGTGACTCCAGTACATTACATTATAAACAGTTTTGTGAAATTAAACCAAATTTAAACAGTGAATACTAACAGATTGTCCTTGCCCAGGGGACAGCATCCATGTAAGATGGTTTCTTCACTCCAAAACAGATGTCATACAGCATATGACATACTTAACTGTAACAGGAACAAAGTGAGAGTGATTTGCAAACATAACAGTAAATACTTTTTATCTTGCTGCAAATGCAAGTTGTATAATCTTAATGTTAAAGCCTATGGGTTTAAGTTTGGAAATTAAACCAGGTAAAACTAAACTTCCAGTACCTAAAAGTCACACTAAAGTCACACTATATGCTTTTATAAGAGTCTTTCAAAAATCCAGCATAGATAGAAATTTTGTTAGGTATGTAAAGCTTTGGCTAGACAACACCGAATGTAAAAGTTAGGTTAGTTAGCACATACATATGGGTTTTATTCTGTAGAGAAGGTTTTTGTTATTGCAGCAGTTTTTGTGGAACAACCTAATTGCACCATGTTTCTCAACAGGTGTTGCATTGTTCGTCCAGTGGCCATCTGGGCTTGTAATCCTTTTGAGATGAACATCCATGTTGTGTGTTGTGTGTTGTGTGTGTTTGTACCCTTGATCATATCGTTGCCCTTTAACCTTCTTTCTATTTTTGTACCACATCTATGTGACCATTTGTGCTTGTAAGGTCTGATTTGGACAGTTCACCTTTGTGGAAAATAAAATATTCAAGAGCAAAACCACTGCTCCTGAACAAACTCACCATTTATTGTGTTTACTTGTCTTTTGTATTTATTAATCACAGTTTACACAATGTTAAAAAATGTAATCTTAAAAAAATAAAATATGAACATTATTAGAACCAACCTGCCTTACTTATACCTGCAAAGGCTTATTTTGAAAGTTTACATTCAGCTTCATGTTATTGCACACAGTCAAATTTGGTAAAGTCTGTTTGGTCATTCTGTTTATTTGACCCACATTAGAGATATTAATTTTCTTACAGTATTAGGAATATGTTTTTAAGTATAGAAGTAGCAAGGGAATTATTCAATAAGCTGCAGCTGACTTTTACTATTAATCTTATGGTGTGAAATGGATAATAGATTTAGTATATTTTCCTTAATATATTGCTATTATAAATGGGAACTTTCTTTTCAAGATTTCCATAATGATGGTCAATGTTGCTGAAATTCCTTAGATATATTTTCTAAATTATACTAATAAATCATAAATTAGATACAAAAACATTGTTTTATACTTTTAATTACAACGTTAGACAATGTTAATTAATTATTCCATTGTGGCGTGAGACTTTTATTTGCACTTGCTGGTTTTGGAATTAATATGTTGTGTACTGTTGTGTATCAAAAATCCGTAGGAAAATTTTCACTGAAATAACTGAGGGTTTTCTGTCTTACAACTCATGAAAACGGTTTACTTTGCGAAACAGGACCCTGAGGACAATGTGACTCTTGATGGTGTCCATGATCACCATGTATCCACAGTTTGTGGTGATACAGGAATGTTACATCTGAGCTATGTTGATAAATCCTCACAAACCTTCTTCAAGAATGTTTGTACAAGTGCATGAAACGATAGCGATAACTTAAGCATGCAATGTTTTGTAAAATATGTTGTATGATTTTTGTATTTACATGCAGATAGTCTTAGCTGCATTGCATTGCCTAATTTGTTTGTTTGTTTTTTTCATTTATTGCTTATTGCCCAAAGTTATTTTTTAACATTTGAATATAAAGATGATTATAAGCACAATTTCTATAAAATAGAAAAATATTTAGAAGAAGAGAATATACAATTGAAGCAGGGCAAAATAGTGATTGCCTGATATGTAATAACCTCATTAGGTTTCTGTGCAGTTACTCAAAATGTGCAGCTGGAGAAGTGCATAGCTTTTCTATTAATCTGCATTTTTATGCTTATATTGTTGATGTTCCAATTGAACTGTACATTTTTGTTCATTTCTTGGTTGGCTCATGATAGTTGCTGTCTGGACAGGTTTGACTAAGTGACTGACTATGGGGGAAGGTTTCTACCTGAGTATAAGGGTGCTGCTAAACCTGTCAAGTCCTACAGAAAGGCTGAGGGGAGAGCGGCTTCAGGGAGCTGACATGCAGAATGTGTGTTGTGATGTTAAATACTTGGATCCAAGCCAATCACAGACTGGGCTTTAGGTCTTCTACACAGCCAACCTCCAGAGGTTATGATTTCATGCCCAGTAACTTTAGCGAGCCACTTCATTATTAAGTATATAGTAAACATTCCAGGCTGATGCTACCTGATAGTCACATAATTCAGTTCACACTTCAGTGTATATCTTAATGTACTATGGTTTGTGTATGCAGCAACTCCTGTTGCATACACTGGTCTGCATGGTCTTCCACATTTGTCCAAGCAGAATTGTAAATGACTTGTGGGTGATGAGGATGATCCCATGTGACAGCTAATGCGTAGGGTTGCTGGCAACATGTGTTAGCGCCAGTGTACATTAACCTACATTCAGAGTGAGGTCTTTTTGAATCACAGGGGAAAAGAAAAGGTCATCTTTTGAATAAAATATTTTTTGGCAAATTTCGTTTCTCTGGGATTCACAAGCTTAGCTCATGTATTTTTAAGCTTTTGAAATTTAAATGCCAACCTTTAGATCATAGTTTATTTTCTTCTTATTGGGAAGACCACACTATTGCTGGTCACATGTAAAGTCAGCATAAATCAGACTCAGGTGTGCTCACTGTTGCTAGAAAGCAAAGAAACGAAGTAAGGAATTTGAAATGTGGAGGTGGCTCAGGTCAGGGCTGATCCCTTAAAGATAATCTCCCCGTCTAGGGATTTGTTTTTCTCATTTGTCCTAGGGCCTATAAGCTGAGTTTGGAGGTCACTTCCTGTGTGTGGAACAGGACCCAAGTCTGCCTATTGGCATATTTGTATGGTAGCAACTATTGTGTGAAGTTATTGGGGAGAGGAGTAAGCTGTAAATACAGATCAAACATCAACATCTTGGGAGGTCAGCTCTAAAGTTCATTTATGCCGCAAAAGCCAAAAGATTTTGTTCTCTAACTAAACAGGTTTCTTTGAAGTCATCCATCTTTGTGCCATTATTCACAAAGGTACTGAAAATAGACTTCCTTTTGTGTATTTAGGTAGATTTACACCAACCACCATGCTTATTTTTGTTGCAATCAGAAAAGTTTATGATCAAGAGGACAGTGTGATCTAAGTCAGTGAGCTGGTATTTTGTGTGCCTTCATGTATTAAACATGTTGGGCTTATCACAACCTCCTGTTTGCATTGTTTCTTGATTTCCCATGTCTTGAAAGGACCCGTGTCTGATGCCCAAAAATATATTTCTCAGCACATCAACTGTGTTCCCACTCCCAGCTGTTTCATAGCTGATTCTGTTTTCAGCCCAAATGATCGTGAAAATCCAGTGCAAAAAAAAAAAAGTTAAGTCCACATACAGTTCTTAAATGCAGCAAAGGTACTTTTACTTATTGCTGTCATTTGAATATTGCTGCAGAACTTGATTAAGTTTTGTCAATATGTCAGTTTGGACACATCCCATATTAGGTTTTATACTGTAATGTGTAGTTTTTGCTATTTCTTTTGTTTTTGATGGACCTGGCCATGGTGTACCTCTTGCCCAATGAAGGCTGGAATAGGCTCCAGGCTCCCGCAGCCCTTCATTGGAATAAGGAGTACAGATAATGGATAGATGGATGTTTTTCATATGTATTTCAGTACACTGTGCAGCTGTCATGTTATGCTCGCTTCAGCTAATATGGATAGTTGTCTAAAGAATTAAACATTTACTCCTATAGAAATCTTTACTGTGTTGTACTGTATTGATAAAGCTCAGATACAAGATTTGTTAAAAGTAAGCAGTACTGGATAGCTTTAGTCTGGTTCATGCTTTGTTTGTGTACATTTGTGAGCTCTGTAGAATGCATATGGTCAGAATTATCATGTCGGTGTGCTGACCCCATACACTATTACAACTTTTTTTTCTCATTGAAGCACCCTGCTAGAAGTTGATTATAGCTTCACCAGTTTGCTGTATGAAAAGTAAGCAGAAGTATGTACATTAAGATGCACTCTATTAGTGTTAAATCTGTTATGAACAGTTGCTTCCGGCTGCCTGGTTTTACTCTGTTTGGAAGACATCCATCCCTTTGCCCTTGACAGGCATGAATTAAGGGAATTTCCATCCATGATAATCCTCCCCATCTGATAAATACTCCCTGCCACATCTTCCAGAGATTCATGCTCATGAGCTTTAACACTTATCCAAAATATTACAGGTGATTAATCTCCATCGCAGTGTGAGACAGTTAGTGATTTAAGTGGAGTTAAAATGGTCAACATCCTCTGATAGTTAAACAAGATGAGTTATGCTCTTGCTGCCCTGAAGACAGCCACAGTATGAGGGTTTCTCAGCTGCAGCTGCATTGTGGAACAGTTTGAACTACAGCAAAAAGCGGCTGTGAAGTTGTTTATAGCAGTTTGTGGAATCCGAAGGCAAGTACAGCTTCAGACATGTTGAGCACAAACTGGATACTGGGTAGATTAGAATAATACTATGGTCTTTATCTGCTCATAGACTGAGCCAGTATGAAGTTCTTAAAGAAGGCTGAGTGTGCGTGTGCATTTCTGCGACTTGCCTCATTTCTTTGTTTACAGTTGCAGCAGTGGATTTATAGGGGAAAGGTAATCAAGATTTGCTAAAGAAGGTCACTTAAAGTTTGCATGCATAAGCAGTTCAGGTGGGGGGCACGACAATCACGTGGCAGCTTTGAATTAAAAAATTTAAAACAAGCGCTTTGGCTTCGCGAACATTAGATTTTATGAGGGAGCAAATGAGTTTTTTCTGTGCAACATGTATTTACTGTAATGTTAAGATAGATGGATAAACATTGTGCTTTGACTCCTTATCAACTTTGTTTTGCTAAAGAATTTATTCCAGACTCTAAAGTAGGTAAATGACTTATATGCAGCTTCTTAAGGGTATTTATTTTTTTAGTAGGAGTCATTCCACGTAGATTAACATAGATACTGTAACCTTAACACAAGTGTAACACAAGCCAGGCAAAAAGGAAATCTCATATTTCTGTATACTCAGGTACTTTGCCCAATGCCAGGGTCACCTTCACCAGGAAAAATAAATCCCTAGTGGCTCTCTAACACTATCCATAAGACCTCTCTCCCTTTGAGAGGTGGTGAGTGGGTGTCAACCTAATGTTTATACTGTCTGCTCATAGTTATGTAAGCCATTTTTGTCCTCTTTCTAACTAATCTACCTTTACTTTTCTAGCATACCAAGTTTGTGTTACGTAAATATTCTTTGAAAGAGTCTGGTAAAAGTTGTTTATAGCGTGCAAAGGTGTGTATTGCATAAAAACATAAGGCCAGACTGTAGAGAGGCACTGTATTATGGGAGCTGTGTGTGTGCTTTCGTTTTTGTCAGAGTCAAGGATGCCTCTCTTTCATGAAGGGCAGGTTCAGGGAGGCTGAGGCACTTAATCTGAACTATCCCTGTGATAACAGCCTCTACAGTGAGCGAGTTAGTGTGTCCACTTGAACACACACACACACATTTATCTGTACAGTGGGCGGCTGGCTCTACAGCAGTGCAAACAAAGTACTGTACACTTGTGCATGTGAGACTGTGTCAGGCAGTGTAACATACATGATGAGAACATTGTTTTTCTCCACAACAGAGCTCTATCTGTGGTTCAGCTGTTTGTTTACTGACGCTGCCATGCTGATGAACTTATATGTGTCACAAGGTTTATTCTTAACTATGATGGCTTGTTGTCCATCCTACAGCTGTCTCCCTCCCAATTATTCACCCTTAATGAAGTTATCTTGATAAAGCCATAACTGGACTTCCTTTGTATCTATTATTTGTAAGTTTTCTTTGACCGCTTAGTTTCTGCAGAAACTAAATATAATATAATATGCCTTGCTCAGATGACTATCTGCCCTTTCTAGTGAAATTCATACATCTGCCTCAAAATGAGTTGAAAAATTCCCCCAAAATAGGAAAAGAAGAAATAAAAGTGAAGTAATATTGGACAGTGTGTTAAATTCTGATACTTCTTTGGCTAAAATGGCACTCATTATCGCTCTTGGCTCTGTGTAATTTAACTTCCCTTCTGCAGCTGAGAGAGAGGGAAGATATTTGAACCATTTGAAGAATGCTCCCTGTGTGACATTTGAAGCAC
The DNA here is from genome assembly GCA_037177535.1 of Pseudomugil gertrudae. Taxonomy (NCBI): domain Eukaryota; kingdom Metazoa; phylum Chordata; class Actinopteri; order Atheriniformes; family Pseudomugilidae; genus Pseudomugil; species Pseudomugil gertrudae. The sequence continues at coordinate 11,254,826 of JBAMHV010000004.1, read as the reverse complement.
GAGACCAGTTTGAACCCAAACATCTGTCCAGTGTTTCGGTCCTCATACAATCTGTGGCCTCTGTCTGGCTGCATGCAAAATACAGACATTCCTTTTGTAACTTCATTAATACTTTCTCTAACCTGATAAGCAGTGATAGGGGGCAATGAGTGTTGGCAGAATGTTGTTGCCTTGTAAATGTTTGTGGATAGAAACAGGCATTGTGTACTCAGTTATCTGTGCCCTCATGGGAAATAAACAGTAACTAAATCAGTTGTTAGCTTTGTGTGTTATCTTTAAAGATGAAAGGAGACTGAAAACAATGAAACTGCTGCCCTGGGGTTTCTGTAAGAAGAGAACAAAACAGCAACCGGAGCAAAGAATGAGACCTTTGATCTGTGCAGTCAGTCCCATTGAGTTAGTCTGAGACTGTACCCAGAAATAGAGAAGACAGGGGTCAAGAAGAACGAAGTAACAAATCCCATTTACACAAAAAGCCTTACACATAAATGTGGAACTTCCTGTAATATAATCATACTAGACATTATTATAGAAATATGGTTTGTGGTATGTGAGAATAAAGATTCCTCCCACAGAGCATCTCCAATGAGTCGGTATTATCTCTGCATATTTACTTATGCTTTCTGACTTTGTGCTTTTGGTACAATTATGTGTTCCACAAGGTTGCAGAAACTACTTGCGTGAAAAACTGGCTTTTACAACATGTCACTTCCAGCCGTACATCATATTTTAAGACGCTACTGAAACAGGCGTGAGTTGTGACCTTGGAATATTGAAAGCCATGAAAATGACAAACTAAAGAGAAAGAAAAATGATTTGCTGTGACCTGGTGGTCAAAGTTACAAACCACTTCCAATAAGTGCATTGTCCCGGACCTATGTTGCATATCAAGCCTGTATTTACCAACATTTTGTAAAACATGCTTTACACATTACTTTACTTCACTTCGTGTAAGGATTGCTTCCACTGCTGAACAAGTGGGATTTAAGGAGTGGCTGGTCAATTGTGTTAAGTTTTGGGCAGCTGTTGCTGGTGCCCAGTCACTGCTGCCTTGCCTGTCTGCTCCAGTTTCATAAGCAGAGAGTGAATGACCTATATACTTCTCCGAGGGAGGGGAAGTCACCTTGCTGGTTGACCAGCAAGCAGACGTGCTGGCACATAGCAAAGAGGTTTTAATGTGTGGCACTATTAAAGAGTTGACCAGTGACTTGATATTGGGGGTATATTTTTGAGAGATCTCTCATTTGTAGTCTGTGTTGCTCTTGGCATGAAAACTTTCCAGGTCTATTTCTTTTGGCTTGTGTTTCGTCCTTCTTAACACTGTTTTGTGATGATGTGAAAAGGCCAGTGTATGGGGGAGTATCCAGTGCATTAACATGCTGAAAAACACATCCTGACATGGACTGAATTTGCACACATACACACACTCACTTTAGCTGAAACCATGGGGCCCGGTGCCAGAAAGATCAAGTCAGACAAACACCTCACCAGAGACTCCTCTAAGCGTCCTAACAAATTGAATGTGTGTGTAGATGGACAAGAGGGAATTAGATCAGTGGTCCTGATTGTATCTGAGTGTGCTGTTGCCGTACCCCTTTCCAGCTAGTCCCCTGGAGGAAATGTGTGTGCAGAGGAGAGACACCGAGACAGGAGGCGGTGAGAGAGAGCTTGGCAGCTGGTTTGATGAAGGATGTACAGAGAATGTTAACCAGACAATCACCTTGCATGTTATTGATTGAGATGGAGGAGAGGTAATTAGCACAGAAAAAAGGGGAAGCTGAGGCCACTTTTAATGTTTTGATACAACGTGTTCTTTCTTTGTACCCATCTACATGCTGTGCTCTTTGTGTTTGTGAGTGTGAATTGTTTTATAGCAGATTACAGAATATAAACTCACATATTTGTATATGCGTGCATCTAACTGTGCACATACAAAGCTCCAGGCTATATTTCTTGGTAATAATTGTGAGAAGACTGATTAACAGCATTCCAATAACACATAGTATACATAAGTATCATAACACAGTATACTGGGCATGCTCCAGTTTCACTCTCACCATGAATGTACATGCTATGTGACCTCATCCGCTGAACAGCTTCACTCTGACGAAACTATGTATATCTTAGGCTCTGGCATTAAAGTTTATCTTTATTCCATATCAGCATTATCATCACACAATATTTGTGAGAAGATGATAAATAATTTTGATGCGATGATGTATAAAGTATCACCAAAGCATCATGTAAACTGTAAGATGTGTTTTTTATCATTCTTCAAATTATTCTTATCATTTATTGTTCATTTGTTGTTTGTGCACTTTTGCTCTCTGACAATAAATCACTATAATTTTAAAACCATACAGTAAACCTTAAGCTCTTTAATGTGGAAATGCTAATCAAAACAGACAGCAGTGTGTTGCAAACATGCTTTGCCAAAACCTGGATAGAAAATTGAATGGTTAAAATTTAATATTTCATTGTAATAATTTTTCCAAATTGTAATATTTTTTGTTAAAAATTTTTTTAGAAAAGAACTAAGAACAACAGATATTTTTTATTAAAATGAAGAAGAGAAAAAGGCAGAAAGATATAAAGAAAATAAAAGCCCCTTGTGGAACATTTCACAGTTAATGAGATGAACTGGCAGAAGTTCAGCAACAAAACAGGTTGATTAAAAACAAAGAAAAGAAAAAGACAGATTTTTTTTACAAGTAAAGATGGGAATTGATGGTTGCATTGGGATCCTCTAGGTCTCATGGGATCTGACACATCTAATGGGTGATTTTGACCTTGCTATGTTGGTAGTAGGGGGTTAAAAATAAATAAATGATTGGTCCCACTGTGGCTCCAGCTCGGGTACTTAACTCGCTTTAACCATAGAGATGGAGTCAACAAATGAAGCTCAGAGGAAGATCAGGACAAGACTAGACAGTACAGACGGAAAGCTAAGTGGGTTTCATGGTTCAAACAAACATGTTTAACCTGTTAAATAAAAGATGAGTGAAGTTATTAAATTGAACGAAATGATGACTGAGTTTGTTGTATGATGTGAAATGAGCAACAAATGTCAGAAATCTGACTGGAGTGTGATTATTTGTATTATTGTGCACAGGACGGAGGGGTTCTCCACACTGAATACATTTAAATTTCTTTAAAGAAACAATCAATTATTTTTAAATGTAAATGAAAAAAATCACCACTGCTTCTACTATGGTTGCTGTGTCCTACACTCAAGTGGAAAAAAAAGTTTAGTTTTTTTCCTCTCAGAAACCACTGCCTGGTTTCAGAAACAGCCAAGAAAAAGAACCAACATTTAAAGAAATAACATGTTAGAACAACAGCCTTGTAAGTCCCGGATAACACATCCTCAGGGCTTTAGTGGAGCGGGACCATCCAGCTTGGAGGAGGACCAGTTAATGTTACTGATAAATGCAGGTATTGAAGTAAAAGGCTACCCTTTGCTGTCCATTGATAATGTTGTCATACCTTGCATTTGAGGTCTTCCTGTTTTTATGGTTTCCTAATTGAGCCATTCAGGAACATGTGGAACAGCCCATGTTTAGACCCAGAACCCGGACCGGAAGGTGACCACTTCTGTTATGGAGTGAATTATGAGATGCTTTGATTCTGCCACTTTACCAACTTCAGATTAACTAAGGTTAGACCTGTGTTACTCATTACCATCATCCACACATTACACAGAGCTCATTCTCACATTTAGCTCTGCATGGGTAACAGCATGCTGTTCATCCTGTGCTTTAATGGCTGTGGAATTGTAGGAATCAGTAAGAGTGAAAGACGTGAAATTGCCAAAGTAAACAAATTCCTGGATCAGACGGAAATCCAGCAGACTATCGTCAATTTAGTTCCCCCTACTGCTGGTTGTGATTAAGTAAATAGGAACAACACGCCTTGCTTTGTACGCTACAGCTTACAGTATACCTTTGATTTTAAACACTTTTGCTCTCTCGTGGCTTCTGTAATGTTTCGCCAACTCTCAGCTCTTTTTTCCAGTATCTCACAGGCTTCATGCTCAAAAAAGGGGCAAATGGGGGGCTTCTTCGTAGATTTGACATCCTGCACCGTGTCCCTCTCTGCTTATTGAATTTAAATAATCTCCTCCATAATTCTGTCAGTGTCATCTCCGTAAGCTCACTAGAGCAATAAATCAGAGGATTGCAAAGCCCTTTCTCTCTTGGTCGGCAGACATCTTTATGGCTCACCACATCGGGCTGCTGCTGTCAGTGAATTGTAAAAATGAGTTTCACAATGTGCATCGGTTTGGAAGAGGCGGTCAGTCTCTGATTTGTTGTTGACTTTTCAAAAGTCTTTGTTCATTTAAGTCCACTGTAAGCAATGATTGCATGTTTGTCTTTTCAGCTCACCTCTGCGGCAACCTTCCTCAACGGCCAAAGTGTGCCTGGTCTGTGGAGATGAAGCTTCAGGGTGTCACTACGGTGTGGTGACATGTGGAAGCTGCAAAGTCTTCTTCAAAAGAGCTGTGGAAGGTAATGCCTTATTTCATGGTAATGCAGGAGGTCTGGTTCACAGCTTTAGTCGCTCATAGACCTAAGATAAACTTCAGAAAACATCACCACTCCTTTGAGTATTCATATTGGGCTTATTGTGGCCATATAAACACATACAATGTCATTGTCTCAAACACATTTGGATTTAAAATAGAGCAAAGTGCATTACAGAGGGTATTCCATTTAAAGGACTTCTAATCACATGGGTTTTGCTCAAAGACCCACGGTGATTGAAACATTCATGTTTATTTTAATTGTGTTATATTCCAATATGCAGTTATGGTATTGTATATCATTATAGCAGAGTTGGTGAGCACAATTACATATTTACTAGAAAAAAGTTTGAATGTACTCTGATCTTGTCATCAGATTATTGGGGTGTTACTTATCAAGGAATCATGTGTAAAAATTTAGTAATGTTGGATTATCGCACAACTGCCACCGCCACATGGCATTGCTCTGCACTGGAATCTTGGAAGATCTTTGGTTGCATCTGGTCCAGAGATATAGGCATCTAGATTTGATTTGGCTGAGGCAATGACTGTGGAGCATCAGGGACTATATATATTAGTAAAAAGGTGTGAGGAAGCCACCACATTTGTGGGGATTTCAAGTAGTATTTGTGATATATCGAGGCATGAAATAACAGCTCATGCTGCTGCACCCTCTGTTAAATATTTGTGCGTGCCATTTACTGTGCTGTGATTGAGTTGAGCCAGCCTCAGAGAAAATGCATTCATTGTATTTTTCTCTTTTAAAGGTTTAGTAGATCATGTTTTAGTTTCAGATGATATTGTTTTTCTCTCTCTTATGGGGAAATTATGATTTCTTGGAATTGTATTCTACTATTCAATTCAATTCAATTTTATTTATATAGCCCAGTATCACAACAAAGTCGTCTCAAAGGGCTTCACACACAGT
>JBAMHV010000004.1:11207081-11225193 GCA_037177535.1 Pseudomugil gertrudae | reverse complement strand
TTACTCTATAACAAGAGCTGCTGTAACAAGTGAATTTCTCCACTGTGAGATAATAAAGTCTAATCTAATCTAATCTACTTTTGCTTTTTTGGTGAGGTTTTTTTTTCCCCTTTCCAACTTTTTTCAAACACTGGATTTGTTTTCTGTATTTTATTCTGTGTACAATTGATTGATTTGCAAATGTTTTTATTCTGATTTAAGCAACTTTTGTGGAATTAGAGCTGCACAATGGACCATCCACTCATGGTCCTGGATGTTAATCACACCCTACTGCTGCCTCTGACGAAATCTATCAAATGCACCACAAAAATGATTTCAGATTTGTCTTTTTGTGAACATATTTTTGCATAGGAACTGATTTTGGTTAAAGTTTTGTTTGTTGTCAGTTTTGTGATCCTTTTTAAATGCCTTGCCTTTTCAAAAGGACAGTTTAGACAGAAACAGTGAGAAGAGGACAAGCTAAGAGATACTGAGAAAAAGGGGGGAAGGAAGAAGAGAGGTTGTTGCTTTTTTTTCTCTCTCTCTCTTCCCAAAACCTGCACCTCATTTTGGGCCGTGAATCAGCAAAAATTATTTCAGAAGAGAACGAGACAGAGAGAGAGAAAGTTACTGATTTATTAAGACATCCTGATTAAATCACTGGCTGCTAAAGACTAAAGACATCTGCTATAATGATGGTTGGCAAGCAGAGAGTTAAAGGTTGTTATTCTTCAGCGAGAGGGAAAATGTGTCGAGATTATTACTTTGAAGTAAAGTTACATCAGCTGATATTATCCTGGACTTTGCAAAACTAGCCACATGCAATGTCCTGCTAAGGAGGGAAAAATGTTCCTTAGACCTTGACACAGTTTATAGCTGTGCAGTAAATACAATAAAAGGTGATGCTGTATGCGTCAGTGGGAAAATGACATATTCATTTCTCATCTGCTGATTCTGGTTTCCTCTATAGCTTGTTTGGTTTAACAATGATCAGACACCTTCACCTCCAACGTAAAGACGTTGTTTTTATATACTGTGAGTAAAGCTGATCTCTCTGAAGTCAAAGCACATCAGAGCATACCACTTTAGCCTTGATGTGATGGCGATTCATACAAATCAAGAGAATCCTGGGCATCTGCTTAGCATGTTTTTTTTATTGGAATGAGCTTTTTTCCCTCTCCACTGGTTTTTTCCTGTTTTTCTGAACTCTGTGATGTAACCAAGATGTTTGTACTGATAAAAATCTCCTTCGAAGGGAAGTGGAGTTAGAAAGCATGGGGAGGAAGATCATGCACTGTTAGTGTGTACACCTAATATTTGATTTTTCACACATCATTACACTTGGGGTTGTTTAATAAACATGTCTGTGTATAGCCAGCATGCTCACATATGTGTCATTGCTGGTAACATACATCTCTTCAGAATTGCATGTCACCTCTAAAAAGTGTTTCTATGGTGCTTCTGGAGTCTTGTCATGGTGCACGGTGTCTTCTGTAGTCTGACATATCTTTGGGAAAGTGGTGCATCTGTGCCGTGATACTGTATGCAGCACTCTGCAATCTGGGGGGATTTGGTATTCTGCTCTTAGCCCAGACAAGCAGTGCAGACCTCCTCTGCACTATATAGAATTACTGTTTCACTGGACTGAACTAGCAGACTAGGACTCTAAGAAGGAAGCTAATTAGTTTTCACAAGGAGAATAAAAAAAGGAACTAGTTAATAAACCATGAATTAGACAGATAACAAACACAAATCCAACAAAGTAAAGTTACTGTGTTCAGAAGAAATTCCTTTTGTAAATCCTAAAATGTTATTTTTTTCCAGAGACCGTATGCGGCAGTCAGCCATGTACGACCTGTGTCTGGGCATGAGGCAAGTAAGCCAGGAATTTGTCCGATTGCAGCTTACCTATGACGAGTTCCTGTCAATGAAGGTTCTCCTGCTACTCAGCACAGGTAGGTAACACTAAATGTTTGAACACAGGCTCAAATAACTACCCTCTCATGTTGTCTGGCCTCATCTCTAAACAGTTAGGGATTCTGCAGCTAAAATGACTGACGTAAGAAATTTATAATCAGTTAAAACATGCAACATCAATGTAGTTGTGAAAAACAGGAACAAGAGAAAGTTGCATATTGTTAAATGAAGGTTGAAAATATCCTAAATATTGATGTGAAACTTGCTACAAATCAACTAAGAAATCAGTTTTTCCAGCGCAACTCTTTATTTTTTGTTCCCAAAATGATTCTCCACAATAAATGGTTCAGACGGAGAAGTACCAACGTACCAAATATTCATTTAATTAATATCTTTTAAGTTGTACTTCAGCCCATAAATCTTTACGACTGTTAGTTCATGGAAGTAGTAGTATTAGCTTGACAAAACAATACCCAAATGTAATATATGTGCAGCGGATGTAACTTTTTTCTTGATTAAATGAATGACAGCTCTAACTATATCAATAAATTTAAGCCATATATTTTTTACAATTGTGTGCAAACCCCCTAAAATGATCTTATATCTTATATCAAATTCATTTTCACAGACGGTCAAAATGAAACCATTAATGCAGAGATAATCCTGTGATATTAGCACCTTCATTTTTTTTTTAAAACATTAGTGTATAAACAACAAAACGACTACACATACCACATTAAAAATCTGAATTTGCTCTCAGTGTCTCAGTGAGAGAGGCTGGCTTTGGGCACAGAGGTGATTTTTCACTGTGAACTGAATCCACCAAAAACACTTTATCCTTCTTATTTATGAATATTCAGATAGTTTTCCAGCCTTACATTCAGATGATGGCAGCAAGATGACCCGTTTGATCTATAACCCATAATTAATCACTCAGTTGCTGATGGTGAAGGGGGTCACAGAACCCATTGTACATTATTCCGGGGGTCATGGCTGAAAAAGTTTGAGAACTACCTACTTAAATGACAGTCCCAGCTTTCCATTTTTCTCAACTGAAAAGCTTTCAGATTGGAGCGATACCAACAAGGTTGCCTTCTAGCTTTCACCTTTGAGACAGAGTTGGCAACCTCAGCCTCCTGGAACCCAAAATTACTGCTTTTTAGTCCGATCATGCTTTAATCTCATGCTTATTAGTCTGTCAACAAATACCACTAGTGTGAAAACTGACTTGATGTTGCATGTGCCAGTTAATGTAGCATCATATAGCATGTGCAAAAGACAAAGCAGCTTCTTAATTTTCTACCCGGTATAAAGCTTTTTCTGCTCTGGTTTATTTTAGATACATTTATTTTGTATCCATACCCCTAAACAGCATTTTGACTTGATGTCATTTGCCAAAGTACACCCACAGATCTTCAGTCACAAAGGGAATATTTGTTGGTTCAAGTTGCTCAGTCTGAACCTGAGTGTTTCATATTACCCACCAACTCGACACAAATTACGCTGCTGTAAGTGACCGTTAAAAATGTCATTATTTGACTGTCAACTTCTACATTCTTAGTAATGAAATGCTTTATTTTAGCTGGGACACAAAGATCTCCCAGGGTCATTAATGCAGGTTTGGTATAAACATTTGATGGTGCTGCAAACAAATAATTTTCCTTATATTTTATGCTCCTTATGCTGGAATTAATGTAAATGTACAAAGGAAGCACATAATTCAAGCATCAACTGTGGTTCCTCCTAAGCTTAGGAGCAGCTGCAGGGTCGAGTATAACAAACTTGCCTGCATGTTTTTGGCAGCATAGAAGAGGAAGACATGCAGCATCATTACTGACTGATACCAGATCAGATAAAGTGACAATGCAGAGAAAAAACAGTGGCCATTTCTGGGAGTGATTTCCAAACATTGTACTGAGTTATGATCCCAGATGCAGCCAGCTCATTTTAATAATGACCAAAGCAATCTACAAATAGCAGCACAAATTAGTGTGGGGTCACAAACAAGCAGTTCTGTTGATAATCAACTGCAGGTAATTTTACTAACAACACAGGCACTGTTTGGTACAAGCCTAACAGGCCATAAGTGTGAAGGTGACCTTGCCTACCACTTGCTCTAACTACTGAAAATTGAGACTGTCTGCTTGTGTCATTAAATAGACTCCTACTTTTAAATAATTATCTGAAGGTTTTGAGTGTTTGTCTTTATTTCTTATTGTTTCTTATGGTTCAGGACCATGGACACTGCATGACAATGCAGTAATCATTAGGTTATCAAGACCTGATATGTTGCAGAAAAAGAAAAACATTAATTAACCATAATAAACAGTTGTCAACATAGTACACCCCCTAATTTCTCAACAATGTGAAAAACTATTATAGCCTCAAACTCATGCTTGACTATTGAGGGGACCTTAAAGCCACTTTGGCACAAAGTGTTCCTCTGCAGCTTTTCAACTATGGACTTCAGAACAATGGACAAATCATGTGAAATTGCAGACTTGTAACTCTCAGCCACTAAGGTTCCTCTGTGCAAAAACTAGAATAAAAATTTAGTGTGGCAGGTAGTGTGACACTACTTCTGCTTTTTCTGTGTAAATTTGCTTGAACCTTGTTATTTTATCTGCTTATCTTGCCATTTTATTTTTAAATCTTTAAAATGTAAAAATAAAATATTACGCTGAAGGTTCCTGAATTACAACCATATAAAATCACAGTTACGCATCAAAACAAATGCGTTTTTTTTTTATCTGCAACAACTTCCTTTCTGTTTGCATTATCCTTGCTTCTTCTGACTTTGTCGTGCTTGAGATATTTTTAGTTAAAATATTTGTAGATGAATATTTACTATTGAGTTTGTGCACTGTGTTCAAGGCTATAAAAGCATTTTGATCATTTCATCTTGATGTGCCACACATATCCACACTCTGTTGGCAGTGTGTGGACGTTCCCATAAAATCCACCAATGCAGCCACTTCTTGCTGGATGCTGGAGTTGTGAATGTGTTTATTCCCGCTTTAGAGTTTTATGGATTTAGAAAAAAAAAGACAAAAATCTATAAATTTAGTTTTATAGCTCAGATTTATTGCTATGTTGACTGAAGTAATAGTCTGCCTTACTTTCAGAGAGGATGGGGGGGTGTTGGACAAAGTTTGCAATGCAGTTTCAAACTAAAATACTTGTACTCGTGAGATTTTGTGAAGAAAACTGTATAAACTGTTCATATATAATCACTTTAGTGTAGTACTTCAACATTCACCACCACTTTCAGTATGATGATTCAGTTGCTTATTAACACAAATACACTGAGGCGATTAACTAAAGTTCAATCAGAATAGGGAAGAATGGGCATTTAGTGACTTTGAACCAAGGGGCAACATCCGTTGGTAAAAAGTGAAGCCGGAAATGTCAAAACTTGGAGTTCACCCCTCATACACTAGAAGCTCTAAAACAGATGAAATCCTCAGAGACTCCCATGTTAAAAAACAACTTCACTGCAGAAACAAACATGTTTACAGCCTGGAACAAACAAAAAGTTTCAGGTTTAATAGGCTTTCCATCATGACAACTGTGAGGGGGGATTTCTTTTATAACTCATATCAGTTTAGACATTGTTTAATCTTGAAATTCAGCATAATTGGGGGCATGTGCTTTTGATAGTCAGGTATGTAATATCTCCAGCTAGAAGGCGAAGTGTAGCACTTAGCATTTTTAAGCCAGCTAATGGCACACCTTAGCTTTAGCCCACCTACCTCTGTTAGCCAGTTAGCTGTGGTTAGATCTATATGCGTTACCTCAGTTAGATCTTAGCTAAAAGCAGCCTCTACTTGGAGTTTCATAGATTTCAATCATCCACCCCAATGCTCACATCCCCCTTCACAACTCCAGCTCTTTGCCCATTTATGTATTTTCTGGGAGCAACATCCTACTTGACGTTACCAAGACGGCAATGATAGGAACCACCCAACGACCTTGACTTTTGCTTAAACCTAATGGGTGTCACCAGCCATCTTTTACATACAGGCTCTTTGAAAGTGTTATGATTGTTAGTAAGAAACAGGACTATGGCTTTGTGTATGTCAGAATGATCTACTTAATTATCCAAAAAATGGAAATAACCCAATTGTCTGGCAAAAATGTCTTGTTGATAACAAAGGTCAGAGGAGACTTAAATGACCACTGGTTACAACCAAGGTATGAAGAATATCATCTCTAAACACAATTCTAGATACTAAAGATCATAAGTGTCCATTTTCTTCACAATATTAAGAACATGATCAAATAAAAAAATAAACAAGCTTTTAAATTTGATTAAATAGATGATGTAATTGCTGCATTTGTCCTGTTAGTTATGTGGTTATTCATTCTGCTAGTTTCAAGCTTCATTTCTTTCCAAGTCTTTAAAATCTTGTATTACTATTCAGTCTTATTATATCTAATGAAAATGTGTTTTATACATGATATATAAATATAATTTTATTTTTTTTTTTGTTAGGTTTTTTGGCTTCTAGCAGCAATGACATATGGAAGAGGCAATGTGAAAACAGTTCCCTGAAATAACTGCTAAAAGCTCAAACTGGATATGAACTAATGGATGTTGGGAAAAATAAAGTGAGAAAGCAGAGAGAGCAAGAAATCAGTAGGGAAATGTTTGATTTAGAGAGTGAAACAAGACAAGTTGAGAGGACAAGCTGGTGTTGTTTAGAAAGAGACAGGTGCACAGCTATAGGAGAAATGAAAAAGAAGACAAAAGGAGTGGTGGGATGGCAGAGTTACTCCTTCTGTTGCTGTGGCCTCCCTCTCCTCTCCTCACTGGTCCTCTGGAGGTTTTCCAGAGAGCCCTGCTGTACTTAATAAAGGCCAGTCAAGCACCAGGCAGTGCTCCAAGACCTGCTATTTTTCTGCACTTCCTTGAAACCCAGGCTGGAATTTTGAAAGAGGGTGTGGATAAAAGAAGCAGGATAATCGAAACAGGGGATTCAAGGTGCTCCGCAGTTAGTTTAATCAAGTTGGTTTAAGTCAAATGGGGCTATAACATATGCAGAGAGAAAGAAAATAACCATCCAGAACTTTAGATCTTATGCCTGTTCCAAAATCCACATGATTGAATGAGTGACTGAATTGCTTTAAGATTTAGGAAAGCACTTCAAGAAATAGGAGCAGGTTTTTCTTTCCTGGCATAGACTTCTTTTAGTTAGAGTCATTCAGATATAATGGTTGGACCTTGTGGAAGGAATGGTGGTAGAGCTGTTTACAGAGGAGGTGTCAGAACTTGTCAACTAACAAAGCACTACAGAGTCCGAGTCTCTGCGCGCATGTGTGTGTGTGGCTTTAGGCTGGTTTGTAAAAGTGTATTTGTATGCTACAAATATTGAACAAGTAAAACACTGAGAGGAAAAGGGAGATAAAGAGGAAAGAGACAAGGGCTGTTATTCCTCTCTGACCTTGGTTAAGGTTTCACCAAGCCTGCGGTGTCTCATGACCCTATTTGGATTTAGTACAGGAGCAGTGGCCTGTTCAAACTAGTTACACTCTTCACCTCCATACATAGACACATAAAATAAGATTTTCTCATTGATGGGGATGCCATATATTTTCTATAACTATATATTTTATCTGTCGCTAATGAGACTAATACTATACAGTAGTTGTGTGTCCGCTATGGAGACAGGAACCTTCTTTATTATACATTTTACTGCCATCCAGCATCAAGCAAAACAGCGACTATTTCACTCTAGCCAGCTATTAGTCATTTTGCATCGTGTTTTAATTAGCATCTCTGTTAGACAGTGGCTAAAAGCCTAAATTTCTTGTTGCACTATGACTGGGAAACATTGTACATTTTCCTACGAGTGGCATCAGGTATTAAATTAAAACTATAAACCATTGTGCTGGTAAATACGCAACAACCCAAGCAGGAAGCTGAATGTCCTCTAACAATATACACGCTAAAGGCATTACCTTGCTAAAAAGGCATTTTAATCAAACGTACAATAAATAAAGAATTTCAGTAGGCTTGTGGCAAATATGAGAATGCATCTATCATAGTAAGAAATGTGACTTAGCTGAGCAAGCTGTATACCTACAGAGAAAATCTATTTGACACTAATTATGCTGTTGGAAGAGTCCTATTTTGGGGACACTCAGAAACACCCCAAATGCCAGGTCAGTTTCTAATCAGGGTGTATGTGGGTCAGTGGGAGAAAAACAAAAGGTCCAAATGCAGCCTTTGGTTTTAGCACATTCTCATCATGTCAGCCATGAAATAGCCCAGAAATCACAGCCTCTGCACCAATCAGGGTACAATCTGTTTTTATATCAGCTTTCCTCAGCTTCACGCACACTATGCTCACCGTTGTTTTTGCATCTACGTACAATAAAACCAAACAGACAGAAAGTTCAAGAGGGAGGCAGCCAAAAACACTCAAGAGTGCATCCTCAGAGTTGTTATACCAAATAGGTAGCAACTCATTAAACTTTTAAAGGACAGATTGATAATACTATTGCATATCCTGTTGTTAAAAGTAACTTGGAGGATTTATAAATCCTTGTACCCCATACATTCATATATCAATATATTGTCTCCTCTTGGCAAGTTTAATTGTGTCAGAAACCTCTCTGAGTGCAGATAAATCTGATCTTCTGTGGCAAAGAACAGTCCAACTAGTTCTGTTTACTGTCTCTGTGATTGTAAGCTTTATCTTTTTACTCCTCTGATAAAACAATGAATGACTGCACTAATAGCTCCTTTTTTATAGGTGGCCCATTTCTGCATTATATCTAAAATATTGCGGCCAATAGCAACAAATTATTGCTTAATTGTCTATCTTGTTTTATTTTAAACAATAGATATTTTGTAATGAGGTACATTTTCAAACAGTCAGTAATAATTCAAAGTTAAATTAGTATAAATATTTTTAAAACTGCATCAGTGGTTAAATCAAGACAACTGAATAATTAACGAACAAAATTATTCCTTGCAGCCTTTTTTTTAAAATAGAATACTAACAGGCCTTTAATACCTGACAAACATATTGCAATGATGCAACAGTTCCAATGCATATCATCATCTTTTAATCTTGACGGAAGTTCAGCTGAAAGTGTGCCTATTGAGAAGTGAGGCATTGCTTAATTTCATTGCCTGCAGCAGTTTTAAAGATGTTTGGCGTTTTCCCAAGCTATGTTTCATTCTCTTGCACAGAGATACACTGTAGACATTTCTGTGTATCCTCAAGGTGTCGTTACAAGGTCTTACTTTCCACATTAGTCTAAATGTTCATCACACTGCCTGTTAATTGTGAGTGCATTGATACCACAGTGTAAATGACTACAGTATAAGTGAAGGTTGTAGTTTTTATTGGCTCTTGTCATCAAACAAAGTGCATGATAAATGAGGCTGAGTTTGACAAAATAATGAATCCCCTTTAATACACATTAGCAACCTTTTTAGCTGTCACTGTTGTTGAAAAGTTTTAATCAACAACTTTGAGTTTACCAGTCTTCTTTAATGAAACAATGCCTGCACATGAGAACGAATCACCGCTTGAAATAGAGCAAGTGGTAGTAGTGAGCTGTTAAATAGGCTTGGATTGCCAATGCAGATAAAATGCCCGAAAAAGCTTTTGTGTAGGAGTTGAATCATAATTCACTGAGTACCTCTAATTACCCTTTACATATTACACATTTCTGCATTAAAGAGCACACTGGTGTTTGTGCATGACATGGCAATTTATGTTCATTGAATGTGCATGCATTAGCTGTATACTATTGTCTGAAATGTTAGTTTCAAAAGAATATAATGACTGTATAGTAGAGTGTGTGTGTATATATATATATATAAATAAATTAACAACTGATAAAATTGTAGTCTGGGTAATGTCTAACTTACAAAAAATATGCTGAGAAATGTTACGGCTAGACGGACAGATGGATGGATGGATGGATGGCTTGCACAGTAATTTTGGGCATTTTATGACAGTTTAAATAATTCAAGGATATTAAGCTGATTACAATCTTCATACATGCTGAGTCAAAATATCTGATGCTTGTGAGATTTACATTTTTGTCTGATACAACCAAACCAAAGTCACAGTGTTGCTAACTCAGTGTTGCTAACTCAGTGTGGCTAACACAGTGTGGCTAACTCAGTGTGGCTAACTCAGTGTGGCTAACACAGTGTGGCTAACTCAGTGTGGCTAACTCAGTGTGGCTAACTCAGTGTGGCTAACTCAATGTGGCTAACTCAGTGATCATTATGAAAATGGTCTTCACGATGATTCATGTTAAAATTTGGAAAGTGCCTTACCCTGACTGGTAGTGTGATTGTCAAAGTGTGGTAATATGCCCATTGTTAAAATAGATTAAAAAAAAATTCTATCATCTATAATCACACATATTTAACTGGTGCCTTAGAGAGAGGCAGCAGGTCACAGTAGCTGCTGGATTCACACCTTTTAAGTTTACTCTTGTGTGGGATTTTGGACTTTTTTCCCTTTATCTGCCCTAATAAACACTGAACATGTTCTTCTTTTGGGCACTTTTGTTTATTTAAGCTGCTTTTTTTTTTTTTTTCTCTGGGCTTTTTGTGTTTAGCTGTCTGGCCCAGTAGCTCTACCAGTTCCTTGTGTATTCCAGGGAACAGCTCCTTTCTCTGGCTGGGACCCCATTCCTGAGTGGAGCTAAGCCAGTTATCCCCCAAGAAACTGCAAAGGAGGAAGCATCGAGGTTGCCATGTTGGAGCTAAAGTGAAGGAGCGGAAGAGGAAGTTCAAGTCTGCAGTTCCAACTCTCTTTATGGGGAATGTTAGGTCTTTGGAAAATAAAATGGGCAAACTTTGTGCACTTGTTTGAACACAGAAGTACACTGTCAGTAGCATTATGTGCTTCATGGAGACATAGCTTCATGTGGACTCTGCGTGTGGAAAGAGACTCACATTTGAGCCATAGGAAAAAAGGCAATGGAACTGCTATTTTTGTTAATGATTGATGGTGCAATCCCAAACATATTTCTGTGAAGGAGCGTGTCTGTTCACTGGACATTTTGCTTTTGGCTGTGGGACTACGTCCATACTATTTACCAAGGGAATTTACTTCACTACAGTGCATTGGAGTTTACATCCCACCCTTAGCAGACAAGGCTATCCCAGCTCAACACTTCTGCCCCCCTACTAGCCCTCACCCCAAGGAGGAAACCTGCCCTCTGACTCAGACAGCCAGCCAGGCGAGAAAACAGCTGGAAAAGGTCCACCAGAACAAGTCCCCTGGACTGGACCGAGTCAACACCCGGGTCCTGAAGACTTGTGCTGCTCACCTGACTGGAGTCCTGCGTCTCATCTACAACCTGAGTCTGAAGCTGGAGAAGACCTCCTGTATAGTACCAGTATCAAGGGAGCCCTTCCCATCGGGTTTCAACACTTCAGACCAGTTTTACTGACATCCCACGTGATTAAGGTATTTGAGAGACTCATCCTGACTGAGCTGAGACCCCTCGTGTCCTCTACCCTGGACACTTTAAAAGTGCATATCAGACCCATGTTAATGTGGAGGATACAGTCATTTACCTGCTGCAGCATGCTCAATCACACCTGTATAGTGTTGGTGTCTGTGAGAATCATTATTTCTCAACTGCCTTTAACACTATTCAGCCCTTTTTTGATGAGTGACAAGCTTCACAGGATGGGTGTCAGCTCCTACGCAGTCTAATGGATTACTGACCAACAGGCCTCAGCATGTGCGACTGGGGACACCCTGTCTCACACTGTGGTCAAAGATGTAGGAGCTCCCCAGGGCACTGTCCTGTCTCCTTTCCTGTTCACTCTGTACACCTCTGATTTCTAGCACAGCTCCGAGTTCTACCACCTGCAGAAATTCTCTGATGACTCTACAGTGGTGGGGTGTATCAGGGATTGATGGGAGCTGGAGTACAGGACACTGATTGCAGACTTTGTGGGGTGGTCCCAGGCAAACCATCTGCTTCTAAATGTGGATAAGACCAAGGAGCTGGTCATTGACTTCAGGAAAAGGAGGACCCCTGTAGAGCCAATTACCATTCATAGCTCAGAGCTGGAAATTGTTGGCTACTACATGTACTTGGGAGTCCATGTGAACAGCAGACTGGACTGGAGGAAGGACAACTTTAACGCTGTTTATAGGAAGGGCATGAACAGCCTCTGCTTCCTGAGGAAGCTCAGGTATTTCAATGTCTGCAGTAAACTGCTGGAGATCTAACAGTCTGCGGTCTCAGCGACCTGTATTGTGCTGTGGTCTTCTGAGGGAGCAGCACCCTCAAAAGGGACATATCTCGGATTGATAAACTGATGTGCAGGGCTGGACAGGTGTTTGGCTGTCATCTGGAGACATTTATGACAGTGAGGGACAAGAGAGTCAAACTGCTTTCCATCATGAACTATCCAGCACACCCGCTCCACCAGAATGTTGAGGGGCGAAGGAGCTCCTTCTGCAGCACTTTTACATCTGCGCTGTCACAGTTAGCGTTACAGGAGCACTTTCATACCATTCTCTATGCAGTTGTACCATAACTCTCCATTCTGCGATAGATAACTCACTTATATTAAAGTGTGTGTGAACTTGCACTGCATTACAGTCATCTGGTCCATTTTATATATTTTGTAAATTTCTACATTTCTATATTTCAATTATTACTATAATAACTTGATCTTGTAAATATGTATATATTCTGAGTGCTTTACGGATGTTGCAATTTTATTTTATTTTATACTGATTATTTTATTCCTTATTATATCTTGTGGCTTTTTTTTTTAACTATTTCTGTTTCTGGTTTGTAAAATCACTGTCCTGAGCTAATGTGACAACAACATTTCCTATGTGGGTGAATAAAGTGCCTGTGTCTATGTCTATCAGTGTCAAACAGGAAACAACAGGCTAGAAGTCTCATCTCAGTTCAAAACGCCTTTTTTTCATGCATTTTTTTTTCTTTTTTGCCGATAACATGACAGTAATAATGAAGTAGTATTGTATGTGAATGTTTTAACTAAATCCAGATGATGACAGAGGGATTTATCTGTTTCCCAGTTCCCAAAGAGGGTCTTAAGAACCAGGCAGCATTCGAGGAGATGAGGGTTAATTACATCAAGGAGCTCCGGCGTTCAGTGGGAAAAGCGACCAACAATTCTGGCCAAACCTGGCAGCGCTTCTTCCAGCTCACCAAGCTGCTAGATGCCATGCATGATGTAAGTACTTTTGGCCTGTCTGCCTCTCATGCACCACTTCCAAACAGACCAGCACAGGCATCCTTTGGCAGCCTCCCTTGTATGTCATTTCTTCACACTCAGAGTGAGGTGTCCACCAGTACTTTGGGATCCAATCCCATAGGACATGTTGAGTGAGTAAAATGATAAAAGAGTAGATTTGGTTAATGCTTTACTTAGTGGTTCAATTGAGCTTTGTGGCTTGGAATAAGGATTATTGCATCCCACTATCTCCCTGAGGGGGAGGTTATTTTTGAAGAGGCGGGACCAGGCTGTATTGGTGAATGGAACAGAAGGGGATCAATACCAGCTTTCAGTTTACTGGATCAGCATAGATTGGTCACTGTGTGGAATGTGTTAAATCACAGTTATTTTGCTATGCATGGGGTCAACAAGTACATAGGGAGAATGAGAGAAAACACAAAGCCTGGAGGTGAGAATCAGTGAGCAAGAGGACACAAAGATAACTGGCCAGAATTCATTGACCTTTACTGTGTGAATGGGGTTAGAGCTGAATGAACGACCCTTTATTATCTCACTGCAGAAAAGAAAGAAAAAAATCAGTAGCGCCCCCAAGTGGTGAGCTGAGTAAAATTGAAAGTGTAGAATGTAAAAACAGGCTTAAGTGAATACAGATGAAAAATGGACTTTAGTGACTTTAACTTATTTGTTTGTGATTTGCAGCTGGTGGGGAACTTGTTGGACTTCTGTTTCTACACCTTTCGTGAATCCCAGGCTCTAAAGGTGGAGTTCCCCGAAATGTTGGTTGAGATCATCAGTGACCAGATACCAAAGGTGGAGTCAGGCCTCACTCACACAATCTACTTCCACAAGAAGTGACTTGCTACACACCTGGGACAGAAGTGGCATTAAAAACTTGAAAAGAGAAGAAAAGAAATTTGCAGAAGAGGAAATGTGCAAGGAAGGCCTTACCCATTGGCCTGCACTCTGTCGCCCAGTATGCCAGAGTCTTGGATGTCAAAGTGAAGTGATGTGGTGACACAAATGAAAAGGAGAGGAAGACTTGACTCTGCAGTCATCGTGATCACTCAGAGCTGTGAAAAGTGTGAGAGATCAAGCACGGATTGATGAGAAGGACTTTGGACAAATGTGACAAAGCATCCTGAAGTACGCCCATGCATCTCAGCCCCCAAAGATGACAACAGTGTTTTCTATGGAGATAAAGCCATACATTTCTTAGAATGCATTAGATACTTCATTACACAGACTAGAAGGAAATCAATCCACATGCCTTTACATACACACACAGATGCACTCTGCGCACACTTAATTGAGATTTGCTTACAAATCAAGAGAAAAGATTTTTGTAGATATTAACTCCAGCTTATGCAGTCTTTCACAAATAATCGCACTAGAAAAAAATTATGCCAATACTAAGATTAGCTTTGCAGTGTAGCAACAAGACTACAGGGCAAAGGACTTCATGAGGAGAGACAGAAAATTTAGACTGTATGGCAAAAAGTCTATTTGAAGATATCCCAAGGGCTATAAGCATCACCATAAACTAAAGAAATACTTTAAATAGGAAAAGTTCAAGTTTGAATCTCGATCTGTATAATAATAGCCATCGTTCACATTCGCATACAGTTTGTTAAAGTTTAAAATGTGCAAAATAATGTAAAACAATCAAAACTAATATGCAAAAGTCCAAAGCTCAAGCTGTTTTGAAATGAATATGTCTCTCCAGTATAAAAGATGCTTGCACATAGAATTCCCATGTCATTTAGTCACTATTTTCAAGACATTATGGTGTAGAATTGAGACAATATTGAAGCAAGATTTCACCTTGTACAAAGAAGAGGCGAGACGTGCTGCAGGATAAAATAATGCATTCACAGAAACAATTTCAGTAAGAGTCGGCCGGTATTGGATTCGACTGAGGTGCGTCCATAGTAATAGCTGTCATTTGTGTTATCTCTAGAGCAGCTGTCCAAATGTCTGTTTTTACTCACAATGAAGCAAAACCAGCCCTTTGTGAACCAACTCTTATCTACTCTTCCCAGAACTAATAAAAAGCATTTTATAAAAGTGTGTTGCAAAGGTTTAGTTTTTGACAAGCCAGTCATTTTACATTAAGGTGCTTCATTTCTATAAAGCCAGAAAAGACATAACATGTACAGTAACTCGTAGACAGTCCATACAGTACAATATATGGACGAACAGTTTAAACACACATACTCTGTAAAGTTGATAATATCCATAATGGAGCGTTACTCTACAGTGCTTACAGCTAACGCATCAATACCAGGCAAATGTGTTCAGGTATTAACTTCTTAAACACATTCTTTTCAGCTGTTGTACAGAAGATGTTTTGAGGTACGTGCTGATGAATGCTTGATGGAGAACAGATAATTGTGTTGGTATGATCACCTTTCCTAATTTTGTTTCCTTCTTTATTATTTTTGGGCCAAGTTGTGCTTGGGTATGGCAGGTCTTGTCTTCTGGACCATTAACTTGTCTCGCACCCCTCTGGTCTTTAGATAGTTGTGGACTTCTGTGATGCTACTGAAATGCGATAAAGTCGCTGGGGAAAGAAAGCTACCGGTAGTGTGGGAGGAAGTGTGGTCATTATTCAAACATTGTGCCCTATAAGTGTATTTATGTGTGTGTAGGGAGTGAGTATGACTTCAACTTGTGTGTCTGAGTGTGGATATCTATTTTAATTTTTCCTGGCAAGCATGTGAATAGTCTGTCTGCTCTCTTAGTGTGGGTATTTTGCATATATGTTAGAGGTTTAGCCATATCCTATTTCCACATTTACATTTGCACAGAGGAGCTACAATGTGAAATGAGGCGTTTGTGCAGCTACCAGGATCTGTTTCTTTAAGAAACTGCGATATGGGAAGGAGACTTTCTGCATGGTCACACAGTTAGACATGACATCAGTAGCACAGTAGGGTGCAATGTATTGTATCTGTGGCCTGAACTCTCTTAATAACACTGCTTTACTGCACAGTGGAGGTATATTTCTGTGATGGTAATTGTTTGAAGACTGGTATGCATGGAGATAGAAGTGCCAGACTTGCAGTATCATCCAGAGTGTACTATAATTAGGAAAGAGATGGGGATCAGAAAAGGGGAAGGATTGTATCCTTTCATGTCTTATCAATAAAGGGTAGTCTATATTGGGAGAGCAAAGGAGTGTGTGTTAAGTTTTTGTCATCCCAAAGCAATTTTTTCATGAATAATAGAATAAAAATATCAGGTGATGTACAGGCTTGATTCAGTAATTTATTGGATTTTACAAGCCCGTAGCAGGCAGGATTGACACTCTTTTGTTATGTTAAGTCGGTCAACAATATCATTCCCTACTGCAATAATTTTCTGATAATACCTGATCAGAAAGGCCTCATTTTATGTCTTTGTTGTGCCCTTTTGCTAATCTCTCACTATTTTTTTTGCCCTGTTTTTGTCCTTTTAAGGAATACAAACTGTTATTGTCAGCGGTTCATAGGATGAATGGGAAAGTATTTTTGAGAGAATTATATTTTGCTGGAAAATAATATTTAAGTACTTTGTCTAAAAATGATATCCTTTTTGTAAAATGAATTGTTATTGCATGCTTTTTGATGAGATGTTTACATTGTATTTAAAAAAAGGGAAACTTGTGCCTTTTTATCTCACCTGATTTACAATTTTACAGTATATATTGTACATAATACAGCAAGTCTCTATGTTGAGTATAGTATAAAATATTTCTACTTTAACCATTTTGTTTAAATATTGGAAAAAAAGTGTTTCCCACTCGCCATGTTATGTGTGTTGGGTCACAGAGAAGAATTATAGAAAGGGTTGGCACCAGAAATGGCCAAACAGAGAAATGAATGTATCATACATAGTGAGAGACTTATGGAACTTACTACCTGAATGTTAGTGAGAGTACATTTATTATGTTTTCATTTGGTAAAGTTATTTGATTACCTTTCTTTTTCTTTTTTACTTTTTGCATCATTGTTCACTTGACTTGAAGGAAAAAAATCAAAAATCATTTCTTATTTTGTATCAAGATGTATTAAGTGATGGGTCCTTGTTGCTGTTGAAATTATTTCCTAACCCATGGCGGTATTGTTGATAAGCACCACAATAAAAATGAAGAAGTCACAAACTATACAAAATGGAACACGTGAAAGAAAGTTCTTGATTTTTGGTTAAAGGGGAATAATGAAAAACAAATTTGTGCACACAGAGTCCTACAATATCTTTGGCACATGATGACGTGTCATAGACATGTTGACAATTCAGCGTGTGAGACTTTTTTTTTTTTAAAAACTGCCAAAGTTAAATTACTGTAATTAAATGAAGACCGAAAAAGAAATGAAGTGGTTAAATTCCCTTCTTTATCCTTCTCATTTCTGGCGGTTTAAGGCATAGTTTAATATTATGGAAAATACATTT
Source organism: Pseudomugil gertrudae (assembly GCA_037177535.1). Lineage (NCBI taxonomy): Eukaryota > Metazoa > Chordata > Actinopteri > Atheriniformes > Pseudomugilidae > Pseudomugil > Pseudomugil gertrudae. Next base: position 11,207,654 of record JBAMHV010000004.1, on the reverse strand, counting down.
TATTACTGCACTGCTGAAAGTTGGATCAGAAGACTAATACCACTTAAGCTGCAACATCATATACAGTCGTCCTCAAATTTATTCATACCCTTTTATTAAAGAAATGGTCAAATGTACAATAGTCACTCAAGTAACTGGAGACTGAAAGCAGTAATAATCTTAATTTGCTAACTTATAATTTAGTCATATATTCATACTGTTTTTAAAATTTAACTGAGTTGAATTAAAAAAACATACAAGAAAACAGTTCTGGACAAATTAAAGCAGTTTGCTGATTAGAAGTGGGAAAAATAACCTGTCAACAGGTGCAAAAGTCTGACAGAGTTACAGAAAACACATGGTTGCTCAAAAGATTGTTCAACAAAGTATTAGTTTATGATTGATTTATCTATGTAATACTATTTTATATATTTGTTTTATTTAAATATTTTTATTGAAACAAAATAAGAAAACAATGTTATGATTTTCACCAAATTTTTATTTATCATTACTTTTATCAAAAGACCTCTATGATGAACAAGAACTATGGAAAGAATGCTCCCTTGCCTGGACGCGGGTCACCGGGGCCCCCCT
>JBAMHV010000004.1:11195342-11206981 GCA_037177535.1 Pseudomugil gertrudae | reverse complement strand
TCTGGGCTTCCCTCCTTAGGCTGCTGCCCCCGCGACCCGACCTCGGATAAGCGGAAGAAAATGGATGGATGGATTTATCAATTATATATATATATATATATATATATATAATAGAGAAGCATTGGCAGAAAACTTTTATTACAGCTTTTTTTTTCATTAGTTCTCTTTTTTTTGTTTGCTTGTTTTGTGAATGACTGGTGTGAAGAATTTAGTTTGGAAAAGCAGAGAGGGATTATTACAGATCAGCTTGGCTAGCATTTATTCATTCATCCATTTTCTATACCACTTAATCCAATTTAGAGTTGCGGGGAAACTGGAGCCTATCCCAGCAATTAGCAGGTGAAAGGCAGAGTACACCCTCAACATGTCACCAGTCCATCACAGGCTAAGCCAGCAGCTTCTCGAACTTAGTAGTTTTTGCCATTTACAAAAAAAAAAAAAAACCTGATTACCTTCTGACTGACTGGCTCAATTTAATATTTTGTTGCGGATTTTCAATCTGCATTTGTATCAGATTTTTTTATTGACAAGCTACCAGCCATGCTTAACACGGATGCTTTCATAAAAATATTCTAAATAGATGTAAAACTCTACAATATAAACTACTCTACTTTAAGTTTATATGTGTTATTTTGGGACTTCGAGCCTCACTTTTGAAAATGAAAAAATCTGGGATGATGAAATTGTCCCACAAATGTTTCTATACTGGCACCTTTAAGTACATGAAAGGAAACCGAAGACATTTCTACCGTTAACTTCATAACAAATTAAATTGAGATAATATTTTATGTTTTTGTGTTTGCAAAGCTGCTGTGAAAACTTAATTGTGATGCGATATTGACTTAATTTATCTAAGAACAATGATACTCTTGCATACTGGACCTGACTGTTGGATCGTATGTCTACAACTCTCATCTCCATTTGAGGCTGCACGAGCAAACACAACTATTTGTGCGCTAGATGCAAGACTGACCATTGGTGCTTCCATAAAGTGGGGAGAAAAGTTATTCTGAATCACCTCAGGTCTCCCCTGTTAGTAGCATCCGCATTCTCATCTTACTTTCAGCAAAAAGTAAATATGAGTATTTCCCAAACTGCCAAAAAAAGTGTTTTAAAGAATAAGACTGATGTAAAGTTTATTTAATTGTCATAAACCACCATATACTGCCATACACAATATGAAGCATTCCCCATACTCGAGAGCTATGGTATATTCAGACAGTTGTCTCAGTCTAACTGCTGTTTCTGACACCATTGCGTCATTATCTCTGTGTGTGTGTGTGTGTGTAGTCGCGTCTTTGCCATTTACTTTCGTGAATCGGGTGCAGAGATTAAGCCATATTTCCACAGCCATGGCAGTGCATTAATTATTAATATACCGATGCTTTTTCCCCCAGTTCTAAAAAAGACTTTTTACTCAGTACAATCTTTCTCAGCAAATATACAAGAAAGCCTCTTCACCATAAACGAATAAAACATTTTTTTAAACCAGTCACTACTGTATATCCTGAGGCAGATATTGCCATAATTGTGTTTGCAGAACTATTGCAAATAAAAACCATTAAGCATATTATCTGTGGTGATGCAATCTGTTTGTGCATTTGAACACAGTACACGGAGAAAGTTGTTAAAATGACAGGACAGAGACTAGAAAATGTGTCCTATTGAAGCAAACAAATCTAATCAGCTGTATTTAGCGGGGAAGATATGATTAAAAAATATACAAACTGACAGCACAAAAAAGCAGCAGGTACAGCAGTCACAAGGACAGGGGGATGTTCAGAACAAAGGGAAATGGGGAAAGAGAAAAAGAGGCATAAGGCACATTCTTACAGTGAAATGTTGCCTGTGGAGAAAAATCACCATTAACCTTGTTAAAGGCTGATCTGAACAAACGCCTGCTTTGCCAGACTGTAGAGCAGACAGTATTACTTTTTTTTGCTCATCCCCTCCCCTCCCCCTGAATCACAGCTCTTTCCAAATCTCCCCCAGATTTCCAATTGCTTTCACTTGTAGTTGTGCCAGATAAACAGAATCTATTGGATCAGGCTGATTTCACGGCTGCACCCGCGCACATGGCAGCTTCTGTGGCCCACTTTCTGAGCCGAGCCATACCCCCCCCCAGCCCCCCTCCTTCCACGTTTACTCCTTTATACATAAAATTCACTTTTCTCCAAATTCCAACTGAGTTTCCTGCCTCAATAATAAATCAACTGGTACTATGATTATATTTAAGCTTTGCGCTCTGAAGGAACCAAATGAGCACAGCGGAATGTATTAAGTCACTGTCGCTTCTCCCAAATTGCTTGTTTGGGAAATTCAGACACATTGGTGCTGCTTGGTTGTGTCATTTCCTCACAGTTGCAGGTAAACTGCTCTGGAGCTTTGATCCAAGCTGAGTCACTGTGTGGTGTGTGTTTTCAGGCTGAAGGACACTGCGTCACAGGAGACAGAGGACAGCTGGCACACAGCCATTACTGGAAAGTGAGAAACGAACACGTCTACCTGGATTGTTACTCAAACACACCAGCATGTTGTCTTTAAGAAAACAGCAATAGTAACATGTATGTCATCCCACTTTTGTAAACAATCATGAATAATCCATGCAGAGGTGCAGGAAACATCTCAGGTATGCCGACATCAACATCCAAGGCCTAAAATATACAACACAGAACTGATCTACCTGAATGACTGGAAGTTTATCATCAGTCGTTATCACAATTTGACGTGAATGAACTGATCTCACGTTAAAATTAAAGGGAAAGAAAAACACAGAAGACATGGAGACAAGAGTAAAGAAAGTAATTTAAAAAAAGATGGACAGGAAAGAGAAAAGGAGAAATGAAGGCAGACAGAGCAACATGGCATGCTTTCTGACAGACAGTCCAAAGCAGAGTGAGAAGCAGGCTGTGTGGATGTCTCTATGATTCAGCAGTATTCTGGCAGGGGAAGATGATGAAGAGCCCCAGGGGTGGGCGGTGGTGGCGACTGTGCAGGAATATTTTGCCCATCTCATTAGCTCTGCCTCATTTCATTATGATATCATGTCCGTCGTGTGTGTGTGTTTCTTTTAACAAAGACGCAAATTCCACCTAAACCTCAGCCATAACTTTAAGCACACCAGTCTCTATCCGTTTTCACAGCTAAACAGTGCATCGGTCAGTAGTATTGATATTTGTGTTTGGTTGCTGGTAATTATGCAACAAAGGTCAAAACACTCAGTCTTGAGGACAATTGTAGTAATTATGAAGATGTAGGCTAAAAATTAACATGCATAAAGCTGAGATATTAACGGATCAGGGAGTAGGGCATGGATTAGCATGTTTTCTCTGTGAAAGATTACAATCTATTTTTAATCCTCTTATGGAAAGTTATTTTGGAAGTAGCTTTTAGTAGAAGGATCCAGTGCAGGTCAATATAAAGAAGGCAGCTTACATTACACTACAGGGCTCACTGCATCTCTGAATCTAAAGCTCATCACTCACTTTATTCTCAGAGTCTTTGGGAAACTGACACATCAGATAGGAGAAACATGTGAAAAGCAGATAAGGTCTTCATTTACCTACACTTCCTTACTCAAGATGATGCTTCCTTTACAGTCCTTCAAAACTACGTTTTAACACAAAATTAATCTTTTATACTGTAAATGAATAGCTAGTTAAGTTTCTGCAAGTAAAATGAGTTGCCCTCATCACATCTGGTTCATGTGGCTTAAAACTACATTTTAAAATGACAATTAGAAAAATTAAATGCTTTTTGTAGAGTGCAGATGTTAGTAACCATGTTTACAGTAAATAAATGCAGTAGGAGAGCTTGTGTGAATGAGAAAACTGTACAAAGCTTTGTAGTTAATAGGTTAAAAAGACCAAAAGATTTATTCTTATATTTTGCCTTGTTAAATTTCTGATTTATACACACTCAGACACATAGACATTAGACTTGTTTAAGATAAAAATGATCATTTATATTTAATCAATAAGAATAATGCACAGAACAATAAACAAAAAAGAGCAGAGGAAATCAAGATGCTCCTTAAGAAACCCACAAATCACTATTTAAATAATCAGACAGAAAATACAATATGCTGAACCAAGACATCTGAACGAAGACATGTAATACGACATGCACACATGCTAAAATAATTCTTTATCAAAACTTACACAAATAACTACATGTGGTAAACATACTTGGGTTCTCCTAAACATCTTACTATGAAATAGAAGTGAAAATCAGAAATGTTTGAGGTACTGCAAAATTCAGTTTTGTCAGAGTGTTTCACTTTTCTGCTCAGAACCAGAGCAACGTTAAAACAGAAACTTTGAGAACAAATATTACGTTACAAGAAAAACACTTCAAACAGTACGATCTACTTATATTCACCTCTGTCAACACGGATGTGTTTAACTTAACAGGGCTTCAAAGCCATCTGGGAGGCAATTCACTGATTTTGTGGGTCAAATTCACACATTCACACACACACACACAAGCACAAAAACAAAACAGTGTAAAATCTCATGCAATCAATGTGCCAATTAAAATAAATAAAAATACATTAGCATTGGGGCCCTTTCAATATTAAGTTCTACTGGCAGAAGAATAAACCCTTTTAGAGGTGAAAGTAGCCAAAATCTAATTAATATCAAACATACCCTTACACACATTTACACAGTGAAAATGTGTAAGAGTGTTTTGATGGTTAAGGCACACAGGTATCTCTAATATAGTAAGATAAATCTGACAAGAGGGTTAAAAGCCACAGCAACTTTAGGTCTGACGTTCTACCTTACAGTTTCTGAGGATCTCCCTTGGACTTTGAGTTCATGGATACCATGTATAACTGGGAAGAGGACAGCGACACCCATTCTCTGGTGCTGCTACTAGTTGGATTTTAAAAGGCTACAGCAATTATTATACAGCAGAACATTTTAAGTGCAATTGCATTCTAAAAGTACAATGGTGACATTCTTGTGGATACATTATCATGCTAAATCTGAAATGAATAATGTCGTCATATGCAGCGCAAAATGTACTGCAAGGGAAAATGCATAGAACTGTGTGTCTAATCAATAATAATAAGTGGCACCGACACTGAATGAGTCAAACGGCACACATATAAGACACTGATGTATGCATGGTAAATGTCCATTAATATTTCTTTCGGTTTTATAGCATCTCCACATAGTTTTCAGGGATGAGGCCTCTCTTTCCTTCCAGCTCCCCCTCCAACCAACCAGGCTCTCTTGACTGGGTCACTGCAGGAGAGGACACAGCATTATGGAGGGGACAAAACCACAGAAAACCACAGGGAGGGGAAGGGTTAGGGACAGACAGAGGACACAGAGCCTCCAGTGAGAACACGTGCACGTTTGAGTGGAAAGGAAAGAGGTTACAATGATTATGCTGTTACATTTAACCGCAGAGGGATCCTTTATCCTAATCTCAAATGCACACTGCAGGTCTGTTTTTGGTTGAACTTATAGTCATTTATCTTTTATTCGTTTTATGTTTTTAGGTGAAAAAATGGAGCCAAAACTGCTGACAGATGTGTCAGACAGCACATTTCTACCTCATAAAAAATAAGAGACTTATTTATACACAGTAATCTTGTTTGGCTTTGGACCATTTTGTTGTGCAATTTAAATGAAAATTGAAAGCACAGGAAACAATCATTCATTAAGGAGAAAATAGAAGCCAATCTACCATCAAAAATCAAAAGGAAAGATTTAAATATATTCTTAAATTCAACTGCTTTTTGGTACAACATTGTTAAATGTGTTTTCATCACTCTTCAAGCGATTGAAATATGACTGAATTATAATGTCTTTTAATTCAAGTAGCATAATATAATGATATATCCATAAATGCTATGAATTATATGCAACTGGAAAATCGCGTTGTACGTTTACCATTAAATGTATGAACTACAAAAAAAATGCATGCAGAGTACATGCATCAAAACAGGGAATAATGTGCTACAATGTAATAATGCCAGGCCATGAGAACAAATAAACTATACTCCATCTTTTGGATCTTATCAAACACAATGACAATATCCATTTCTGTAAAGATTTTGATATAAAAAAATCTGTCTAATAAAAGAAGAATTTAACAAAACAAAAGCAAACAAAAACTACTAAATTCTTATTTCCTGTGAAGGTGATTAAACCTCAGTCAAGCCTCTTTACAGACACTAAAGAGCAAAACTGTGTCTCCAGCCCAACCCCTCTCCATTCTTGTGCTCCTCATCTCATCTCTCTCTTCAACTCAAGATCAGATTGGTTGTTCAGTTTCCTCCCAAATCCAATATGCCAGGGCTCGTTCTGAGTGAGCGACTGGTGTAGGCGATAACGCTTACCAGAGTTGAATATTGCGCCGACCTGGAAGGAGAGCTCAGAGTCGTGCTCTGCCTCACATGGGTACACTGCCTTGGCTTTCCTGTTGGTGACACTGAAAAATGAAGGCAATCAGTGAGCTGGAGGAGCTTTGGAGAGGATTACCACACAGTTCAATCTGGACCTGGGTTCTGCTTGTTCGACACTTACTAGCTTGAAACAGCAGAATTGAGCCAGACTGGAAAATAGGCAAAAGTACCAAGAGAAGCTGGGACAGAACTCTCTTGTTTTATGCTATCGCCAGTCTAGAGGAACTTGGGAATGAGTCAAGGCAGGTACACATCAGGTCTACACAGCAGAAACCCATCAATGGTTGGAAAATTAAAAAGCAGCTGAGACTAAAATGGCTTTAAACACTTCAGGTGGAAACGACATCTCTCCCCACAGAGCGTAGACTTTCAAAGCCACATTTCTGAGCTTAAAAACAGTGTCTTGCAATAAAACACAGCTTATTCAATGCTCTGTACAAGTTTATAAATGTATACATATATGAGCTGGCAGACATAAAAGAAGAAAGGTTGTTTTGCCCACCATTGCAATCTCAAATGCCAGCGATATTATTATGTTGAAATTGTGCCTTCAGCCCACGATGCCCTGATAAATATTGCATTTTGTTTGTGTGGAGCACCAACTATGTAGAATAAAGTAGAGAAAGAAGGTATAAAATTCAACCCCAAAAAGTTTGTGGTCAAATTCAATACAACAGCGCACATGCAAGCGCTCCCATGCAGAATTTTGGCAGAACCTACTCATGTAGAACGTGATTCGGAAAAATGAATACTTGTATTTATATGACAGTAACATTAATCAACTCGTTGAAGCTCTTTGCATATTCTTAAGCAACATCCAAAAGCATTCAACATGAATTCTTTAATTTCAAAGCGAATGGAGCGATAGTTCTGTGTAGACTTTCACACAGTTCACTCCTGTGCACTCAGATATCTTTGTGGCACAACAATAAGGAAGGCCGCTGCTCCAGCAGCAGCTAATATTGGTACTGTATGAAAAACCACATTAAAATGAAGGATGACTGTACAAAAAAATGAGGGGAAAATATTAACATGCAAAGTGATGTTAAAGTATAGATGATTCTACCAAGTGGAGTCTGAATATGACCAGTCACATGGGAGTTAAAATGAAGACATGCGACATCTAACCAAAGAGTGAGTGTGAAAATGACTCATTAGAACCAGAAATTTGGACAAACATTGTTCAGCTGCAATTATAGTTTAAAAGTTGGTCATCTTGCATTACCTTTCCCCTGGCTTTTCTTTCTCAGAAGCACTTTTAGTGGCAGCAGTTTCACTCTCCCCTGAAGCTTCTAGGAGTGATCTGCAAACAGATAAAAGAAAGAAAAACAGCTTGGTCACGATTGAAAGGCCTTTGTTGAATGTTTACTTTAATATATTCTGTGGAGGACAAGACAGACTCCCCCGTTCACATTCATCAACTATCCGTACAAACTGTCCTAAATTTCATCCAATAAATTGTAGCCAGAGTGGTCGTAAGTACAGAAAAATATCAAATGTGCAGATTCATCTGCTGATAAATCCCATATTTTCTAAATCCCCTGCTGGTGCCCTTTCACAGTCATTTGCATTCAAAAGCACCCTTTAAACACAACCCTTTAGTATAGAAGTGATTCTGTACACTAATTCAAATTGGATCAAAATGGATCAAAAGAAATACTTTTATAATAAAGCTGTAATTTTCAAAACATTAAATTATTCATCCAAACATCATTTCCATGTTTTTCTAAGACTGCACCTTTTATGTGCCTGCTAACATTCTCAATGTAGCAGCATGTTTTATAACCCACTCTGGAAAAAAAGCAGCAAATTATATCTATAATTTTCCAAGCAGCTGCAACCTTTATTATCTATTCTAAAAGCTTTAGCAGCCAGTTTAGGACCACAGATTGACGTCACTGACGTCACTCACCTGTTCTGCTTGTGATCCCAAATTCAAACTTTAATTTTTGTTTAAAAAATTTTAGCAGTCGTCAGGAAAAAAAACATTTTGGATAATCTATTTTTTTATGAATCAGTAATGCAGCTATGACATGGTGAAATGCAAATGTGTAAATCACTTCTGTGTCACCACAGAGTGATTGGTTGGTTTCATAGTTATGACTTAACTTTCACACACATTATCTCTGATCTGATTTTGAATTGTTCAAAAGGAGCAAGTGTTTTGGTCTGAATAAAAAAACACATAAAACATGAATGATGTTAAGCAGCTTATTGATCAGGAGATGCCAAACCACCTGGAAATGATTCAAAATAGTAGTTAAAACAACTAAATAACAACATGCATCCCAGATAATAGTAGTAGTAGTAGAATAGTAAAAGTAGTTTTAGGATTTCTTTTAGCACCTGATCAGAAATCTATATCGTCTAATAAATTGTCTAATAAATAATAAAAAAATTTGAGAACATTAAATCAATGATGTTCTCACCTGTCCGTCACGTGTAAGTTTGGAAACCAGTGAAACTACAAGCCGGCTTATATTTGTCTAAAAGATTTCTAACTAATTATTGTTTTGATAAAACGATTTGGATGCTTTGCTTCTGCAAAAACGTCAGTTTCTCTGTTCTACCATTACATTTTGCCTAAGCATGGTCTGAGATGTTCATCTATTAAAAACTTTTAGGTACAACTATTAGGGATGTTTAAGAATACAAAGACAAACAAAAGAAAAATAAACTAAAACATTAAAGATAAATAAGACAGATCCTCTGCTACGCAAAAAATGGGATTTTTGTAGATCCTTTGAAATAGTTCCAAAACATGTGGATGAGTGCACTTACAAACCCCTAAGTGGTTTGATGCTGTCACAGCCACAGGATTTATTGTAAGTTATGCCAAACAAACAAACATATCTGGAAAACTATTCATGATGTTTTTATATTTTGTTATTTTGAGTGAGAGGAGACTTTTTAGTTTTAGTATAATAATATGCACCTGTACAAAAATTGTCATAACATTTTTTAAACAAGAAAACCGATATTTTATACATCACATTTTAATGCCAGAACCGGCAGATGATATCTGAATGTTGATATCAGACACCTATAAAAAGTATCTTGTATCATGAATTTTGCGCACACTGTTTGGATTTCTTTGCTAGTGATTAATGAAAAAATAAAAAGAAAATGAATTTAAGTTTACGTTTCCGCTTAGATTGAATGTCATAGCTAAATGTCAACGTTCAGTAAAGAAAATCCATTTCATTTTCACTCTGCTTTCATAATCTAAATCACATATTCCACACAGTCTTTTTTTAAAACCTCTTCTAAAAGAATTGTCTTAGTCACTGCATATATTAACCTAAAAGGTCAAATCAAAGAGCCCATTTAATGTACAGAAAAATACCTAGGATTTATTTCATCAAATTGCTGCCACATTGATGACATTTGAAGGTGGAATATGCCTGTATTAATGGTTATGACTTCCATATGTCATGCTTTAGCACGTGCAGCAGTAGAATAGTAGCTGTTCTTTATACAGCTTCCCATTATGGCCAACAAGTCTATGGCTGACCTACAGGACAGAGGCAGGGGTCCTGATAAAGGCTGAGTGCTGCAGCCAGGCATCCCTCTGTGTTCCATGCTTGCCCCAGGGCCAGTGCTAATACAGCACATAATGAGCAAATTGCTTCTAGCTGCCGCTCCCATAGAGACGTTAATAAAGGCAATTAGAGGGAGCAGCTGGGGAGGGGGCTGGAGGTTGAGAGGATGTTGTGAATAGGGGTTACGTTGGCACTGGTGAAGAGAGAAAGGTGGCCTTAAGGTAGAATAGGTTAAAGGATCTTTTGTGGACATAGGTGGAGGTGAACACAGCATTGCTCTCATGCTTTTATTACCCACTTTTCACTGCTTCCTGTTTTAGTTTCTTCTCCTGCCTCTCTTTTAGTGCACTTGTCCATCCCCAGTGGAAGCTGGTCAGTTCGGCCCAGGCCTGACTGTGGGTGATTTATAGCTCTGCAGCAGTGTGCGGCCACTGTGGTGCTCAGCTGCTCCACATCAGCATGGGGGGACGGTGCGCTGCAGTGCAGCAAATCCACTCATTAACCTGGGCTCAAGCACAACCACTGTCTGCCTGGGTCACAGCCAAAAGGAAGAGCAGAGAAGCAACAACACTTGACCCACCTGCAAGTGAAACTGACTCGCATTCACTTCAAGAGCACAACAATAAGAACAAATAAAGCACACACATATTTCAGAAAAGTTACGTCTATCTTACTTGGTTTTTTTCCATTAAGGAGAGTTTTACATACAGCTGGGAAGAGTTTTACAATAAAAGGATATTTGAATAAGAAGATAAATGATGAAAATGTGGGCATGCCTCATGAATGACCTAAAAACTTGTCAAATATATCAGAAGTAAATGGAGTCATCCCAAAATTGCTTTCACAATTACAGCTAAATCAAACAGAGAAATTGCTTGTTATTTCTATTTAACAAAAATAGCATCAAGCTTTGAATTGCTCTTTCATTTTTTTTACTCATCATGGGCCAAGCTTAATCTGTGAATAAGATTAGATTTTCCAGATAGGAAATTGAAAATACACTTAATATAAGACTGATATAAAAATATTCTTGTCCAGATGTTGGTATATTTTGGAACTATAATAGATGTTTATAGTGACTGTAAATCTCATAATACAATGTAATTACAGAGCCTCTCCAGTGAAAGAATAAAACACTTCTCAAATAGCTGAAAATGAATAAAGAAAATAATTATGTAAAATAAACCAACATGTCAAAAATAAAAACAAAAACTTTTTACTAGTTTTTAAGAATATTGTTTATTATATTGCGGAGATGTTCTCATTTATAAGAGATATTTATATGGAAAAAAAAACCATGTAATATCTAGTTACTTTTAAAGGGGGGGCTGCAGGGTGCCGCAGTTGGTTAGCACTGTGGTGTCACAGCAAGTAAGTGAACCAGAGAAACTCACTGTTTCGAGCCTCAGCTGGGAGAGGTCTGAACAGTGACCTTTCTGTGTGAAGTTTGCATGTTTGTCCTGTGTTAGCGTGGGTTCTCTCCAAGTACTCCAGCTTCTTCCTCTAGTCCAAAGACTCTAATTTTCCCATAGGAGTGAGTGTGTGTGTGTGTGCATGGTGTTACGGCTGCCATCAATACATCTGCCTGATTTCCCTCATTCAGTATGGAAACCACTTTCACCTGGCTGGGATTGGCTCCACCTCATCATGCCTTCATCTGCCCTCATGATTTGCTG
>JBAMHV010000004.1:11133104-11175246 GCA_037177535.1 Pseudomugil gertrudae | reverse complement strand
CGATCTGGGTTAAGATGGTAGCTGTGCAGAGGGGATAATATGCTAGCTGTGCAGAGGGGATAAGATGCTAGCTGTGCAGAGGGGATAAGATGCTAGCTGTGCAGAGGGGGTATGCTGTTCTATAAATACTACAGAAGAGAGGCGCAGCAGGATTAAGATGTGTGTCAAAATGGAGTATCTGTTACAACAGGGCTCGGCTGCACCGGCCTCTGCAACTTAAAACCCAGAGCAGCAAGGGTAAAAGTCTTTACACACTGAGACCAATGCGGACAAAAGACACAAAATTGTGACTATTTTGGAGGTGAAATATTGAATGAAAAATGGCCTGCCCATTTTTAGAAGATCCCATTGACGTCTTTAGGGTACAGAGCCAACCCATTGGACTTTCCTGATGACATACAGTAGGGCAGCGTTTCTCAACCCTGGTCCTCAGGGAACACCGTCCTGTGTGTTGTAGAGGTAACCCTGCTTTACCACACCTGACTCAAATTAATGGCTTATTAGTAGAGCTGCAGGGACCTTAACGAGCAGGGTAATGAACATGAATCAGGTGTGTTGGAGTTGGAAGGAACCAAAACACGCAGGACAGTGTTCCCTGAGGACCAGGGTAGAAAAACGCTGCAGTAGGCTACCAAAGAAACAGTTTTTCAGTAAGTGGCCGGAGTTACATATGTCAGCTGTTAGAGTGTCATTAGATGAATTGTGGTCCTTTCATTCATACAATAGATACAGTAATAACGCCTTGTCACTGACCGCCCTGAATTATGTTTTGTATTTGTTCTTTACTTGCTGCCAAGTCCTTTTATCTCCACTGGGGTTGCTTCTGGAATGACATAAGTATAGAACCACTGAGTTATGGAACGCACAATATCTGTGGATTCGTGGTGGAGAAATAGATTTTCCAACACATAAAGCCCATACAGTTCATGGAAGCGGATCCTTTAAAGAACTGGGAAATCCGACGTAAATAAAGCATTCCCAGTAATGTTTGTGTTGTAATACAGTAAACCGAGTGCTGTCAGTTTATATTGTCCCATTAATTAATATTGGATAATCTGACAAAGTTATTAATTAACCCAGTTGCACTTTTCTGCCAGCATACCTTCCTAGCTTTTGCTGCAGCAACAATGTTGCTTTTAGCCTAAATGATACTTTTCAATTCTTTGTGTTTTTGAAAAAATAATATTCTGCTCCTCTTTGGTAAAACACACAGCTCTGCAGGGTTTGTCATGTTTGCATTGGTCAGAACCTCCAAACACCACCCCTTTTATGTGAGTGCGCACTAATCTTAATGGGAAAACCATGGGTTGAAAACCAGCTGAATAGTACAACTTACCCAGATCTTGAATTTCTGGGTAAATTTATACAGGTAACAATGAGAAATCCAGGGAATGTTGTTTACGCCTCCTAGTACAGGTATCACGTTTGCAGCCGATCATAAAAGCAAAATGTTTTCTACCAAGTATTAAAAATGCTTTTCATAAAGGGGTTAAAATATTTTGAGACTGCAGTGATCATTTAAAGTGGCACGTTCTGTTACATCTTCTGTACGTCTACGGTTGATTTGTGCACCATTATAGTTGTATTTATCATTGCATCATTTGCATTTATCATATCATTTATCATTTGCATCATTTAAGTCATGCCTAAGATGATTTTCTGTCAACGATAAAGTTTTTAGATTCAATTATGATGCACTCTGCTTCAGTAATCACAATGAAAGTTCTGGAGAGACTTGTTTTGGCTAACTGGAGACAACAGGTGAAAGAGCTACTTACATTTGCTTAACAGCCCCATTTGAGCTTTGTTACTGTGACAACACCCATTTCCCAGTTTGGGATCAATAAAGTGAATGCATTTATCCATCTCTTACTAACCAATGAAATTTTTGTCTTTAAAAGGTGACGTGATATCTGCTCCAGATGGACTCATATAGGATGTGCTTCTGCGATGCATCGATCAGAACATTTTAAATATAAAAAATATGCTTAATCGGTTACATTTATCTATAACCTCAAAAAATAATCCAACAAGCAATAACCAATCTGTAACAAATAATATTTAGTCTTTTTTGTTGTTTATAAATCAGTTGTTAATTTAATCAGGGTAACCCACCTTTCAAAACAGAAAGCTTTTTCATGAATTGATTTCTAACAGATTAATCAGTCTGTCAAAACAACATTAATTTTTATGCAGTTTTTGACAGATAAGCCTTTAAAAATAAGTTTAAGTATGCTATTTTGATGAGGTATGCCAAGCTGGCAGAACACTGGCTCTGGCTCAACATGCTTTCTCTGATTGGTCGATTGTGTATCTGTTGGATGCAAATATTAAGAAAAATGTATCTCAGTTTGCAAAAAAAATAATTGCAAAATCTCTGAGAGGATTTTGTCACAAATGTGAATGTTCCTATTGACACCACATTGAATAATTTACGTAATTTTTTTAAAATCAATCAGAGGGAATATCTGGAGTAGATATGGAAAAGGCCCTAAGGACTAGTTCTTCAGCAGCATTGAATGAAAACGTAACCGGGGTTAGAGTGAGCACCGTGGTTGTTTTTTCCCCCAATAGTGTTTCTGCTTTCAGCAGCAGTTATCAAAGAAGTTGATCAAAGTTCAATTGTTAGGGTTTTTTGTGATGACTTAAGTTTGATTTCATTGTGATACATATGCCAAACAAAGTAAAGTAATAACATACCGATCTGTTATGTCCAGGTCTAAACAGAATCTCCGGTCCAACATATCTGTTGTTTTGCGGACACAAGACTTGAGCGTGACTGACTCCGTCTCACCCTGAAATCAATGATCACTGTTCACATTCAGAATATTTTTGATGACAAAAAAAGAATATCAGAGATTGTTGAGATAAACTCAACGTGTGGCAAAAGCTGACCACAGCTTGATCCTGTGATCACTCACAATCTTTCCTCCTGATCTGTGGTCGAAAGTCACCATGTGCAGAATCTTCTGCTCTTTAACAAATGTGCAGTAGCGCTTGACCCAACTTGAACCAAAGGGAGGTGGTCCTAGGAAAAATAAACATCACATGTCTGTCTAACAAAACATAAATTAACAATCAGTCTTTCTTTTCCCGGCTGTTAAAAGTTGCACCAGTAATGCTGCTGTAGTTTCATTGGGGGTTTCCAGAAGTAAGAAATGGCCCCTAGTTTTACCCAAGAAAGGATGCTTGGCTTTATCTATATCAGTTACTTTCTATCCATATGCATGATTATTCATATATTAATTCTGCTTCATCTACTCCATTTTACATTTTTACAATATCTGAAAAGGAACAAAAACAAAACTCCTTTGAAAACTTAAAATATATTTTCTTGAACATATGTTTGCCTTGAACCGACACCTGAGTGTATGTCATCACAAAAAGTAAAGCACACTTAACAGAATCATGGCCTTACGTTTTTCCTGTATATAGAGGTAGCCTTCACAACTAATAGGACTGGTCTGTCTGTATTCTTGTGGTGTCTCTCTGATTCTCTTCATCAGCTCATGCACCTCTGACCGTGTGCCCTCAAATCGGTTCCTTGTCTGGGAAGGAGATCAAGCAAATTAACCCTCCAGGAAGTAACTTCCTGATGCCAAGCAGGATAGTCTTTTCAAACAAAAAGTAACTGCAAATAATGATTTATGAGTTTCCTGAGAAAGTCACATCAACCTCTGCAAATATAAAAATAAAACTGAAACTGATAAGAAACCAAAGTCAAGAAGAAACAAATGCAAGATTGTTAGCACAACCAAAACACATCGCTAAAAAATGAGTTAGACTGAGCAGAGTAAGACCGTGGATTTCAAATTTTTTGAATGATTTTTTCTTTGATTTCATGTCTTTTTAAAAGCAAATATATGAAAGAGGAAAATATTTCTTACGTTCTGAATATTAATCTGTAGGGCTCTTTTATAATGATCAAAGTCCTTGGCAAGCTCAAAGCCCTGGTGATAAAAGGTGAAGACGGTCTGAAAAAAGGCCAGCATCTACAAGAAGATCAGAAATGCATGAGTCATTAAGGCATTTTCATACCAGGCTAAAACTTTTGTCTAATTGAAATATCATTTATTGCCTTGTTTTTTTTTTTGTGCTTTTTTTAACTTCTCTTTTTTGGCCTTTTTTATACAAAACAGACATTTCACACAATGAGGTGTGAAAACAGGATGGTCGTATCATCTGCATCACAAACTCATTAAAAATGATGATCCATTTAGCCCACAGTCTTGTGTTTGTCCTGTTTTATCCCAAGAGAAAAGGTCAGTTGTTTCATGAAGTATATTTCCTATACAAGTCCCTCAAATGACTGTAATTTGGAAGATCATATTCCAACCAGTTTCTTCCAACCACCTTCTTGTAAGCAAGTACCAAAATTTTGAGGAGATAAACATCTTCAGTTCTGTACATATAAGGTGCCTCAGCAAGCAGCACTAGATGGAAACATGCATTTCTGCAAACAGTCAGAAGGTCTACTTTGAAACAGCAACTTAGTTTAATTGCTAAAGTCATGAATATAGGGACACATCATTATTGTCTAAAGGTGGTCTTTAAATCTATCCCCTTAGTATATCCTTTAAGCCATATGAGCGCCACTCCAATCTATGACTCACCGGTTCCACACACTCAAACTTCTTTCGTTCTTGGATATCCTGCAGCTGGCACACATATTGAAGTGACATCTCCTGAAAGTGCTGTCTCATGGTTTCAACCTGAGTGTCTGCCTAGAGAGGTGGAGAACACACACACTGATAATTATAGCCACACACAGACTTGTGGAAACGACAAAGAAATACTTTGCAGATTGTGGAGCTGGATATTTTACTAGGTGTGGCATTAATCTATTTAAGGACTTCAGCTGTTGTTATATCAACCTCTGATAGTTTAGCCAATGTTAAGTAAAAATAATCACCAAAAATATCAACCTTGGCTTTGATGGCTGTATGACCTGCGTCATTTACAGTACTTTCTTTTTTACACTCTTGATTCAGATTAAGAAAAGCCACTCACATACATGTGAGTAAGACCTTAGCCTGTCAGTTATGCTCCTTGTTAGAGGACAACCACAGACCATAAAACAGCTCACATGCATTCTTCTTGGATCTGCACAAATGTCTGCTGTAGTGAAAATAACCTGAACATTAAATAATAACAGAATGCCAAATTAAACCCATCACTTGTTTCTATACTTCCCTGGTTAGAAGAAGCTGAAACATCACTGCTGACATTTGGTGAGAGGCAGAAAAAAAACACGTAAACTTTTTCAAATTAACTCACAGAAAAAAATCTTGATAGTCTTCCTGTGAAGGCTTGTGTTTTAGAACGATTAGCTAGAGAACAAGGTTTTGAATAACACATATGTAATCAACAATGTGGAACTGGCTGATGACTCGCTCCAAGCATTTTATAAAAACCTGTTAATTCTAGACACAACCATAAAAAATAAAAACAAATACGGACTGCTCAATCACAAAGAAAAGAGGGAAACAGATCTACGACATTTGACCTCCACTGCTGAGAGACATCAGTCTGACCGTATGCTGACCCACACCAAGCTGGGATCCCAAAGACACGCTGGCTACCAAATCAGGAAAAACATTCCTGTAGGAACTCAGCACAGAGAGTTTTTTAATTAATATGTTCATCCGAGACTGTGCTGCATTTTAAGTGAGATTAAAAGCATGTCATGTTGTGTAAATGTGTGCGCACTTTGCAGCCAGAAGTCATTGATGTGTGATCATGTTAATGTGACATTAACAGAGAAAACTAATAATTTTAGGTAAATTTAGGTCAAATTTTATAGCACAATGTATGTGGGAGGTTAAATGTGGCTTACTTTTGTCAATCAGGTGTAAGTCATCAGCTTAAATGGGTTAAGTCATCTTTCCAAGTTTATTTGGACGTCAGACAGTTTTCATGAACATAATTTAGCTTATCAACAAACTTTTTAGTACTTTGTTTTCTGTCATTTGGGTGGGGTACGAATATTCCCAAGCCAGGTCGAAAGCTTGTGTGGGATACGCACAGATCCATGGAAAGTATTTTTCTGTACATCCTGACATGACAAACTTATTCTTTTCAAGCATACATACAATTTGTACATGAGGCCCCAGAAAGCTCAGGTTGGCTTGGTAAAATGATGCAAAACAGCACAGATTTCCCTTTCACAATATGAGCTATGTTAGTGGAAACTCAAACACTCCACCAGCAAAGACTGCATGTGTCTGAAGATTCCTCATAGTTCCAAAGAAAGAAACAAACTAAACAGAAATGTATGCTTGTATATCTCTTTTTGCTAGAATATATATGAAGTCTGCCTTCTATATATTTATCTCAAAATTCAGGCAGGGATAAATACCTCCTGTAGCTGTGGCTCTTTCTTCTTTGCTGACATATTCAGAAGCTTTTCTAGAGAGCTGTAGTACTTCTCAGTCTCTTTTTCATATCTTTTTCTTTCCGCCTTAAAATAGTAAAAGGAAAAAAAGATTAAGAGAAGTTGGAGGAATAAAAAAAACTATTCCTTTTTTTAAAAAAAAACTGAAAATGTGTAAATATTTATATGCTACAAGCATGAAAATGTAAAATAAGCTTTACAAAATAGAGCTATACAAACAGACGTAAGGCAATAAACCAGCATACGTTACCCTCACTGTACCAAGCTGCTCTTTCCTGAACTTCTCCAGAGGTTTCATTAAAGTTTCTGTGATATTTCTCATCTGTGGAGAGAATACACATTTTATCATTCTCCATCAAAACCTGCTTCAGGGATTCATTTCTGAGATTTAAAAAAATATAAAAATCCACAATCATTTATTTAAAATCAAATGTATTAGCTTTGGTCTCTCTTCCATGCCAAAACATAGATATTTACTGTACCTGTTAATTCTACATACAACCCTAAAAATCTTTGGTACAGTATCAATGTAACTTCACACTAGATTTTCTGCTGTGCTCAAAGCAGAACATGCCTGTGCTTGAATGCACTTTGGTTCACTTTGCAACTGTGATGTCATCACACTTTGCTGAGAAGTGCTTACTAGTGTGGTTTAAGACGGGCACAACAACCACCTCAGTCAGTGACTGAAGATGGTTCACACCCTGACCTCAGACATTGCACAGAAGTGCTACAAGAGGGTGGCCGTCACATCTTTATTTAAACAATCACAGGCCATTCATTTTGCTATTCAAATCAAATATATGCATCTGATTTCACTTAGTATTAGCAAAGCAATTGCTTGGTGCAAATGTATTAGTGGCTAGTAACACTGCAGTCTGTAGGGAAGGTTGGTTTTTACAATAAGAGACTAACATTGTTGTAGATTTGCTGCAAGCTGAAGACAATAACAGCAATTTTGGTATTTAAAGCTAAGGTTATATTGTGATTATGCAGTTCAATACGAACTGCAGCCACTCCCAGACAGGTGATGTGACCTTTAGGTGCAAGAGGAATAGCTGTTCAATCACGGTCAATACCAATACTGTCACTCGGGGGCAGATTGACTCTACCCACTGAAATCTGTGGATGCACAGTGCACTAGAGATAAAAATATTATACGTGTGTGGATGTGTGGTGGGGGACAAATCACAGATGAAAGTACTAAATACAGGCAGCAACAGGTGGAAACTTTTGGAACTACACATAGGGGTTTCCACATAGATAAACAGGAGGCATTTATGTGATACTGAAGATGCATTTTCATACTGAGAAATAATGTTATAATTTTTGTTTTTCAAATTTATTATTTACTGTTCTTCACATATATGTAATGTATCTATGTATGCACAAACACTATAGATATTTGACTTCTCAGGCTTAGGCATGCTTGTGCCTGTGTAACTAAATCTTGTTCAAACATGCACACACACACACACACGTGACAGAAAGAGACTCCTAAAAGGCTACACACATTATTTGTACTCATCATACAATAATTATTTTATATATAGATTAGTATATATACTGATAGATCAGTAGTTTACATAAATTTCTATCCCATATTTTCCCCATAAAGAATTTTTCAAATCAACCAAATTTAAAGTTTAGTTTATAAACTATGACAGGATGAGTTTTCTCTCTGAAGACAGAAAATAGCTGCTGCAGGATCCAGACGATAAGCAACAAGAAGAAAATACTGCTGCCAACAGCTGAATACAACAAAACGTAACTTGATCGCTGCCAATGTTTTGTCATGATTAGATTCATTGCCAGAAAGACTAATTTCACCTGTTTAGAGGCAGCTAAGAAATGGAGGAAAATGTCTTAATGGAGCAAAGAAAATTTCTGGTTTTGCTTTTACATTCTTTGTCTTGTAAACATAAAAAACATACAACACATGAAAGACAACATAGGAGATAATCACACATATTAATGCACATGCACTGTGTGTGTGTGTAGGCATACAGAGACACATATTTTCCTGGTTTCCAAACAGATTTCGATCATTTGTCCTCACCATCAGTTCCCTTTGCTCTTCAAGGTTTTTGAGGAAAATGGAGAATTCTTGCAAAGAGTCATCTGAAGAAGAAAAAATAAACCAACACTTTATCTACATGTTTCAGTACATCTCCCAAAAGCAGCTTAAAAGACACAAACTGCTACTAGAATTTGCAGGTACACATAAGCAACTCTTTAATTTGTTGATAAAGAACTGTAAACAAACATTTTGAGTGTCTGTGCATGTTAACAAAATCAGTCATTAGTTTTAGTGATTAGTCTTATGAAGACGAAAACCTTTACTTACCGATGCATTTCTCATCATCTGTCTTTGCATCTCCAATGTACTCAAATTGAAACTCTCCCAAACACTGAGCGAACTTTTTCTGTGCCATCCCAAGCTCTAAAAGAACATTCAAAATATAAAACCATTAAGTGCAGTGTAATCCAAATGCTGCCAGATGTACACAAATATAATGACAATTGCAAAATCTACCACTGTATGGAGTGGAAAACGTGACACACAAGAGCAACTTGTCATTTTAATAATTAAGACACTAGGAAATCACTTATGTACCAATACATACTTGCTTGAAATGTAGGTCTGATGCCCTACATTTAACCAAGATGTAAGCATCCCTCCTATCTATACTTGGGTACATCCTGTTGCATGTCAAGCTTAAGTAAACCAGTCTCACCGCAGCAGAACAGGTGCAGAGCTCATTCAACTATCTATGTGCAAATCAAACATCTCACAGGGTAAGAGGTTCAAATCTTTATATAAAGTATTTTCTTAAATAGACTTTACCACAAATGTTTAAACAACCTCTCAAAGTTTTTGTGTTCATTCATTAAAATATGCAACACTATTACAGACCAGCTTTAAAATTATTCTAAAAAAACATTAAACCACTCATTAAATTGGGAAGAATTTAACCTAAATACAGATCACTTGTAAAAAAATATGACCAGCTGACACTGTTGAAAGAAAAAGAGCACAAACAGAAAATCTGGAGCACAATCAATTAAATCTCAGAATCTTCTCAATATCATAGATTGACATGACACAATTGATCCTAAGTATTAATCATTTTGACCTGTATTATACTGACTAATGAAATATTTAAACAAACCAGAATTTATAACATTTTAATTAGTTTATAAAAACACATTTATTTTTATACCATGTTTATTTCTAACTGGCTGCTTTTACACAAACATCTTTGGGCAATGTGAACACATGGTGTAGATTAAATCTAGTGTGATCCAAAGCCCTAACATGTGAGATGTGTGTACAATTGTTTCCCTGAGCCAGAATCAAAGAGCCTCTGCCTCAGGCACCACTTTTAAACCATCTGAAATGTGCTGCTGCTAACTCTTCCACAAACTCAAAACGATGCAATCCTAAAACACAGAAAAACCTCAGCCAAAGTCAGTCAACTAAATGCTTTCCCAGAAAATGTGACTGATTCAATATGGCAGTATTTACAAGTGTCAAAAGAGGATTTTAAAAAACCTTTGGAGGAAGTGGTTTTGTGCATTTGGGTTTGTGTGAGGTAATTAGTTTATTAGATGAAATTAAAGTTTACAAAGCACAAAACAAATTCTTGTACAAGTGGATCTTCTGAAAATACATAAAAGCATGAAATGTGTTAACTGAGTTTTCAGTAACATCTTACAATAAAGGCTTGGCAAAAACAAGCTTGCAAGGTTATTACAAAAACACATATGCTGAACAAGCAATTTTCTTTAAAATGACTGTAAATCTAAGAGGAATCTAAATCACAAGACAGCAAGAATCCAGGACAGGGTGTGTGAACCCATAAACATTGACAATTGTTAGTCTGGTCAGGTTATTGATTTGTAGTAAGTTAAGTAACTGAAAACAACACAAAAAGGTCTCTCACAAACATATGGTTATGGGAAATGAATCCAATTCTTATCACAATTTCATTCAGAAATTAATTCTAGATACAACTATTTGCTTTACACTTAATAAAACAACCCCACAGTCATAACCATAAACGTGAAATAGATT
This sequence comes from Pseudomugil gertrudae, assembly GCA_037177535.1. NCBI lineage: Eukaryota > Metazoa > Chordata > Actinopteri > Atheriniformes > Pseudomugilidae > Pseudomugil > Pseudomugil gertrudae. Next base: position 11,164,774 of record JBAMHV010000004.1, on the reverse strand, counting down.
TTATAAAACAATAATATAACTGGAAGGTGCGTTGAAGTAAAACTAAGCATAAACATGTGTATTTCCCAAAATTGTATAAGAAAACTACTTCTCTAACACTGCGCCTTCTGCAATAGATTTTGCAATAAGCCTAGCTGCTTGAAATGCAAATTGAAATGAAAAATACCTTATTCATCCCAGAGGGAAATTCAGTCAAATTAATGCGTGAAATAAAAGCGTTTACGTACCAAGGATGTCATGACTACTTAATTTAGCCATTAAATTTTATTATATTCCACGGTTAATTAATTGTACAGGTAAATCAATATTGTCACTTTAGATAAAATGTTATATCTGAACCTGCTAAATTTGCACACATAATGAGAACAAAGTTATTTGATATATCAAGTGGGTTATTTTGCAGCCATCCTCTAAATCCGTGTTTCCTAACCCTGGCCCTGCATGTATTAGAGGCAACCCTACTTAACACACCTAAATGGAATAAATGCTCGTTAACAGGCTGCAGAGAAAGTTCATTCATTTGAATCAGGTGTGTTAAAGTAGGGTTGCCTCGAAAACATTCAGGGCAGGAGTACTTGAGGACCAGGGTTGGGAAACACTGCTCTAAATCAGTGTAACTCTACTTAACAGGCTTGAAAGAAACTTAATGTAGAGGTTTATTAATCTGAATCATACAGCACATTAGATCCAGAGGATCTAGACTGAGAAACTCTGTTTTAAACAGGTGGTTTGAAACAATCAGAAATTCAATATATGATGATTGAAGGGTTTTATGGTGAATTTGGTTGCAGACACCGTGACGAGGCACCTACAGCACAAAATAAGTTTCTCTCACAGAGATAACGCAAAACTTTGTTATTATAGCATGAGAAATAACTGCTTAAACATTAATGCAAAACATTAAAAAAATAATAGGTTAATTCAACAGATTATTTTTGCATTGAGGTGTTCATTTTCAGGACACCCACAAAAATCATGCAGAAATATGATTGTATAAAGAAATTCAACCCTTGCTATCACATCTGCTGAATCTGTGTATAAAGCGATTAAACAGACAATGTCTTGGTGGGTTTTTTCCTGGTAAGCAGCTGGACTTTAAACTTTAAAGAAGTTCTACAATGACCTACAACACAATGTTAAATTGCCAGTTAAGTTTTTGACCTGTGAACTTGACCCTTTAGAACTCTTGTTGCTTAGCTATAGGATTCAAGTATCACAAAAGGAAAAAAAAAACAATGCAGAATAGAAAATTCAGATACTTCACAACATAGTGAAACACATTTTGAAAACACAAGGCTGCACCTTGACAAAGTCACGACCTTGTGAATGGACAAGCTGAGAAACAGAAGGTCTGCCTTGAAGGCAGATCTATTCATAAACACTGTTTACATCACATTCTAATGTTTACTCTGATTAAAGCCATGAATGTTTATAGACACCATCCTACATTACCATCTGCATATATACTTTCCACAATAACTAAACAAACATGGCAATGAAAGCACAAGCAAAGAAAAGGGACCATTTCAAAGAACGAAAACAGACTTGTTGTCACTTATCAGGGAAATGTCCCATTTTGTTCTACATATGTCCTTAGAGTGAGAACAAACTGTAAAAGAGGTTTTAAAACTTGCTGCTTTTCTCCTCATCTGAAATTCTTAAAATGAATCTCTCATGGGAAGTTTAAGTCAATATCTTGAGGAAAATCCCCCCTGTCAATATAACTGGTTTTAAACGTCTTTGCATAACTCATTCCATGCATATCACATACTTTATGTTTGATAACTGATGTTTGTTGGTTTGTTGCCATTGTTTCCGTTTGGCCTGATCACTTTTGGCAAACAGTATTATTTTCTCAAAGATGTTTTCATCTGGTTAAATCTAGGCAGATGGTTGACCTCCCTGAGCCGGGTTCTGCCAGAGGTTTTGCCTTCCCACTATCGCCTTATGCATGCCTGGAATGGGAGATTCGATTGTTTGGTTTCCCTTAGCTAGGCTATTTATTATGAATTGGCTCAAACTGATGTGTCTGTAAAGTGCCCTGAGATGACACTATTGTGAAGTGCCATCCCAACCATCCTTTATCTACCTCTTATTCCCTGAACGGGGTCACAGGGGACTGGAGCCAATCCCAGGTGACATCAGGCGAGAGGCAGGGTACACCCTGAACAGGTCGTTAGTCCATCGCAGGGCCAACACACAAACAACCATGCACACTCACACCTATGGGCAATTTAGAGTCTCCAATCAGCCTATCCCCAAATAAATAAAGAAGAAACTGAATGAATATGAGTGAAATAGTGAAACACATTTTATCTGGTAGTCTCACTTTGAAAGTATAGTTTTGTCCTGGAATCAAGGTCAATACAGCCACAACACAACACAAAACTCACACAGCATCTGCATCAGATCAGGCCTGCATAGCTGACACACATGGAGTCTGTTTATATTTGAGCGTAGGGTAAAGCATCGTTTCGTCGTTTCTTTTCTGGATCTGCAGGTGGCAGTAGGTGTGATATCAGCCAGTAAACTCTACAGGGAGAATTTGTTTTTATGGTGTACATTTGTTTCTGTGAGTATTTCCTGTTTTGGAAAAACAATGGTGCCCAATAGTATTCAGTCAGCAACTAGACCCAAATGTCCAGAAACTGGTTATCACAGTCCGACTAGTCACAAAGGAGTACTTCCGTATAGCTGCATTTGCATAGCACATCAGGTCCGGGGTGCACATCGAGTCTCTAGCAACCCACGCAGAGTCTACGCCGGTGACGGCCTAACAGACCAGACACTGTGCAAGTATAAACCTGCCTTTACACATAGCTGCAGATATTTAAAGCATGAGTACATCATAAAAATTAATAAGACACCTAAAATAAATTAAAACCACTATAGCACTGAGGATTTATCTCCATTCGAGTGATTGCATTGTTTAATAAAAAAAACTTGTCTTTTTTTTCCACTTTACCATATTAGGTCACATCAACACTGATCTAAAAACGTGTTCACCGGGCCTGAAGAAGGCTTTAGAGGTGCACACATACCTCCTCAAATCCCAGTTTCTGTGTATGAAAAGGTGTTGTTATGGGTTTTATGTACAATAGAACTTTCTTTTACAATCAAACAAATGTACTTTTAATTGAACCAGGCAATAAAATGAACATGCTTATTCTGAAAACAAAGAAAATCTAATCATTTTCTCCATGACTGTATTGCTTATTAATCTGGCCCAACAGCATAACAATCATACATTTTTGAAGATATAAAACATGCATCTGAATGTTTTACAGTTTTATTGCACAACACAATCAATAGAAATACTTCCTGCAAAATTTTTTTCTTGTGCAAGGGCTTTGCTTCTTAGTGACTGGCTGACAAACAAATACATTCAACTTCTTCTGAGTACGTTGTCAAGTGTTGTTGTGGTGCTAAACAGTAAAAGCACTCTCTAGTTTTTTAGTACATCAAACTGCTTTTTTATGCTTTATTTTAAAAAAGTCTGCTCAAGGTTCACATTACTGTGAAGATAATTAATGTGTACTCAAAGTACACTGATGTAAATGGGCAGATATGTGAACTCTTTATTAGAACCACATGTGCATATGAGCTAAGGACTTCATTACACACAACATGAAGAATGAATGTTATTTGGTAAAACGACGCTTCAGTAAAAATAAAAAACAGCCTTTTGTAAAATGGAGCAAATTGAAAAACTACAGATAGCAGCAGTATGTCTGTATATTGGTTACTGATGTTTCAACAGCATAGATCAACTAAATCCAACCAGTAAGGAAAACAAAAAATGCTTTAGATGAAAGACTGAAACGACAGATGCTTTCCAAGAGAAAAGAACTATCACAGGACAGAAATGCAGCACACACTGGGGCACACAAAGGTCTGAGGCAAAAAGCTTTGCCTGATTTTTTCCTTTTAAAGAAAGGCATTTCAAAGGAAACCTGGGAACTGTCAAACTTGGCTGGTTTCTCTGCAGAACACCAGAGGCCCCAGTGCACTGGCCTCATACAATGAGTCATGCAGACCCCACCTTACATCCATCTGATATTACAAGCGAGACTGCACTAAAACAGGACAAACAAATGAAAAACATATCCGGTTTTATGACATGAACACTGATGCTCCTGTTTAAAAGAAATAGGAACAGAAATTTCAATAGAACACAAACATAAAAGAACAAAATATTTGCAAAACTAATTAAAAAAAAAGTATTAAAAAGGGTCTTTAACCACCCAGAACCCCCTCCCACCCCACAACAAAGGGTTTCCTAAAACAAATCTAAGTATATGTCAAAGGTCAGTTGCTGAAGAAGTCCACAGTGTATTTATTGGCACATGTTGGCGGGTTGTTTGTTATGATTTCTACACTCTCATCAGATGTGCCACTCAGGTCAGCCTTTGCCTGGTCCAGGCCTTCAGCGTTTCCATGCCTTGCCTTTCCACAGTACTTCCCGTTTTACTCTCATCTTTTCCAGGCTGAATTTCTGCTCCACTTGCTTCCAACCTTTGCCCCTAACTAAGCTGGCTCACCCATTCCCTCCCAACATGACCCTCTCCCAAGCTCCCTGCCTACAAAACATGCATTACTTCATTCATGACTTCCTGGTCCTCAAAACAAGGACACAGGGTGAGGCTACACTGGATACTCCATTCATTGATTAACAAAATGCTGGTAAAATACTATCTGGATAAAACAATTCAAGTAACAATTTATAATTCAGCTAAAGGTGTTTGTACCGCAAAAGGAGCTCCAGATGAACTGCAATACAACCCACTATTATAGCAGCCTGCTTTCTAGAGAAAGAGATATAAAAGCCTTCCTCCCACATGAGTTCACGTCTTGTGCTAATGCGATTTTAATGAAAGATTGTGATGTGGCTCCTTGGCAGAACAAGTAATGTGATTACAGACAGCAGCAGAAAGCCAAGCACACCGTGGACAGGCTACTTTGGAACCTGTCTGCCAAAGATAAACACATGACTTGATTTTCAAAATACATCCAAAGAAAAAGAATTCATATCTTTTATGCGGTTTTATGGTCAATTTGCCAAAGAACATCCAGCTATGGAAATTACTATGATTGACCTTTCTGAATCACATTATTGGAACAATTACAGAACACAAAGGAAGCACTATCAAACCATTACAGAAGACAACATGTCATACAAACATGCTAGTAAACTTCCTGAATGAGCAAACAAGAAAAGATATGCCTGCTACTGACAACAATACAATATACTTAAGAGGGTACAGACAGGACATGGTTCCTGTGGAGGAAACCCTCTGAAACAGAAGCACATCTGTATGCTGCTCCACTAGTGGGCACTTCCATGTCACAGCTTTTTTTCGGCCAAGCCCCCACTTCAAAGTTTCCTCTCAGACCCAAGGACTTTCCATAGTGGGACATCCTCCCAGCTGTAGCACCAGGGGGAGTAGCTGGCAGGCTGAGAACAAGTAAGAGCTGTACTTGCAACACCAAACACCGGATCACTGTGAGGTCAAACCAAAAGTAAAACTGTATATCATGCAAATCAGTGGAGGCCTAACTAAATCTGTTTATCTTTATGACGCAAGGAAATCATCAGATATTACAGCTGATATGGTCATATCAAGAGGATTTCATAGATTAGATACCCAAAATCAGCTCTATTCTTTAAAAAAACAACTGTGCAAACAAGTTAATCTACTATAGCTCCAGGATCCTTATCAAATTCAACAAAGCAAACTACAATCAAGCAGATAAAGAGGGGGGGAGGACTGGAATGAGCCATGAAATCAAGATGAGGAACATTTCTCTCTCTCTTATAAGACACTATAAGAGCAATGTCCACAAAATGAGAGCAACACAACAGCTAAGCTCCACCCCAAGTGTGTATATTAAGATTGTTACTCTTGTATTTAACCCATTACAACCTTAGGTTTTGTTTAAAGTTATCTAAAATCAAGCTGCTTTGCAGAAAGAATCTTAAACTTTCCACAATTCTATGCTGTTCCAAAAACTTTTCATTTTTCAGTTGCTCAAAAACCATTTACGAAGGTAAACCTGTATTTTTTTTTTTACTGAATTTGCACTTTATCTGTATTTATTTGGGTTTAGACCTAAAATTTGTGCCACATGATCCTGGTTTAACACACCTCCATCATTGAATGAAATATGCAGTGGCAAAACTCAGAATGAATTTGCAAATTGGTACACATTTCACAGATTCATTGGAGAGAAACCACAGCATGCTTTAAGTACGGTACTTTTCCCTTTAACTGACCATTAGCCTTATCATTTATTCATCAGAGCTGATTATCATCTGTAGATACAGCTTTAAATGTTACTAAAGTGCCATCCGCCCAAGTCAAAGTAATGGACCTCGTTTTAAATCAGCCATCAAGTAAGGCTCAGCTCTACTTCATGTTTAGTGCATTACTTTAAGTTTAGATCATTGATATAACTGTCTTTTACAACTTGTTTTTTGATGGGAGCTTAAATCATTTTATTGTTGCAATTTTAAGGGTAAATGCCTCATGATGACAGCGATAAAAGATTGTGATAGTTATTTAACATGAGTTGAAGTAATAGTGTCAGCCACATGAATTCAGCTAAGAAAACCTTGTCAGCACATATAAAAACACAGTCTTGAGTTCCTTCCTGAGACTTTGACTGATGTTGCAATAGTCCCGATGGGAGGACATGACCAGGGTTTTCCTTTATTTGATATTTTCAAAGCATAGACCCAACATAATAAGAGTTAACCGAAAAGACCATAGATGTCAAGTTGCTAAGTATCAAACCAACAACAAAAAGTGTGCCACAGTTTAACCACAGTCATACAAGGTATTAAAGATTATTCATGGTATATCCTCTGGAAATGGGAACTGTTAGCTGAAACCAACACAACCTCTTTCACCATTTATCCACCTGCCCGATGCTGAAAAGCCAAGCTCACCAACCAAAGAGGACCTTCTGGTAAAACAAGCTGTTTGCAAAAAAAAAAAACCTAAATAGAGTCCCTACAAAAAGCCACAGCAGATAAATAAGTGTCACGATGATAAATTATTGTTTAGAAGGAAAAAGATTTGTTGGATGCCAAGTTTTCGTTGGCAATTCCATTTTATAAACATAATATATTTAAATGACTTAAACATTAACTACCATCAAAGGCTTTTGCTTCTGATAAATCTTAAGTTAAATCAGTGTGTAACTAAGGTTTTTTAAGAATATTCACTTAAAAAAAAAAAACGGCTACAGCAAGTGTAATGGCTGTTACTAATAGCTCGACACAACAACAGAATAATTGCAAACGTGTGTGTGCTGGGTTCTTCTCCTGTAAGCTGCAGACACAGTGGTAATGATGAATAGAACAAAAATTCCTGATTAGAATAAACAGTTTGCACAGGTCTGATGCATGCTACGGAGCAATGTCGAAACACTTTCCTGACACAGTTAAGTGCCACCATTTATAACCTGCATACAACACCTCTAACCAGGTTAATGCCTTCATGACCTTTCAACCCTGTGCCAAGTTTACACTCCACACCAGCTCACAGAGCATCTCACGTTCCAGGAGTTGTAATGACTGAAAACAGAAATATAGTCAGACCCACACCATAAATTCAACTGCAGGAAGATATAATCTTAGTTTAATGTAAAATGTGTTCTGCTGCTGAGTTACATTAAACCACATTTTAAAAACCAGTAAAACTAACTTGTCACGATCCAAGAAATATTGAAGTGCAATGTTAACCTTAAATGAGCCAATTAAAGTCTGCTGAGATAGTCCCACATCTTGTAAACACTACGAACAAAGATCTCTGCGTGACTGAATGCATGACCTAATGAATGCAATTTGTCCTTAAAGCAAAATGAGTCAAATGTATCTGTGATTAGTTAAGAGTCTGGCAACAGAAACCATGAAACAATGAATATGAAATTGATATTTGTGTAGTACTAAAGTAATTTTCCCTGTTTTTTTTAAACCGTTAATGGATTAAAGTGCACAGGGAGTGTTTAAGCCACCAATGTTTCCATTTCTTTCTGAAAAAATGCAGTATGAGCTAAACAAAGATACTTTTGTGTTTTCCTACAAGACATGCTGATAGTATGAGACTATGTTACTTCAGTTTAACACCTTCAAGACAACACAATCCTACTCATTTACAGTAAAAAGAAAATAATAATCTATGATTGTGAGGGGAAACTTGACCAAATCAGTTACTAACTACAAATCTGATCTCATACTTCACAATAAGTACTGGCCTACACAGACAGAAAATGAGACGCCGTGATCTGATCTAGTAAGAGAACAGATCAACAGAAATAAACAAAGAGAACAGAAATAAATTATATGTCCAACACTTCAGTTTTTCTTTAATTTCTCATAATCTTACTTTTGCATACCCGCCTACACAGAGGACTGCTTTCTAAGGCGGTTTCAAAGTCTGAGCAGACTTTGAAACTGAGCACACATAATGAACTTGCAAACTTACGCTTTGTCGCATTAATGAGGTTCTTCCCATCTTTGTACAGTTCTTTGATAAATCTGTTGGTTTTGTCCAGCTCTGCCTCGTGCGCTTTTATCCTCTCCCTGAAGTTGGGGCTGTCCATATAGCATTCACTAAACTCCAGCGGGTGTAGTCCCATGTCTGTGACAAACTTCTCGCTTCGTGCAAAACGACGGGAAACTGGGCAATTACCACTTACTTCGTATATAAAAAAGAAACGCTTAAACCATTAAACTACCACTCTTTTCACTGGAGGTTTCAAGTCAGACTGGCAAAACATACTGTCAAGTAGCAGCAGCAAACAGCGGTTAGCATGGTAACCTCTAACACTGGTTTATGGGTGTTGCTCCTCCGCGAATGTCATGCAAAGCGAGGAAGGGCTAACAGGTATAAGTGTAAAAGGGTGATAACAATACGCTAGACAGTGACGTGTTCATCGGAAGTTACTTAAAAAATGGTCAAAAAGTCAGCGGTGCCCAGGGTTTTCTTTGTCCGTCAATACCACTTCACTAGTAGTGTGACAGATTGAGAAACTCTGCTGACATCTGCGTGGCGTGGGCGTAGCAAAATTTACTGCCAAAGAGGATTAATTTGTTTAAGATAGTTTAGGACACTACGCTTCCGCCTTGACCGGAAGTTGATTTAAGAAAAATAAATTAAGTTAATAAGTGCACAGTTTAGTAAAATGTAAGAATACTCGACCTGTCATGATAAATGGAGATAGGCTGTCATTTAATAAAACACAGTTTTGTTGAGATAACGGATTATTCAAATACAGGGATTTTGACATTTCTAAAAAAAATACGCATGTACATAAATACATTTCACTGGTTTGTATATGTATGTAGATTGAAAAAAGCATTACACTCCCACGCAAAGTCGCTTTTCAAAGTCTCACGAAACCACAGACTTCACACTCACACATTGCACCTTAAGACAAGTACTCTAACAAATACACATATCTGTGACAGTATTGTTATACGTCTGTTATATCTTATTTGGTTTATCTTAGCATTTTTGTCCTTTTTGTCGTTGTCAGACTAATATAGGCCTATATTTTCTTGATTTAATCTTATCACATCTGGTTAAGCTGTTGGGCTGGAAATGTACATTTCTCTTGGGACTAAAAAAGTAGGATATTCAATTCAATTCAACTTTATTTATATGGCGCCACTTCATCTGTCTGAACTCTTTTGCAGGACAATAAATCAATACATCCTGACTTTGTCTCTGCAAAGCTACCAGTTTTTCTTTTGTGCATTTCTCATAACAGAATGAACATTTGAACAAAAGTAAACGAAGTGTTTCAGCTGATCTGAGGTATTCTGGGAGTTTGTTCCTGACATGGGGATTGCAGTTTATGAGATGATTGCAGCTTCTTCAACTTTTTATGACTGAAAACTGATAAAAGAGGTACCTGAGGGGTCTGGTGGGTTCACACTGGGTCAAATGGTCTCTGGTGTATTTTGGCACAAAACAATTTAAGGCTTTATAGACCAGTAATAAAACTTTACAATATGTTCTCTGACAGACAGGTCGCGCGTGTCTGTTTAATATATATAAAAAACATGAAGAAAAAAGTACCAACAGATCATGTAGTAACCTCTACGTGTAGATTAATTGATCCCATTATTTACCCATACATTGGACTTATATGAAGAACGCTGTGTGTCTCTTACATCAAACAATGACATATCAATATAATTCTGAGATATTAGACAAACAAGCAAATAATTAGGTGAGGATTTGCGTAATGATAAACATGTTGGCGACTATGTACGATCTTGTTTTTTTACTCTTTGATTGTGTCTCAATAAATTAAGTTTTCGGAGTGGAATCAACGGTTTAAAATCAATTTATGTGTAAATAAATTTAGAGTTAAACTGCTACTGTACATACTGTCTTTAGTTATTTTTTAACGTTCTTACGAGCTAGTATGCGGAACCTTTGTCTAGAGAGGCTTTTCCCCCCGGCTGTTAATAGCGCAAACACATATTGTTGAACTAAAGCGGTGTCAGGCTGTCTGGGAAAATATTAGAAAGCGTAATTCATAGCAACAACACATTATTATACATTCAATAGATAAAGCGTAAATACCATTAGTTATGTTGCTAAAATATCGCAGCCTATCTCAGAGCTGCTATTATCAAGAAATCCTAAAAATCTTCGCAGGCATGCTAACGACTGTGTTGGATGTCACGATCACGCTGGCGTGAAAATTGATAACAACACTTGATTTCACAGTACAGATCGTCCTCGTGTGTTTTCCACATATAAGCAAGTCTGTCGTACAAACCGAGTCACAGTAAGTCACCCTAAAACAGTCAAGTAAAAGCACTTCGTTAGAAGTGTTCTTACTGATAACATAAAGTGGTGGTATGTTTATTTGTTCTATATTTAATCTGCAAAGATAAATGTGAATGTTATAAAGTCTTGAATTTTTGCATTGTTGTGCACGTAAAAAATAGTTCACTCAGCCCTGAAAGCATCTAGATTATATAAAATGATCAAACAAAACAAACACAATACCCCGTTTTCTTTAATTTTGTCTTCTTGTGGCGTTTCTTGTCTAATTTAAAAGATGCCTAATAGCAATGCCAGGCCAAAGCATGGGCGGCGAACCCGAAGGCGACGCAGAGGGGATCCTGCCAGGGACGAGCTGGTTTCCAGTTCCCTAGAGAGCGCCCAGCAGTGCTTGTTTAACCAGGACTATGGAACAGCCTTCGTGCACTATCTTCTCGTCCTCAACCTAGCACCCATGTTCAAGGATTTTGCAAGGGTAATGACATGTTAAATGACTCTCTAACCATGGCACACAATATAGCAGCAGTAAGAAAAAGTTTGGGTGGGTAAATTTACTTGATCTGCAAAATACAGAAAGTTAAAGATGGGACATTTCTTCAATGATTTAGAATAAATTATTCTGTGCAGCTTGTACAAACAAGGCTAAGACAGCATTCAAAGCAAAGACTTTGGCATTCCTTGTATTTGAGAACATCTCAGTAGAAATTGTGTAATAGGGGCATTTATCTACATATCTAAAATGTATTTGTGAGACACCTCACAGTTATAAATGAGAAATGGAAAGGAAATTGTGGAACAATATTACTAAAATGTGTAAGCCATGTAGATATTTTCAACTGCACAAGCATGCATTTTTGTAACATGTAGAGATGACTATGTTTGTTGTTTCTGAACCATGAGAGCTGCAGCACTGCAGGTTTTAGATGTTTCTTTGCTTCAGCATGGCTAGACTCAGCTGTTCATGGTGCATTTCAGCACTTATTTAGAGATCTATCCAGCTTTTTGCCACAACTCAGCACTGTTGATATTAGGAAACAAATGGGATATATGTGTATATATATATTTTTTTTCTTTTAAATTGCTCTAGCACTTCAGGACAATCCCTGTGTCCAACCAGACTTGTAGCAGTCTGGCATTGATCTATGTTGTCCCCTGTTTGATTTCTTGTGTGTGTTGTTTTATTCTCTGATGTATATTGCTTTGGATAAAAGCGTCTGCTAAATGACTATAGAATAGAATAGAATAGAATAGAATAGAATAGAATAGAATAGAATAGATGGTTTCAACAGCTTATCAAGTTCTTATCAAGACTCAATCATCTATATCAGGTGTGTTGAAAGATGGGAAAGATCTAAAACTTGCAGGAGTGCAGTCAGCATGCGCTGAACTTGCCTGCACCAGAGCTAATCATTAAAAAGGAATTGCAAGTGGGGGGGAGTGTAGATGAAATCAGACTTAGAAGCCAGATATAAAGATATTAAATGTTGATATGCTGAAAAACTGAAGGTTAATTTCCATCTGTGTAAGAAACAAAATATGTACATTGTACAATTGTCAGACTTCATTGTGGAACTATTAGTTATTCTTGTTTACAAGTTATTTATTATTATTTATGTTTATTGTATTTATAGTTATTTATTTACTCTTAGCAAAACAATCTAGTTTCTGTCATTATGTTGGTGGGCTTTCCTTGCTTTCTTCTTTCAGTGTGTGTCTTTTGGGGTAGTATTTTTGTTAAACATGTATTAGATTTTTTTTTCTAGGATTTTTTTCTTTTTTTTGAACAACTTTAATAACATATTTGGTAATCCATTTTTCTGGTCCAGATAGCAAATACGTTTTTTTTTCTACCAAGTGCAAGGTTTCAATGCTTCTTTGCAAACCACAGATTTTTGTGGCGATGATGCCAAAAAATGGGGTTTTCTTGCGATCTTTATATTTGTGGTATGATGGGTGCATTACTGCCCAGGTGTGTAGAAAAAAATTTCATGAAGCTACCACAGACACTTTCTTTCACTTTAGGCTATTTGTACATCAGTTCATTGTCTACTTCACCCATAAAAGAATCCAAAGACATATAACGATGTCTCTCTTTCAGGAGTCCTTCAGATTTACTCTCTTCAAATGGGCTGAAGAGTTGGACTCAGTGGGCCGCATTCAGGAGCTTTTTGACTGTTACGAGCAAGCGCTGGAAATCTTCCCTGCTGATGAGGTCATCCTGAACAGCATGGGCGAACACCTTTTCCGGTACTCAAAAAATGTTACCACACAGACATTTGATTCTCAGCAATTGACTCACACTTTATCTTCATTAATCTATATTATATATTTTCTTTTATTGATCAGGATGGGATTTCGAGATGAAGCCGCTGGTCATTTTCACAAAGCCTTAAAGCTGAGACCTGACTATCCAGAAGCCAGAGAGAACTTCTACCGTGTGGCCAACTGGCTGGTGGAACGCTGGCATTTCCTCATGCTCAATGATCACGGAAGGAACCGGAAATACCAGCAAGCCATCCAGAAGGCCGTTCAAAGTGGTTGCAGCACTGTACTTGACATAGGTACTGGCACTGGAATTCTTGGGTGAGATATTTTCCACTAGAATTTGGAAATAATTTTATCATGCTGTGTGAATTATTTCAAGTCCCAATCTGATCCTCAAACACAAAACGGCTCAGTTGGGCATAAGATTTAAGCTTATTAGGATGTTTCTGTCTATCAAGGATGTGTGCAAAAAAAGCAGGGGCTGCAGAGGTGTATGCTTGCGAGCTGTCAAAGACAATGTATGAATTGGCCTGTGAGGTGGTGACTGCTAATGGAATGGATGGTTGCATAAAGATCCTCCATAAAAAATCTCTGGAGATGGAAGTACCGACAGACATCCCACACAGGTATAAATTCTACCAAAAATTCTTGTTTTATTATTATAATCTTTTTTTACACTGTGATTTTTTTCAACAAGCTGTTGTATGTCCAGTTTATTGCTTTAGTTTCAAGACTAAAGTTTTTCTCCTCCCTATTTAGGGTATCACTGGTGGTGACAGAGACAGTAGATGCTGGGTTGTTTGGAGAGGGAATCATAGAGAGTCTCATTCATGCCTGGCACCACCTGCTGCTGCCTCCAAAGGTAACACATGCAAACATTGGCCAAGAAGCACAAAATACTCAAAAAGCACACAGACTTTACTTTTAGCATAATAAAGGTAGATGTATGTTGGGGTATACAACAGAAAATAGTGTGAAATAACACATGAGAATATCATCTGCCTCTTTTAAATACAATTTTTGTTCTCCTGTAGACGGATGAGAGTGAATTTGGGGAAGAGTCCACAACAGGACGAGTTATTCCTGCTGGAGCCACTGTGTTTGGTATGGCTGTCGAGTGCCTAGAGATCCGCCGACATCACAGGTAGGCTGCCGGAGTCCATTTGGATTCCAATGACGAGACTTTTTCACAGTAATCCCACATTTTTTCCAGAGCTTATTGTCTAAGGGTTCTGACACGAACTAAGTTTCTGTGCCTCATTTGTCCAAAAGTAAGGTTGCATTCACATCAGGATAGTATGCTGGACTCATTCGGATTGGAGACTGAGTCCAGCAGTCCCCAATGTGTTTCACTCTCGAAAATATGGCGCTGCATCAGATCCTAGAGGTCTGGGTTCATCAGATTTCTATAAGAACTTTTACCAAATTCAAAAACATGTTTTGGGGGTGTTTATCTATGATTCCATGTGCTAAACCCAAAATGTACTTTGTTTTGTAGTCCGCTTCCTGTATTTTGTCCACTTGAATGAGCCGAGATCAGGGTTTATAGGTGTGCTGAGTCGGCTTTTCTGATCTGAATCAGAGTGTGTTTTTGTATTCGCAGTACCCCAAATGAAGTGGACTTTCTTAGCAAACGGACTAGGATTCAAATCAAAAAAGCTGGTGTAAATGTGCCCTAAAGAAGAAAGCTGTATGGGCCTCTGAGCATACGTTCCTGTCTGTTTTGTGTGTCCGCTCTCTTGTTTGTGTAGGCTCTGTGTGACAGAAGTGGGCAGTCTATCCATGGCTGAAGCTGGGAAGCTCTGTAGTCCTGTGAGCTGCAGCTCAGAGCCAGATGACTCCATGGAGCCATACACCACAGAACGACTCAGCCGGCTGCCAAGGGGTTACAAACCTCTCACAGAGCCATTCACAGCCCTCACTATAGATTTTAACAATGTGCAGGTGAGTCAAAACATCAGTCAGCAGGGTGCAGGCCATTCACACAGCTAAACTGGATTCTACTTTATATTTAGCTTTAGGTCAGTGCCAGTTCCAGTTGCTTTACTTGTGGTGCATTTACAAACTTGTAGGAACTGGAAGGCCTGAGCTCCAGGAAGAGCCAAGAAATCCGGTTACCAGTCACCCAGGAAGGAGAGCTTGATGCTCTGGCTGTGTGGTTCCAGCTCCACCTGGATGAGGAGAGTAGTCTGTCTACTGGACCCCAGGAAGACACCTGCTGGGAGCAAGCTATCTACCCTGTCCACAGCAACAACAGTAAGATGCTAATAGATCGGCCGGAGACATTTATATGTGCATTTTTTAGCATATATGTCAGCTCACAACAGACTTTTTATTCATTTAAAGTTTAATTTTAAGGACAGTAGATCAGGTAAGTTCCATGGGCATTTTCTATTGAAGTTAAGGCTGATTGATTCAATTTGTGATGTATTCTGAGGACTCTTGATGTCATTTACTTCTCTGTCATCACAAGCTATTGTAAACAAAGGAACCATTGACATCAATGACACATTTGTGTTGGCACTGCAGCACATCCTCTCTCAAACCTGAGCTGAACAGTGCTTCACAACACAGCTAATTGGTGAAGGCAGCCTTAAAGGAGCTACCACCTCTCACCATGATCTCCAACATCCGTTTCCCGGCCACTGTGAAGTGTGTGACACAATCATCTGTGGCATTCTTTAGTGTTCATGAAACTTTTATAGATAATAAATATGCATATTTCCCTAATGCCCCTGATTAGCTGCACACTGACATGAAGACACGAACAGATGTTATTCCAGCAGGAACAACACTGCCTGGTCTCCTGAATCTCATTTCACCGGTCAATCTTCGGTCAATCTTCCTCTTCATGTCTCATCCTTCCCCTGCCTGCTTTCTGGCTTTTTCACGTCCTTGTTAAAATATTCTTCATGGTGCTTGCTTAATCAAATCTCACAGTTATAAATCAGCACATGTAATGTGATGAAAAGCTGTGTATTTCCCAGTTTTTATTGACCTTTTTGTTTTTCCCCTCATGCTGATGCAAAAGATGAATTATTAACATGCAATACTGTACTTTGTTTACTTTTTTTTCTCTGCCCACCTGTTACCGTGTTCATATCTTGAATGGAATCAAATATTTAGACTCTGCTGTCTTGTTATAAGTGCTTCTCTTTGCTGTTTACTCAGGTTTTGTGTTGAAGCCACAAGATGAGCTGATTGTTGAAATCTCCTGTCGGGATGCTTACCTGAGACTCAGCAGTGTTGCTGTGCTGAGAGATGGTCAGAAAATCCATCTAGACAAGCGCATGGATTCGCAGTACTCTGAAAACCCTTTTCCAAACCTGAATCCAGAGGCAGAACTGTGCAGTGCTTTAGCATGCCTTCAGACGAATCAGAGTCAAACTGAAGACTTCTGCATGCTGGAATGCTCAGAGATGGCTCTCCTAAACAATCAGGATTACCATCGGAGCTTTAGCAGCGCGTTAGCCAAGCTGATCTCCAAACTGAAGGCTAAATACCAAAACCATGAGCAAGAATCTGCTGTTCAGTCTGACTCTGCTGTATCCACACATGGCAACAGTCTGCTCTATGTGCTGGATGTGTCAGAAGGCTTCTCGCTGCTCTCCCTCATCGCAGCCAGCCACGGTCACGTGAAAGCCTACAGCTCTATGGAAAAGAAAAAGCAACAGGAAGTTCTGAAGAGACTGGCTCGCTCCAATGGTATCTCAGAGGAGCATCTAGAGTTCTGGCTCAACCACGTGGAGGATGAGCAGGGAATGCTGCAGAGGCCATCCCGGGAGAAACTGTGGAGCGCCATAATCCTGGACTGTGTGGAAACTTGTGGCCTCATTCGACAGAAACTAATGGAGAAGGCTTCGCTGGCCAGGTAACGGCAGTGCTAAAAGTAGAAGGAATTGTGTTTTTCAACGTAATCTTTTCATGCTGTACATGTGAGATTTTCTCTCTATATTTCTGCTATTTTCGGCAGGTGTCTGCTGGAAGAAGGAGGACAGATCTTTCCAGAAAAGATTGTAGTGTATGGCATTTTGGTGGAGTCTGACACCTTGCTGCTAGAAAGTGCTGTCCAGGGTCAGGAGCCGACACTGGGTTTTAATATAGCTCCTTTCATCAACCAGTTCACTGTAAGTACACCTGCAAAATCTAGCGTGTATTAAATTAAACTTATTTGTGATTATGGTGGTAATTAAGGTTTTTAGATGCAAGCTACACTTGACATTTACTCTTTTCATTTATTTTTTTTTATAAAGCACAAAAATGGGAAATCCTGAGTTCTCTGAATACAATCATCATTAGTAACATTGCATCAGAACTTGGATCCTCTGACACAGTATTGTAAACCTGCTGTCACGAATCTGGGTATAAAAATGATCAGTGATTTTAATTCACACAGTGATCAAATGTAGCTAAATGCATTTTATCAAAGCAGCATTTTAAAATGACGCTTTTATTACAACATGGCTGGATCTTTGCAATGCCTTATATTTTGGTCTCTCTAAAATCTTTGTCCTGTCTGCAGCTGGTGCAAAATGCTGCAGCCTGTCTGTTGGCTGCAACATGAAAGAATGCACATTTATCCTGTTTTAGCACTGCGCTGATTGGCTGTCATTTTGAAAATTATTTTATTTGTTTTTAAGTCGTGAACTGACCTTGCTCCACCCTACCTCTCTGAGCTGCTACACCCCTTACAGTTCCCCCTGATCAGCAGGTGCTGAGGATGAGAACAAGGTTGAAGAGTTCAGTTTGCTTAGTGTGCTACTGTGATTACTAAAAAGAATATTAAATGTCCTTCCATGTTGTATAATGAGATTTAGGATGAAACTGCAACAACTCATTGGTCTAATCAGCATTTTTAAATGGTTCATTTGTAACAAATGGGGACTTAAATGCTAAGAAATTGACAACTTAGGGCATTAAACATATTTTTTAACAGATTTAGATTCACGCAGCTAAAGAACACCTCCATGTTTTACTGCTGTGGTCTCTGCAGCCTCACACAACCAGAAGAAACATTTCCCACTTGCACCGAGTTCATTTACAGAATCTACCCTATACTTATAAAAGTATTGGAATTGTGAAATGGCAAGCCATAGAAAATATTTTTGGCCTCATGGAAAATGTTTAGGTTGTTTTTAGAATGTGCCTTTAATCATTGAAAGGAATCTAAGAATGAAAAGATGTATGGTTCACTCCTGTTCAAAGAGAAAACCATAAAGATGATCTGCAAACCACAAAATCTTCGGTTTTTACTTGGTAACTTGATTTTGACTTACTGCGATTCAGTTTTTTTTAAAATCATGAATTGGTTTTCATTTTGTTGAACGAGTGTTTTACTTGGAGTACTGATGCCCAGGATTTTTCAGCACTCCTCTTTGATATATACTTCCCCGGATGTGTAATGCCCGAAAGACGCTGCAAAATCCCTTTAAATATTTTTTCTTTATTTGGTCTGGAATTCATCATTTTCCTCCAGCTTTGTGTTTGTACTCTTCCCATTGCAAACCTCTCATGGGACAGTTGTTTGTTTTAGATGCTATCTTTAAAGCCCTCAGTGGAGATCACATCCACATACTACTGTGACACGGGTCACTATAATCAGCTCAGCCTACGTTCATTCCTACCTGTCTCGATGAAATGAATAATGAAATAACAGGCTACTTTTTTAATTTAGACTGGTTTTAGTGGTCTAGTTTTCATCCACATATAACAGGCATTATATGTGACAGAAATCAGTCGGTGTCAACTTCAGTCTTGTGATCAGAGGTGATCATCTCCTACTCTGACTGGAAAATATTTAATTATAATGCGTTAAAGTGCCCCACTTATATACATCCAATAAGCAAAATTTTTTAATTGAAATGGATTATATTGGAATACTAGATTAAATAATTGACATCGACATTGATATGTCTGTCTATTAATTTCTGGAAAAATGCATTCATTTAATTTTTTTAAAAAATATAAAAAATGTTTCGCTCTGAGCAGACCTAAAGCTAAAATAAAACTTAAGTACTTTAACTAACATCTACAGCTGTTCTCTAAATAAAATGTTACAGTACTTTTAACTTTTTAAGTGTTTTTATTCCACACTCTTTATTAATATTAAGGGATTATAAAAATTAAGTCTAAGTCTGTTTAACATTGGAGTAAGCCAAAGCAAGATCAACCAGTGGCAAATAGAGTCTGATCATGGAGCAGATGTGGTCATCTCCTGCTCTGCCTGCAGTCTGAAGCTGGGTGCAGAGGGAGGAGGAAGTCTCTGGTGTGTTCGTCTGGATGAGAGAAGGGCTTGGGCAGCAGCCGATGCTAGAAAGGGCCAAGACTAACCTGTACATTTCACGTTTAGTACCAGAAGTCTCCAAAATCACCAGAAAGTTGCGAGAAGGGTTAATAGTTGCTATTTCTTTGAATAGAATCACTAAAGGGGTCTGAAAAAAATGGCTAAATAGTTATTAGCGTAGATCGACCATTGCTACCATCATTTTGTGATTAAATGTGTAAATTTTTTAACATATTTTTTTTGTGATTAAAATAAATAAAATTTGTGTCTGGCATTTTTGTTCTTCAGACTTGTAAATGGATTGCACTTTGCAGTAATTCACAATATGCCTAATTTTTGGATGGTTTTGGATTCTATAATTGGTCGCATCTGTTGTATTATATGTGTATGTTTTAGAAAATGTCATGTATTTATACCTAAGTATTCATTATGCCCTTCTCTAGGTACCGGTCCATGTGTTTCTGGACTTTTCCACACTGGAGTGTAGACATCTTAGCGACGTTTTGGAGCTCTTTGTTCTTGACCTTATGGATACCAATGCAAACTACACAAACAGAGATGTCAAGGTAATCATTGACAGTAATGAAATGAAATGAAAATACTTTATTGATCCCAGAGGCAAATTCGAATTGTAGTAGTTTTTTTTTATACAAAAAATAGTTACCAGTAATGAAGAGTCTTTGCTGTTCTTACCGGGATGGTGCCGTCAACACACAAGTCTATATAATCTTATACACAAGTGTGTATGAATGAAATTATTACAGCAAGAAAATGAGGAGCAAAAAAAGAAAATCAGAAATGCCAAGCTGATTTCAGGTTTTCTAAGCTTGAGTCCAGATCTGAATTGGGGACAGACAACAATGAGATCCTACAGAAAGTGAATATCCACACTTATTGGGAGGATTTAAAATCTTTTAAGTCCACCATTCTTTTGATGTAAAACAAGTAAGCATTAATGCAGCAACAAAACAATGAGCTCATAGAAGAAAATAGGAAACTCCACAAGAATTTGCAGGAGCTAAAGCATTTCACGTGTAATTGATTAAAAGCAAGTTTAAATTTCTGCAGCTTGAAAATAAAATCAAACTCATAGAGGACTTAGAATTGCAGATTGCATATATATCCCATCAATCCATTTTACATATTGCTTCATTCAATTCAGGGTAGCAGGTAGCTGGAGCCTATCCCAGCAATCTTTGGGTGAGAGACAGGGTACACCCTGGTTAAGTTGCTTGTCCATCACAGGGCCAACACAGTGAGACAAACTCTTAAGGTGAACTTCAAATGACCGATCAACCTAACATGCATGTCTTTGAACCTTGAGAGAAAGCTGGAGTACCCAAAGTAAACCCATGCTGACATGGAGAACATGCAAACTCCACAGAGAAAGGTAGCTGTCTGAGTAGAGGATTGAACCAGTGGTCTTCTGGCTGTGAGGTTGTTGTGCTTGTTTATGACTTACCGCCAAGGAGGTTATGTTTTCGGGGGAGTTTGTCTGTCTGTCTGTGAACAAGATATCTCGAAAAGTTATGGGCCAATTTTTATTAAATTTTCAGGAAAGTTTCAAAATGGGACAAATAACAAATGATTACATTTTGGAGGTGATCTGAATGACCATCTGAATCCAGGAATGTTTCAAAGGATTATTTATATTGCGAGATGGGGCCATTTTCAGCAAATCTAACATGAGAAAAATAATATGCTTGGCTGAGGTCTGTGCTGTCCAACTGCAAAAGATATTAAAATACACTTTTAGTCAGTTAAAGTTTTAGCTTTTGTGATCTGCTTAAACTTCAAATAATGTTTTTAGGTGAAAGAAGTTGGCTGAGCTTATGTCAGCAAAATCCTTTTAATTTGTATCAATGCAATAAAAATCACACTGGCACCCGTAATAAATCCACAAAGAAATATCACCTTTACATTTTTCAGTTAATGGGAGATGAAATTAATAGTATGTCAACATTGGGTTATTAAGCACATTGTTAATTGTTTCTTATCTTACAGGTGCAGGCCACATCTGCAGGCAGAATTACTGCGATTCCCTTCTGGTACTACATCTTCCTGGACCAGGAGATCAGTGTAAGCACCCTCAGCCAGAACTCTCACTGGAAGCAGGCAGCTGTTGTTCTGCAGCAGCCCATAGAGGTACGAGCTGGAGAGTGGGTGAGCCTTGCCGTCAAGGTTCACAAAAGCACAATCTCCATTTCGGTCCATATACAAAACACAACTGCACAAATGGACTGAAATTCCGTTAGTTATGAAAAGTAATACAGGCTAAATATTTTTAGGTTTTATGTGTCAGTCTGTGGAAATTAATTAAATTCTGGTGGTATATAAAGATTTCCTTCGCTGGCATCTTTTTTCTTGTAACATGACTCTAAACACAAGAGGATCTCTCATTAGTTGAGTTGGGAGTAGTAGCCTCAGTGATTCAGGACTTCCTTTGCTAGAGACCTTAGGAAAAATATTTCTAGCCATCAGAGGATCTTTATGTGATCATTTTTCAAGTTATGTTATGAATTTCTGTGTAGTCCTATATACAGCCATAGGACACTTATAAATATTACCTAAAAAAATCAGAAGTATGAAATAGAAAACTGTTGTTCTTTTATTATGAATGCAATTGTTGTAAAGATGTCTGGATCCAAACTATTTCACCAATAAATGTGTCTTTTTCTCAACAAAAGCAAGGCAAAATGGTATTACAGGTTTTATTGACCATTTCAAATGTTTAGCATTCATCTGATGTAATCCAGTCATTTTTATATGTATAAAAAGGCAATGCAACATGTCTGAGCTGGATATTACTCAAAATGTTAAACTGATACATGAACATATCTTATACTGTGAATTTAAAGTCAGTATCCCTGAACAAATTAAAATGAACCACAGTGAAAAATAAGAGCTCAAAAGTCTTGAGGAGAAATAAATGGTCTTAGTGAGGCTGCAAAAATAGCCCACTTTCAAGGAAAACCTGATATAAAATATATAAATGCTAAGTTGATGTAGTGGATTAGACTAAGTCCACAGCACATAGAACAAGGCATCTGAAAAGACTAGTACATAAGCTTCTATTAAACCCTAGTGTAAGCCACATGCAGTACATCTTTTACAGGATGGTGTGATATGTTCCTCCTAATACTTGGAAACTGAACCCAACGGCGTTTCATTATTGGACTTCAGCGCTTGTCATGGACCGTCCATGACAAAAACCATGTTTAACCGTAACAGTGTCCAGTTGTGCACTTGGCACCAGGGCCCTCTAGGCCAGGGGTGGGCAACTCCTTTTAGGCCCAAACATGTTGTGAGACTATTTCATGCCTCCATTGTTGAGGTGGTCATCTGGAGCTGTGGCCGAAAGCTTGTTTGTGCTTGTTGTAGCGGTAATCCCTAAACCTCTTGGGAGACTCTAGGAGACTTAGGAGTCCCATCAAGCTGAAGAAGGGCATAGGAGGAGTTTAGAGATGCCATGGAGAACTACTTCTGGAGACTGTCCTATAGAGGGGGAAGCAGTGTACTGTGGGGATTGGGGCTGCTGACCTCAACTAAGCATTTTATAGGTTGGTGGAAGAAATTGCCTTCCATTGAGGAAGAACACGCAAGGGTTGGGCTCTCCTATATTTGGGCCTGAAGTGGTTTAAAAAGTTCCTCATGGCACAGTGTGCCAGAGTTCAGTAATGCTCTGGATACTGTGGTGCCGTCTTGACTGACATCTTTCTGCACCAAGGACAGTGGCTCTGAGCTGGCATGGTGGTTCCCCACTGTCACTTCACTGTCCCAAGAATAAAAAAAAAACATATTCTGAACAGGACAAAAAGAAATCAGGGCATTTTATGTGCTTTTAGTAATGTAGAGTGGCTGTTACAATACTTACAGTTGATACAGTCAAAGTGAATAAAATCATGTTGGTTTAAATAGTTCATATTCCTTTCATTGGTCACATTCAGATGTAGCTGACTGAAGTTAGCAAATTATGAATTCTAATTATAAAACTAATGTGGTGTTTAAGAAGAGGTCATGTTTTCTGTCTTATGATGAAACAACCGTGCAAAGACCGGATTCTTTGGGTGAGAAAAGATTATTTCCTGCAGCTGTCCTAGTTACAAGGGATTCAAGCAAATCTTACTGAGCTGCACAATTCTCTTGTCCAACATATTACAACATAAAAAAAAACATTTAAACAATTATAGTTTTTTGATGCCATGACTTAACTGAACAAAGGCTGTGCAATGTATCAAAACTGTACCATGGTTAGATTTACACAGTATATATTACAAGATTGCTTGGACTGAAATACATGAACCTTCACTGCGGACACTGACATGGAATAGAGAGCAAGCACAAGTTCATTAATAAGGTTGCATTCCACTTGGGGGGGGGTT
Source organism: Pseudomugil gertrudae (assembly GCA_037177535.1). NCBI lineage: Eukaryota > Metazoa > Chordata > Actinopteri > Atheriniformes > Pseudomugilidae > Pseudomugil > Pseudomugil gertrudae. The sequence continues at coordinate 11,141,036 of JBAMHV010000004.1, read as the reverse complement.
GTACTTTTCAGCACGTTGTGTAATTACTTTGCACAGGTACGGAAATAGAGAGCAGCCCTCACTGATAGACCTGAGCTTTTCTTACTGAACATTCTTGGAGCTGTCGCCAACAGAGAAGTCCTTTAATTTTGCACTTGTTGGCAAACTTATTTGATTTGGGTATGTTTCTCTTTTTTTAAGTTTCTTTTGCTTTAATAATGTCAGATGGAACATAGCGAGGCTCTTACTGGGACCAGCCCAACTATGTCATTTTCTGTTTTTGACATTAGCCTATGTAATCACAATGAGATCAGCCTCTGCCGGTTCTTTGGTTAGGTTCGTCCTTTCCTCCTCTGGGTTTTCTCCAGATCTGTGGTCTAAACCTTCATCACACATAGCTGAGCTGAGTCCAGCAGGTGCTGACAAAGAATGTGGTGTGACTGTTCTGCCTAGGCCTTGATATTGACCTTTTGGAGACGCGTGGTTGGATGCAGCTTCAGTGATGGCATCTTGAGATGCTGAAGAAAGAAGGCCGGATCGCTCACCATCATTTTGCGCCTCACCAAAATAGGAATTCCTTGGACGACCCATGACTGTCCTCCCTGGAAATACAAGTAGCAAACAACATGATTTAAGTATTTGTTATTATAGACACTTTAAAAAAATTTGAAGTACATCAGTACAGGAGATGTCCTTACCAACATTTCGAACTTGTTCAGAAATGTCTGCTCTCACATCTGAGATGTCCCACATTGCCAAAAAGGAGTCAAAGCAAGAAACCTCCTCAGTCTCCTGGATGTAAGGTTTGTAAGTGAAGCTGAAGTGATGCGCAATGGCTGCTAGAAACATCTCCACACATATGATGAAGTCCTGAAAGACGCATGACAATAGACGGTGGTTGTGTTTCACACTGATACAAGTTCAATAGTAGTTAGGAGAATGCATATGTTGACCTGAGACACACATATTTTAAATAAATATACTTTATTTTACCTGTAAGCCAGTAGCCACAGCCTCCACGCTTTGCCAGTCCCAAGTGCGTTTTTCTGAGATAATACCAATTTTCACTAGCAAGGCAATGAGAACAGCTTGCCTAGAAAAGTAAAACAAAAAAAGATCAATACTTAACATGTACACACAGCTCAAACTGAACATGAACATGGAACATTTTCTGTGAACACGGCAATTTACCAAAAAGACACAAAGACCACCATTTTAACACATAGGAATTTGCCCACTGGTTTGATGGGGCTCAGTTCATCTCTAAGTGCCCGATAAAACAGTACCAGGCAGTACATGGCAAACTGGAAGAAAGAAAAAGAGTTGAAAATATCTATCAATACCTTTACATCCATTGAGCAACATACTCACAGTCTCTACTTAAGGCAAAATATAATTAGACTCTTTCAAGGAAAGAGATTTCGATTACCAGCTGTGATATATTGTTGAAGATAACCAGGTAGGTCCATGCGTTCGCTGAACTAAAATTGCCTTCGTCGTAAACTCCACACAGCTGACAGATTCTTGGAAGGAAAAGATAAAACAAGCTCACTTTAAAACATCATGAACAAAATAAGTTTGGCTTTATAAAATTAAGTGCATGAAAGGTTACTTACAAAGCTATCACTGTTGTAACAGGTCTTACAACTGTGTACTGCAACACTCCCAGTTTACATCTCAATAGTAAGACCCTGCACAGAGATGTTATAAGTCGATATTTAGCAGTATTTAAATAGATAACTAAAGGTGCTGAGTTTAGCATAAATTGACACAACTAATAGTGTAAGAAATATCTTGAGTAAACTGTTAAAACAAGTTTAATTACAACTCCCTAATATTTCTAAAGCAACCATTAAAATATGGCCCATGATGTCCACATACAAAATAAAACAAAATAGGTAAACATGTCAATGGAGCCACACACAAATTTGTCTCTAGTATCTAAATCAGTTTAAATATTATATAAAAGTAGGCACAATGACTGCAAAAGATTATCACGGTCAGCAAAGCTGACATGCCAGGATAAAAGTGTGAAAGGACAGGTAAATTGATCAGCATCATCACAATCCTTGCTGTAAAGTGTTGTCAATTCTAAAAGAACTCACTCTCCCATTGGCCATGGTGGACAGCAGCAGAGAGGTGGCAGGTGTTTCTGCTGCTCCTGGACCTCAAGCACCAACACCAAATTGGGATACTGATTTTCAAGGTAGTTAAGTAAGAAAGTCATGAAGTTGTAGATGACATAGGCCTCGTAGCACTCTCTGCAAGTGTCAACGTAAATTGCTATACTGGGGTATTTCAGGGCAATCCACTGAAAAGGACAAGACAAACCAAAAATGTAAAGTCAGGACATGTTGTGTAAGTGTCATATGAAGTATACATAAAGCTATGAGATAAGTTAAACACAAAATACTTATATAATTTACCTCTGTGTGTTATACAATGATTTTAATGCAGTAATGCAACACTTACACTGTCCAAGCTGTAAATTGGGACCATCCATAATATCCTTAAAAATTGTGAAAGCAGAATTATTTAGAACCTGTTAGAAACTATTATTTGTAGTTAATGAGACTAAAAACAAGTTTACCTGATTATAGGTTTCTGGAGCTCTGGCTGAGTGTAGTGCACCAGATGCTGAAGGATGCCCCATAATGATATGGGTATAGTCATGAAGACAAATATCCCAGCAATGAACCATGCTTTGTTATGAGTACCAACCTATGATTACATGGGAAGAAATAATCTTTTAAGTTTTGTAAACTAAAATCTGCTTTTTTTTAATCTGATATTGTCAGTGTTATGTGACAGATTAAAGCATAACACCACAGACTAAAGAGACATTGCAAGTGGATAAAACTCAATGCATTTGTATTGCTTTTACTTATAAATCAAACTTTAGGTAAATCTACTCGTCTTACTCTATATTTTATACCTGAAAAAAAATTTCACATTCACATAACTTCGTTAAAAAGTCGGCGAATCTGATGTTATAAAAAAACTGTAACAATCATTCATATAAAGTAGAAATACCTCAAAAGTGGTAAGTACATGATGAAACGTGTGAAACCAAAGAATGAAAACAAATACACATATTAATCAGATTCATCATCATACTGACCCCTGACTTTTGAAGTTCCCAGATGCAAAGTGGTAGGACGACTATTAGCAACAAAATGTACAAAACAACGACCAGCGGTCGAATCCATCTTCTCCAGTCCCCACAGGAACAGGGCATTTTGTCCTGAAGACGCCGCAGGCCGTTTACATCCGGCTAGTAATACAGAGTAAACACACTGAAGCTGTCTGACAAACGTTGTTAACGTATTTATTGTTAGCTTAGCATGGTTTAACTTTGACCTGCTAACTGGACTAAAGGTCTACGTGACAATATACCTGTTAACTCCTTCACTAACGGTGTGTTTTATCTACGAGGAAAGAGTGGCTCGATAATTAACAGCTCATGACTAGATTGTATAAAGCTAACGATAACCTGTCAGCTGATTCACCATGTAAACAAACTTGGTGGATTCCCATGCCGCCTAAATCCTTAAAGTTTAAATGTAAAATAAATATAACTTAAGACTTCTTCTAATTGATTCTCTACGCAAGTGTATATATAACTTTAAAGTCAAGTAATATTTGTAGATAAAAGTTTGTGAAGAAATAGCCTGTCCGAACTATTACTTCCTGTTTCATGTCGCCCTTCAGAAACAATCTGATTGGTTAGGTCGTAGCTTGTAGCCAATCAGTAAGTAGAGCCATCTCGCGGGTTTGGTTGCATTTCAGTTTAATAATCTATTCCTTTGCCACTAGATGGCAGTGTTAATCAATAGTTATTAAGATTACCAACTTTTAATAATGAATAGCTCATAAACTTAACTTTTTACTTATTCTCTGACAGTTCTCTTAAGTTCAATTAAGCCATCTAGAGCTTGAGAAGATGTGATGTTTTATTTGGACAGTTGAAGCATTTGTTAGACTACTTATTTGAGTTTAGTGCATGATCCATCTAAACTTATCACCTATTTCACGGCTTATCTTATTGGCTCTTCAACATTTAGTTTTTGTTTAAATTTTAGTTTTAGTTATTCAAATGAAACACCTTTGAGGCCAATTTAAGCTTCAGAACATCATTTACTTGTATATTTACATAATACAACTCATTTTTTACTACCTTGGATTATCTCTTTTTAATCTCACACACTCACACAAAATTTATTTTCAGTGCAGAGATTTTGGATGAAAGTTATAACCATAAAGTAATTGCATCAAATTAAATATTTCTAACAGCCATATATTATACCTGATAATCTGTATTAAATTAATTTAATAAATCATGTGTAACATTTTAATCTCTTAACAAGCCTGCAACATAAAAAAGAACTTACAGGAACATGTTAAATTTTACATTAAATACTTCTCAAGTAAAAATAATTATTAGCCAATAATAGTGAAATAAAATAGTATATTCTTTTATTTGCCCCTTAAAGATAGAATATTTCAGCAGCATTAAATAGTTCAGATGCAGAAATAGAATCCTTCCTCGCTTTTAAAAGAGACTTAATTTAAGTTTGCATTGATTTCTTTAGTTGCTGAAATTTTCCATTTTAATTTAGATGATGCAATTGATTAAAGAAATCCCATCAAAACTTACAATTTCTCCTAGTGGGTATAAATGCCCTGCTATGTGAGGTTTTCTTTCTAATCAGGGGCAGGAGAACTTTCCTTTTTGATTCACCACGTCTTCACTGCCCCACAGTCACATATATCACTGATTGTTGCAGGACAGATTGTTCATGAATTTTGAATTGATCCTTTTGGCTTTTATAAATTAGAAATAGTATTTGCCACAAGTCTTCTGAGCTAGTGCCATGGTGGATAGCTTAAAGGGATTGCCATGCGAAAAGGCATACGGGCTACAGCCATGAAGGGCCAGGGTACATAAACATATGTTCTGTCTGATCAAGCACAAAAACACATTTTAGCATAAAAGCTGTGGCGTCCATCATGCCTCACTGAATTACATCTTGGATTGTTTATGCACTGGGTGAAAACACATAAATGGATAAAGAGAATGGATAGGTCTGAGGAATAATAATAATCAATGTAGAGCAAAGGAGGAGACATACTGTCTCAGTGCTAGGATATAATCCATCAACCAAAGTGCACCTCCTTTGTCAAAGCAGTACACAACGCTGCAATTGTTCAACGATTACTTATTTATCTAAATATGCCTGCCATAGGCCTGTGTATCAGGAAATGTTTTGACTGAGAGTGTTCCCTTCAGTTCATCATTTATGTTACTGCTCAGGAATAACGGCACGAGAAGGATGAAGCTGGAGAAGCTTTGCATCATATGAAAAGTAGTTCAATAAAAGTAGCAGATTTTTATCACTCTTAGCTTCTTGGAGGGATACTTCCAGTTGTATTTTATTTGTTATATAATTAAATTACATTAAGAAATTACAGCTAGTGTGGGACATTGTTTAAAATATCCAACTTGACTTCATTATTGTACTAAAGCAAAGACAAACCATATCAATTCTAGTTAGATCATCAAAGTTTGAATAAAACATTTTCTACATGGATAATCCTGAAATAGCTTTAAAATAAAGCACCCACATTTTACACTTACTTTACCATTTATAAAGCTATCTATAAATATAAGGAATAGAATAAAAGTACTGGTGAGCAGAGGCCTCATGTTATTCAGGAAATAATGTTATTCTCTTTAACCACCACACAAACCTCCTGATCTGACACAGAGGTTTATCGCTTTCACATTACTATTAGGTTTGTTTCAATTCTAATGAATGTAAATTTACAGAATTCTATTAAATGAAATGAAATTAAATAAAATAAAAAGACTAGATTATTAAACAACTGTAATGTTGTAGTGTTTTCAAATGTATACTATTATTAAAATGGAAACTAATATACACATTTAAACAATATCTATTTTACAAATCTTTTCCTTCACACACAAATCATGAGAAATGGTCTTCATTGAGTCATAACACGCTGTTCTCAGGTGAACCTGCTCCGTTTTTAAGCAGAAAACATATTCATCCCACTTTCTCCACTTTTTTTGCATTAAATAATTTTCTAAACCTGAATGCTGCACGGTAAACAAATGGTGCGTAGTTTGATTGAAAAAAGTACACATTTAGTTAAGAACATAATGGTATACATAAGGCAATTTGTTTATATGTATGGCTGCTGTATTTTTCCTGGACTAGAGAGCAACATGGACACAAAAGCACGCCAACATCTGACAGATATTTTAGGATCAAACCCAATTTAGTCTTTTCTTACATGAATTTCTTAATGCACCATTCATGTGTCAATAATTCACAAATGATATTTCATGATATTTTTTGGTCATGTGACTTCCATTCATGGAAGTAAAGCAAACATGAATGGGAAAATATATTCCCCAGGCTTAAATTTAATCCTGCAAAAAGACACATTCCAAAACATAGTAATACTATCAGGAAATGCTTTCTCAAACATTTTCTGAAGAACAATAGAAATGATATAAAAAACTTTGATAAATTTCCCAAAGTGCACAAAAATTATTTAGAATTATTAGTAAATCTAAGCCTTTTTTTAGGAGAACCAAGTACAAATAAAGGGATTCCATGTCCTCACTGATTTTATTGTGTCTAGAAAATATAAACAAATGGAAAAATCTGGTGCCTGACAATTTCTGGAAAATTAGTTGGGATTAATGTACTGTTGTGTTACATCACTTTTTGTTGGTTTTTTTTTAATTCACTTTTGACAACTGGAGAGTTTTTTCCAAAAATGAATTTGTCTTTAATTTAGTTGTAAATGAGATTTCAACTTCTCATCAGCTTGTGGGATTTTTCTCACATTTCACATAAAACAGATCTGGTTTACAGGCAGGCAGCTGTAGATTGGATTGGATGAAAATAACCTTACATAGTACTCCCAATCTGTTATGTTGATTAGTTGCATAATATTTTAGTAAAAAGGTTGGAGTTTGTCACCTTATTTATGACCTATTGCTTGCCTGTAAAGACAAATAATTTGGATGTTCCCTTTTTAAAAAAAAAAAAAATCCTGATACTCTGACAGATCTCTATTTATTCAGCTCATTGTAGAATCTCCCGGAACGACTGTTCCTTGTATTTTTGTTAATCATTCTGCTTTAATTTGGTTCTAAAATCTAGTACATTTTGGAGAGGAAAAAGTTTATTTTAGTTTTGAAAACCCCATCCTGTTTGGATAATGAGAGCTGTGGAAATGTTTCAACATAATTACAGCATAATCTAATCAGCTTGCCTTATAAATGAGTTGTTTAAGTTCTTTGCCCAAACTCACTGTAAAAATAACTCAATTGGAATAAACTCTGCATAGAGGAGCAATGTGGTCTATTGAGATCCTCTATTATTTGTTTTTTGGGCTTAAATCAATTCACTGCTGGCAGGGAACAATGTTCCCACCAAATTCCAGAAATGAAACCTCCCATTTCACCCTCCTTGCCTTTAACAGTCTGATTTTTGTCTTTCATTTCCTTGTCACAGTTACAAAACTTCATAACTGAGTATCCATTTGTCTATTTCTTTATTCTATTTATTATTGTTTTACTTCATTAAACAATCAGTTATTATATCTTCAAGTTCAAGCAATTTGATAATTGTTTTTTGGGGTAATTTAACATGATAGTTAAATAATTTAATGTGAGGAATATGAAACACTTTCATAACAATTATGTCTTGGCTAAGATTTATCTACAAGCTTAAATAACAGAACAATTTCTGATAAACCTCCAGCTGCTACGATGGTTTGTTGATTTTGGATTCTTATCAGCACTGTATATGGATACGGCTCTGGTTGCTTTCTCTTTTTGACAGTTAGATAGAATCAAATCCAGGAATAATGACATGTTTACTAATTATTTAGTTACTGAATTTGGTAACAGAT
>JBAMHV010000004.1:11055976-11067345 GCA_037177535.1 Pseudomugil gertrudae | reverse complement strand
ATATAATGTTAAAAACAGAAATCATGTGATTTAGGTACACACAGAGCTGTTGCCACTAATCCAAAAAGGGGCCATTGCAGAGACAAAAATGTGTTTTATAGCATATTGTGTATTGTGCGTCTTTCGTTGAGGTGGCCTGATTTGTGGTTGTGCACAGGGCTTTGAATTACAAGACAAGTAAATGCATCACTATAACCAAGCTGCTGACAATTAACTTCTGGGCCCCAGTTGCATCATCACAATAAATGGTTTCGGACCATTGACATGCACCCACACAGAACAGGCTTAGGTATACCCACAGCTCAAGGAAAATGTTTGAAATGATATGTCTTACTTTGTAATTACAAAAAGTTGCAGCATGATTTCAGGGTAAATGACATGCTTATTCCATGGAGCACTGGAAAATATGCAATCAAAAAAGCTAAATTTTCAGAAATTATTTTCTGTGTTTTTGCAGAAATATTTCTGATCTTGCCTATACACAGAATTATTATAGATTTAAAAAGTAGGATAGCATGAATTTTTACTGTAAATCTAAACTGTCACACCAACATTCAACCTCATTTAATTTACTATTCTCCAGCTATAAAATAATTTTCATTTAACTTTAGTCTAAGGCAAAGTTCACTAACTCCAACTTTCATGACCCCTGGTTTAAGGTAATCTTAGGATGTATGATGTTGTCCTGTTTACCAGTCAGGGGTTGAAGAAGAGACCTATTTTAATGTACCTGCTATGAGGATTGAAACATCCTGACTACAGGTCATCAATGACTAAATTATATAATGTTTCTCATGTGAAAAATACCAAATGATGTGCTTAGTATTTAAACTCTGTCATGGTTGTGGATGTTTTAGCTCTTTATAGAGGTAAGATTGCAACTACAAACAGCAATGCTGTTAAATTACACAAACTGTTTCCAAAATAATTATTTGAGAACAAGATTTAACATTATTGGTAACATTTACACTGCCTGTGATATCCTTCTATAGGAATATATAAAAACATAATATATTCCATTCTCTTATATACAACTTTGGTCTCATTTGGACTTTTCTCTGAACTAGCATGCACATTTTCCACATTCATAAAGAAATGTGGTTAATATTCCACCTTTTCACTACAAAAAACATAATATTACGTAACCTATTATGTTTCATGTTTTTATAAAAAAAACTATCATGTTACAATGTAATAAGATCTCTTTTTTAATTGTATTTGTTTATTTTTTATCATGACAGCATTATGCTTCTATATGTTATTTAAAAATAGTTGCTTTCCAGGTAGTTGTTATGAACACTAAAAAGTTTACTATTTCCATGGAAACCATTTTCACGATTTCTAAATATATCTCCTTTGTTGTAATTTTATTAGGAGAAAAGGTCCAAATGGTACAAACACATTTGCCCAATGAAACTGGGGTATTTTCCTCTGAATTATCCACTTTTTGTTGATCATATTTATCAGTTGTCCTTATATATGAACTTATTTACAAAGTTCAGGCAAGTATATTTACCAGCAGCCGTCACAGTAATATCTGGCACTGATGCTAAAAAGCATGTACATGAAATATCAGGCAGGGTTCTTAAACTGTCTCCAAATATTTCCAAACTTTAAGTTGTTTTTTTTTTTGTCTTTTATAACATATATCCAGCTAAGCCTTCAATCTTTAAGGAGTACGACCAGTAGTGAAGTTGCAGCAAGGACTTATGATCAGCTTTTTGTGACTGCCCCTCATTAAGGGGCATTGAAAATGTGTTTGTGAGAGTGACTTTCTGTGAGGGCTATCTCTGGGTGAGTAAAAACTGAAGCCCTGAGATAGAGAGAAATAAGGAGAAAGGAAAGCTGGTGGGAGTGGGAGTTTATCAACTAGTTAGCAAAGCTCCCTCCAGCACAATTGCTTAATTATATTTCTATCTATTATCCCCTCCTGACCCCCTCAAATCTCCTGCATCTCTGGAAAGTGAGGGGTGGATCTTTCCCAAAATTAAAGGCAAATTGCTTTTGAGTTGTCTGAGAGGTGAAACTTGGGTAAGTAAAGCGTTTTTCTCATTTCAAGATTAAATAGAACTCCATAAATGCAATTCATTGACACATTTATGTTGAATAAACATATAACTACATTGATAAAATGAGTTATGGAAGGTTCCTGACTGAGATCTAGACTTCTTTGTTAGCATCATATGTTTGTAAATCAAAAGGACCAAAAGGTTTGCCCGCATCCCAGTAATAAAGGGTTAACTATGCACCCTAAGAACAGGAGAGAAATATAGTTTATACAGTTTATACACCTGTCACAGCAGGTGTTGTCCTGAAGTGTTGCATCTAAGTAACCACAGTCTTAAGCTGGACAGAAGTAGAATGGATACCACTATTATATGCAGTCTTTTCATTTAAAGGATGTCTTTAAAAGTGCGGCATAAAGTCAACATCCATACAACAGCACATTTTGCTAAAACACCTTTGCCCCTTTGTGAACTTTACTTCATTAAGCTTACAAATCTGAATTACATAATGTACAATAAGAGCCAAGACCCACTATCCTAAATCATAACTAATGACGAAGTCTCACATCAGAGGCAATCCTAAATCTAAAAAGCAAACGTTTTGCTCCTTAAACTACCACGTTCTTTGCTGTCTTTTAATACAAACAGTAGCATTGGTTATTAAGACAGTACTTGCTTCCAGCATTAAATATAACTGCAGCCAATGCATCATGGTACGGATGTAAAATGACACTTTTTGCATATCTGAGAGGCGCTATTGGCTTTGACATAGCAGTATTTGAAGCCCCGGGAATGAGAACAGGTTGTGCTTTTACAGTATGGTGTGGGTGTTCAAGCTTTTAGTCTCTTTATATACAACGAGGGCAAACAGTTTAAAAGGGGGGGACACGCAACTGGAAATATGAAAGTAAAAAGAGAACACCTGACAAGTGCTGAATTAGGAAGCTGAGGTTATAGCTGGGGTTGGCAAGGAGCAAAACTTATTGTTCTGCTTACTCAAATGATGTGTATCAATACATACTGTAGACAATAGTGTTTCACTTTAATATGAAAAAAAGTAAATATTATATGTTTGGCTGTTTTTATTAAAGGGGGGACATTAAATATTGCAGTTTATATAATCTGCTTATAATGACACTCTTTAACAGAGATAACAAAGGAAGAAGCATTTGGTGAGTAGGACAGATGATTCACTCCCAGACATGAAATACTGTCTGGGAAAATAGCGAGCCTGTCTGGGTTTTAGTCGTCTTTGCTTTTTGTTCCTTTTTATATTTGTCTTATGTGTGACTGTGGTTAGCATCCCCTTTCTATGTGGAGGTGAGTAATCATTGCACTTTTGTGTATATGTTTCAGACAAGCTTAACATTTAGTTATCTATTGCAAGGGTTGGAGGTTGGCGGTGCTTTGGCTAAACTGAGGTGATCTGTCACAGTGACCCACTCAGCCAGCTGTGAGATGGCACAGCAAAGCTGACAGGCCTCTGTTACCCCAGGCCATACTTAGTATTTGGCTTTCCATCCAGATTTTTTTCTCTTTTTTTTACGCACATGGCATTATATTGATATCTGTCCCTTTGAATTCAGTCAACTAAATACCAAAAGGTGGGCGAGGAAAAGGCTGACAGTAAAAAAATAAAAGGCGTTCACATGTCTAAGATGTCTGTTTGCTTGAATAACAGAAATCATGATGCATTTGAACATTTTAATCAATGCTATTTTGCTACAATAATATAAGGTTTGTGTCTTAATACATTGTGGCTTAATGGGCATCAAACAGCAAAACCTTCAAGAGCCAAGTTGATAATTAGTATTAGTGATTAATGTGGTGTTAAACTGCTCAATTTGTTGTCTCAATAAGAGGTATGCACTGTAAAGTAATCTTTATAAATTCTCATTACACTGTTACGTAATATCAATACCTAAAAAAACAGACAGTTTAAAGCAAAGGTGTCAAAGTCCAGTCCTCAAGGGCCGGTATCTGGCAGGTTTTTGCTGTCTTCATCTCCAACACACCTGACTGAAATAAATGATCAGGATGACAATAACCTGTTGGATCTATTTGATTTGCATCGCGTGTGTTATTGCAGGGAAACTAGAAAAGAGACTGGACATCAAGGGCTGGGGTTTGGCACCGCTGGTTTAAAGGATGTCAACACACTTGTTTTAGAAGTGTAGATGCATGTATTCTATCTAAGTTAAATTAAGTCAAACGGCTGTATTGAGGGAAAGATATAAAAACGTCTTAACCATTGTATTCGATACCAAATGGTTTGGTAGAATATAGAAAACGTAAACAGGTAAACCTGTTGCTTGACATCTAGAACTAGCATTATTATTATTATCATTATTATTATTATTATTATTATTATTATTATTAGTAGTAGTAGTAGTAGTAGTAGTAATAGTAATAGTAATAGTAATAGTAATAGTAATAGTAGTAGTAGTAGTAGTAGTAGTAGTAGTATGGTTTTTCCTGCAACTGAAGCATATGGTCATTTTGTCAAGAACTCATCAATGAGATGAACTCAGTCAGCTTTCAATCAAGCTTTTGCCACTGGTGGTATAAAAGTTTGTGCATGTATCTACAGGAGAAGTGAAACAAAGTTTTCATGAAGTACTTATATAAAATGATGACAAAGTAAGAGAAGAAATCTGAAACTTTTCTAAGAACAAATGTTATTTTAAAACACAGTTATGTTTAATTAAACAAATTTATAAAGAATAAACAATACAATATAAATTGCATTGTGGCAGCTGTCCATGTTTATATGATGTCAAAGTCCCTAACAATAAGTGTATAAAGATTTGCATTTGTCCAAACAAGGTCAATTTTGCCACCACTTTACCAACCAACCACTGCCTAGAAAAGCACAAACCAATGTTTGTGTAATCGCTTTAAAGTTTCATCTTGTAAGGAATAAAACATGAATGTTTATAAATTAATAGGAAATGTTATCTGGAAATGTACTGAATGTGCACACTAATGTATTTCTCTGCATCATATCCCACTCTGCCATTCCTGTAGGGTATACCTTCTGGGATAACACTGATATTGAGATTGGGATATGTGTCCTAAAGAGTAGCTAATACAGTTGTTAAAATTTTAAAGGCTTGTACTTCCATTGATTAGGAATGGTTATGTCTTACATTTAGAGAAACTGTCCCAGATGTTATATTGTGCAATTATTAGGTTACTTATTTCAAAATTCTTAAAATGCTTCAAGAGGGCATGAATAACTAGGTTACACAATAAACTGTCTAAGAGAACCAAGGTTACCAACTTTTATGGCTGGTTAGAGTATGACATATAAAAACATTTTTATGCTAAAATATGAATACATCCAATGTCACAGCTTTGCATCAATTTGCCTTAACACGTATGCAAAAGAACAGGTAATAAAAAGTGTGTTTGTATATCAAGATTGTTTCGCTTTAACATGCCTGTCCCACAAAATTGACATAAAATGATCATTTATGTACAAAACAATTTGCCTTTATGTGAAATGAGACCTGACAAAAATATTATAATGTAAAAAGTATCCACCAGGAGGCAGAAAACAAGTATTAAAATTGAAGACAACAGAGTTTTTACCATATTGTGGTACAATAGGCCTCAGAAATGCATGTATCAGAATGGATTGCATCATGGTCTATTTGTAACAGCACGTTATTGTTCCCACAGTGACTTTCTTTGTTGAGGCTGAGTTAATAGGAATAGTTTTTCAGTTAAACTTACCTAGTATGGGAGCTTTTTAATTTAAGAGGGAAAGATGTATTCTATTACCTAAAACAGGTCCTTTTTAAAATTCTCATCAACAAGCAATTGACCATTTTCTTAATCAACCTTTATTTAAAACTTTTGTTTTGTTTACAATGATTTCTTTTAAAAGCGAGGTTAATCTGAAATAGGATGAATAGTCTTTTGTAACAGATCTCATGGCAGAATGTATAAATGCACATCTCATATCCTGTCAACACATTTAATCAAACCGCCAAGATAAAATTCCTACATATCTTCAGATTACACAGAAAATGAATGACAATTAAAAAGTGTCATAATTACATCCAGTATGATCAATATGATCCAAACACAAATCTGCACATTCACATCAATATTTTAAAGTAATTTTAGACTGTTAAACAGTTGTATTTGTGACACTTTTGTTAGTGTGTACGTGTGTGGTCCTACCATTACTCGATTGCAAAAAATAAAAACAAGTAAAAAATGACAGATTATGATGTGAGTCATATTTAACCCCAAACACAGTCTTATTTTTAATATATACATTTTTTAGATTCAAACTTAATGCAGAGATGACCAGAATTGTGCTGATCAAAAAATACAATTATACTATTCATTATATACAATGATACTGTATATCGTACTATACTGTGACAGTATGATATCATTTACTTTGCTTAAAAAAATTCTGCACATTTATGTGCTTTTTGAAGGAAGTTATCATGATTTTATTGGATTCTTTAAAAAAAACTAAGCCAGCATTTCCCCACACCGTGGCTTGTGAAAGCCATGTCTGAGTATTTGAGGCTGACTATCCTCTTGTCATTTGCTATCCACTACTCCTTATCTTCATTAGAACATCAGAGTTCATTTTAACATAACTTCCTTTGCTCTCATCTGGAGGCCATTTTTTTGTGGTTGAACCCACCAGATGGTACAGTCTTTTACACTGTAAAGAAAGGCTCTCTTTTAACATTTAATCTGCATGAAACTAACAGTAAATTATAGACGACAAGTAAAAGCAGCACATCAGTGATCTTTAAGACAAGCCTTTTAAGTTTTGTCGGTCTTTCACAAGGGCAGATCTCCACAGATGAACCCTGTTTCTCTAAGATTATTAACACAACCCTCAGGGAGAACAAACTGCAAGTCTAGCAACTACTTTATTAATCTCTCCTTAAATTAAGGAGCAGCAGTGGGCATCATTTTCCTGTGGTTTTCCTTTTGCAGGTTTATACACACTGAAAGCCTGTATAGGTTCATAAACTCAAATGTCCCATGGCGATTATTACACACATAACGACAATGTAATTAAGACTTTTGCCTGGCTAAAAATAACTACGTGTGCAGAAAAAAAACAGTAAACTGTAACACAGTGTTTTTATTTGCCTAAATTCATAGACAGGTCCTAAGCCTGCCTTGCAGGTAAGTTTGAGTTTCATTTGGCTTTCCTCTCTCTTAATAAATGAGGTGAAGAAAATGGGTTAATTAACATATATTTACAAATTATGCTATTCAAACTAATTTAGTTTCTACAAAGTGAATCTCAATTACAAAGGAAACCAGAATGGAAATTTCTGAGCATTAAAATGGATGAGTGTTGTTTTATCAGAGTCTTTAGCATCAGTGATCTTTTATTAAAGTTATTCAGTAGCCTTTGCAGGATTTGAATGAGCAGTGCTTACAGAAGATCACACGACAAAAGTGTTTCGGAATTATGTATGATTTCATATCCAGCATACAGAATTCAGGGAGAGTAAAAATGCTATTGGGAAATGTTGGAAGAGGTCACAATATATTTTTTGTTAGTTTGAACATTTATGAGCCTCACACTAATTCAGCTGATTTATTTGTTAATCATATTAACAGTACAAGAAGGATTCAACTTCTACCAAATTGTTCATGTTTTAATGATGAGCTAAATGTTTTATCTTTGGTTAAATTAAAACAAAAACACAAACACCTCAACATCAAATTAACTTCTATTACCCACTACCGCAAAACCTTTTTTACACACAAATTTAAATGCTTTACAAGCAATGCTTAGTTGTATGTGCAAGGATACAAACCTTTTCATGAAAATAATTAGTTATTGTCTTTTCAAGAATATATTTTAGTCTATTAATCCCTAAAACAATGTTTAAATAAAAATGTAAACATGTCTTTAAAGCTTCCATTTTGTCATTGAATATTTGTATTAACTATAAAACCATTTGTATATAGTAAAAAGTTGTTTGAGAAAGCTGAACTGTAGCTGTAACGTGATTTTTAACAGTATACCAAATTCTACAAGCTGCTGCAGACTGTCGTAACTGATGCAATGACAGCAGAGAGCAACCTCAAATAGTTAGTTTTATTCTCCATATTTCTTCTACATTTCACTTATTCTTATTCATTTCTCTGAATATACATATCATGATTTGGTAATGCAAGCATAAAATAAGTTTTGCTTTCTGGACCATAAAGTAAAGCATTTGTTCACCAGCTCCATTTTTTTTTTTTTTTTGTTCCTTTGACTCCGTCATACACAATTTATAATTTATCCCAGTCTTCTGTATTACAAAAGGTCTCAGGATTAGGACAAATCAGGATTCTGCAAACTATCAGGAGGGAAATAGATTCCTGAACAATATGTGTCAACTGAGAAATTGGCAAAGGAGTGACAGTGGCTCTGGAGAGGGGCCAAACAATGCCTTCATGTCACAGGAGGAAATCACAGTGTTCCACATGAGACAAACACAATTTCATATTAATGAATAATTTAGAAAGTTTAGAACTGGGTTGAGATAAATGTGCACGAGCGTCAGATGTATCTGTGTCACAGAAATACTCAGATTGTTTCCAGCTGTGCAGTGGTATTGTTTGGAATTAGGAAGATTGATCATAGGGTCACCAAATGATATGCTTGGGTAAAGTTCTAAATATTTTACTCAGAGTGACAAATTTTAAATGATGCATCTCATGGCTCTACAAAAATCTTGATATAAGTTCCATGACTTCATTTAATCAAAACAATTATAACAATTAATTCAGCTGGGTTATCTAAATAATTGCATGTATGATATATTTGCTTATATTCTTTGTGCAGCTGCAGCTCATCTGAATGAACTTGTGCCAGTGCTTGTTAACCTGTGCCTCGGTAACAAGGCCAGGCTCGTTTGTTACATGAGAAAAGAGGGAGGAGAAAGGAGGGGGTGGTCGACTCAGAGCACGCTGCCTTGACTGGAGACGAGGGCGCTCCAAACTACACCCCCATCCATGCTAATCATCCAAGCTCTGCACATAATTAAAGTCCTGGTACCTCTTTTCTGTAAAACGCAAGGGGAGACTTATGTGCGTCTCCCAACGTAGCTAGAGGAGGTTTGGAAAACTTCTGAACATCTATGGTCCATTATGTATAATTTCAAAACACATCTCAAGTATGAGGAAAAGAAACTTTTCATTTTTAATGACAAAATCATGAATTATTCCATTTATTGTGTACACTCACTCTTTCAAAGGTATCTGGTCCATGAAAGGTGAAACTGAAGCGGGAGGAAAGTCTTATTGCCGGTAACTAGGACTCATGGTCACAAACGACACCTGTTGAGCGCCATGAAAATGAGCCGAAGCCAAATGAGAGCAACATTAAAGGATGATAGTTTAGTTCAACATTTTTTTTTCTATCCTGCTTTTGTTTTACATGAAGTTTCTCTGCTTTTTTACTTTTGTATTTCCAAAAACTGAGGACATCGTCATGTGACTTAGACAGATTTCAGTGCTACAGCCAGTCCCACTTTTCACTAATTTAGATACTTGCACTAATTAAAAACCCAAAAACAAACAAACAAACAAACAAAAAAACAAAAAACAAAAGATAAAGCCTATTGTTTTCTGATGTTGCAACGATAAATCTAATGAGGTTAATCTACTAAATAAGGCCTCACTGATCTCTAGATTTGTGTTGGAATTCAGTTGAACATTTTAAAAACACATTCTGCAGTAAACTCCAACATATTTTTAAAATTATTATTTTTATCTCTTTTTTTCTAGAGTGTAAGAACTTCAGATGTGTTTCTAGTTTTAATTATACTATTACTAGTTGTTGCATATCCTGGGACTGAGCAGGGTGCTAGTGGCTTGTGAGACGCTTGCATTTATAAACCAATAATGATTATCTTTTATACATGATTCATTAGTATGTCCTAAGGAAACTGTTTTTTTTTATTCCTAACAGGCTGACTTGACTGTTCAGTATGTGATTGCACTGTGCATTCAAAGTCAGAGGACTACAGCACTGTTCCTCTATTTAAAGACAATGAGGTAGAGCATGCATTGAGCTTTAATTCTTATTCATAATGTATGATAAATCTAATTTGTTATTCAACATTAATGAACTACACAAATTAAAAGCAGTGCACTCTTGAATGGTGGGACATTTCCATCTTTGAAAAGTCTGGAATTTGTTGTGTAGCGTTCACATTTGGCCAATAGGTGTTGCTGCAAACCAATGAAACTTGCACTGAGCTGTTCTGCCTGCAGCATGACACTGTTGTAACTGCAGACAAAACAATCATCACAATCTCTATCACTGTTATTGAACCAGAGGCCACCGTGACAACAATGTTAGGGATGAAATTTATTTTACCCATACAGCCCTTGTTTTTGTCAAATTTCACATATTTTCAAGACGTCTTTTTGAAAACCTTTTAGTATAAATATATTTTATTTAATCAATAAATTTGCAAGTGGGTCGTAAAAATGTAATTAATTATTAATATGAACATAGTAATAAAGAAATGCAGGTAAACAAAAATAACAGGACAGTCATCAATCTAGATGTGCTACATAATGGCCATCTGGAAGTAATGCCAAATCACATCCAAAACTTTAAACATAACATCGTGGTAATGTTGTGCTCGCTTTAGTTGCATTAACACAAGCTGCAGACAGATTTTTGCAGGAGTCATTCACCCATGAAGGGAAACTCACATGAAAAACCTGTCTACTGTTATACATTTAAGAGAAAACAAAGTTTTTCTATACGTTTGTAAAAAGATATTCCCGATCACGTCATTACATGATGGCAGGAATTAGATTATAAACCTAAGAATGTTGCAAATCTCCACAGCCAGTTAGGATACCTGATTTGCCCATCAGTTAACGGTCCCCAGAGCTAAGGCCTCTAATGCCAAAGCCTCTCCTCATTACATTTTACTGTTTCCCAGCCAATGAGATGGGTTGCAAAGCTATACTGAAATGGCCATTTTTATGTCAACAGCCCCATGCTTTACTGACGTTCACTCTCTCATAATTGCTTTTGCTTCAAAAGCCAGTAATACCCTAGCAATAAGCAAAACATGATGTTCCTTTATGTACTGCCTCCTTTGTTCTGCGATAGCTTTCAAGTGTCTTAAGTCTGATGTTGCTTTTGTATTACTCTGTTTGGACTGAAAAGTATTACTATTTATAGTATTACACAATAGCTTTCATGTGATATGCTATGTTTGTCATTGAGGGCCAGATTTACTAAGATCTCAATTTGCGCGTACTAATTTGCGCATGGAGCCTAGAATTTAGCGTGTGGGGCGGGATCGTGGTTAGCACGAGATTTATCAAGATTGCTGACGCAAATGACAG